>CM072531.1:827500-1427500 GCA_036898165.1 Silybum marianum
TTATGGCTTTTCATAGCTGCAATGTGAATTGTTGAAATATCTTCGCCCCTCATAGGCCTTATTTGATACACTGTGGAGCGATCGTGATTTACCAATTCTTTTATTGCTAACAAACGGCCATGAAGCACAACCTCGTCAAGTGGTATATAATCACAAATATTTCGCTCGTATAGTAGACGATCATTTGCAGTTAACAAATATTGTATACACTCTACAACAAATTCACAATACACAGACAATCAGTTTTAGACTTTGATACTAGATAAAAAAAAACTTGAAGAGATTGTAAAATGAACATCCAATTAACTTTTTAGATTTTAAATATTTTATTTTCTAATGTATTAATTAATAAATGTTTGGTCTCTTAATATAATAAGAAATTCTTTTGGGTCTTATTAGATACTAAAATAATTTGTGTCTCTTTTATATTTCCTAATTTTTTTTACTACTACTATATTACTAAATTTAAAAAACTTGGGCTCATATTTTTAATGAGCCCTAGGTGTGCGCCCTCCCCTAAGGAGTAAGGACGGTCCTGGTTGTGCTACAATAATAATGCAAGTTTCGTTAATTCAATAATAAGTTTTTAATGAAGAAAGTATTACCTACTGAACCTTTGCGTGCTGCTGCATGTAACGCTGTCCCAAATCCTATATGCGGTTCACCAAAATTTGGTTCTGTGCAGTTCTCTAATAGCAGTTTGACGATAGCAGCATATCCGTTAACTGCAGCAACGTAGAGTAGACTAATTTTATTTCCATCAACAAGATTTACAAGTCCAGGAACTTCCTTTATTAACCAATAGACAACTCCAACATTATGGTTTTGGATCGCATAATGTAACGCACTTTTTTCGTTGAATTCCATTGTCATGAGTGATTCGATTTCCTTATTGTCAACTTGTTTTCTTTTCAAATAATTAATCATCATCCGAAGAATATCCAACCATCCTCTCTCTGCAGCAACAAAAACTGGTGTCTCCCCTTTAGAATTGCGATGGTACATAAGGGAAAAGTGTTTTTCTATAACAGCCTTCGCATATTCCATGTCACCCATGTCAACTACATGGTGAAGGATTGTATCATTCGTTGAATTCAATTCACATCTACCATCAACAAGTTTCCTCAACGATTCCCTTTTCTTATACTCATGTGATTTCGGAAGCTCGAAATAGTCAATCTTTTCATCAATATAGAATCTTGATTCTTCTGTAGGTTTCAAATACATCACATTTATCAATGAATGTAAATACTTTGGATGCATGATCTAGATGTTTGTCTCTAATTAAAGTTATAGATATGCAATAACATATTATTTCAACATGATATTTAAGAATTAATATGTTTTGTTAATTAGTTGTTAAATTACTATTACCACAAGAAAACATTATAATTTAAGGGAACAAATTAAAAGATCCAAATATGTCAATGGGTCAGGTTTTAAATATCAATGTTCTAAAAACCGCGTCACGACCGCCGTCATGGCGTGCCGTGACTTAAGGCTTATGTCTCGATGACCCAATGCATGATTTTTGGAACGTCATATTTGATTTTTTTCTTATCCTTTTAGTGTCTTATTTTTTTGTTTTTGATATATAATCTAATTTAAAATGCTTAATATCATTAACAATTGAGTAATAATCGAAAACAAAGGTTTATATATGTATAATATCATAGGGTTAGGTTCAAATGTGAACTCAATTTTGGCTGTGAACGTGAGGACGAATCTCAGCCACACATCTTCGGTTATGGTGGATGCGATCACGGAGGATTGACGCGATTCATGGGAGGGTGGAGATTATTAAAGGAGGGGAACCAGGTCAAAGTCGCCTTTATTGACCGGATAAGTGGCTGAGATTCGTCCTCACGTTCACAACCAAAAATGAGTTCACATTTGAACTTTCCTCTAATATCATATATGATATACAAATTTGTCGTCATAAGCCACACCTTGAAAAATGTCATGGCTCGTCGTGGCTTCTAAGGCTTAAGGCTTGACATCGCCGCCACGTCATGCCTCACGCGATTTAGAACATTGGTAAACATATATAAGGAGGGTTCAAACGAGAACACTTTCATTTTACCATAATGTGAGAACATTATTTTACTACAGACAATCACATGTGATACTATATTTCATCACATATGATACAAATGTAATACTAAATCAGATATGCAGACGACTTTTGGTGTGATCTAGGTTACGGGCCAAGTTACCCTTACATATATATATATATATAATATGGGTTAGGTTCAAATGTGAACTCAATTTTGGCTGTGAACGTGAGGACGAATCTCAGCCACACATCTTCGGTTATGGTGGACACGATCACGGAGGATTGACGCGATTCATGGGAGGGTGGATATTATTAAAGGAGGGGAACCAGGTCAAAGCCGCCTTTATTGACCGGATAAGTGGCTGAGATTCGTCCTCACGTTCGCAACCAAAAATGAGGTTCACATTTGAACTTTCCTCTAGAGAGGTAAAATCAAATAAGGACACGAGAACGGTCACCTCATGGGTGCATGAGCAACTTGGTCAAGGTTGCGCGTAATCACATGTGATTTTACACGTGAGTTTAATGTAAAATTATATGTGCATGGTTTGACCGTTCATGTGTTCTCATTGTTGGTCATTATTCTCCTTTGAATCTCTCTCTCTCTCTATACATATATATATAGAGAGAGAGATTCAGGATCGTGTGAGAAAAAAGTTAAGATGAGAAACGTAAAAATAGGTCTCCACTCTTGATCACTTTTAATCTCATGCCCATCCATGAATTGCGCTTTATAAATGAATTTGATTCGATGCATCTTGGTGCATTTCATTAGTATTGTTGATCTTCAATTAAGATTGATCCAAGGATGAAGATCCCTTCTTTCCTTTCTCCCCATACTTTCTAATCTCACTGGAACCCAACCCTATAAATAAATTGGTTGAGACTGAGATGGATCAAGTTTTTTTTGACTAATGGATAGACAATTTGCAGAATATATACATGGGCTGGGTTCCATTAGGAAGTGAAGTTATGGTGAGAAAAGATCTTCCCCTTGGATGAACATTAGGATGAGATGCACCAAGATAAGATACATCGAGAATACATCAAATCAATTCCTGTATCAAGCATGATTCATGGATGAGTTTGACTGTTTGAGATTAAAATTTAAAAGTGATCATGGATCAAGATCCCTTCTTACTTTTCTCACAACTTCACTTCTCACATGATCCCATGAATATATATATAGTTATTCTTTTCATGGAAACAATTCACCAATTAGGAGAATTTAGTAATGTTACCTTGTTGTTCATCGTCAATTGATATTATTGTTGATGCCATTTCTGTGGTTCTTGCTCTTTCAAAAAATGCGAATATCATCTCATCAAATTCAGGTTTGTCAGCTAGCACGAAAAGTGGAGTGTGGCCGGTAGCATTCTTACACGATATCAACTGCTCCCATGATACATGAAACAACAATTCATTAAGCACATCAACACGGCTGTTTGCGGCAGCTACATGTAACGCTGTATTATCTAACCAATTTTTCTCGCCAAGAAACGACTCCAATCCCCCAACAAAATAGGGATCAAGATATGAAACATCAGTTTCTTTTGCACATTCTATAAAACCCCACAAAATGTTTGCAAACCCCAAACGTGCAGCCAATATCAACGGTGTATCTTTCCTGTAATCCGTGTTTAAAATCGCCCGACATATTGAGTAAATCTCGTGCACTTTCCGGATGATTTTAACCTTCATTGGGGTACTCCTAGAACTACATAATATGTTTCCTTTTTCTAGAAGTGATATTGCTTCAGCCTCCATTGAAAGGGTATGAGTTTTGGGTAGAATTTGAATATATGGGAATAATGGGATGGATTTGTAGTTATAAAGGAGGTGGTTAGGTATGTATGATATTGAAGCTAGCTTTGGTAATTAATGAAATACATTTTGATTTATAGAATACCATTGGAAGCAACTTGGATTTCTTTTTATTTTTTTAAATATAATATATTAGCCACTAGCTGGCCATCATCTGTTTTTATCATAATAAAATATTATCATTTCTAATTGGTTTGTTGTTCTATCATACTTCCATTCACATGAGTAGGGTACTAAGGCCTTTTTTTTGTTTTTTTAAAAGCTGTTAATCATCACTTATATCTTATTCGTTTAGATGTTTTATAATCATTTCAGAACTGAAATCAACTTTAGACTTTAGCACCTAAAAATATCTACCAATCCAACCAATCTGATCTAAAAAATATTAACTTGAGGGTTGATAGAAAAACAGGTCAAATGTATTTATTGGATTGAAATCGGGTTGAGATAATTTGAATCCAATCTAATTCGATTAACCTGATATCTTTTTATATTATGAATTTATTACGATTGTTAATTGTTTGATTAATATATGTATACTAAACCAACTCGTAATTATGTATATTCAAAATTATATATATTACATTTTCAACCGTAATTTTTACTTTCTTATTTGCATTATTTTCAACATTTTTTAGAGTTCATATTCACTACTAAACGGAACAATTTTGTCTATGGATGTTTCCCTGGGAAATCTGTTGCTAAAGAATGATTCATCACAAAACCGTCACAAAATTTGGTAGGTAAATTGTTGGTGGGTAATTCAAATTAGTGACAGATTACCCAGGGATTCTCTGGGTGATCCGTTGGTATTTTCTCGAAAAACATCAGATTTTACCGAACCACTGGTATTTCCTGGATGGTCGTGTCTAATTACCGACGAAAATTTTCCTGGGTAATTTTTGTGGGTGAAGGTCATTTGTTTTGTAGTGATTAGACTTTTTTTATGTTCTCATTTTAATTTTACTTCGTTTAAACAAAACGTGTAGTATGATCGTAAAATGATATACCAAAGTTTCAATTCAACCAATCCGTACAGTTTGGTTAGATTGGGTTGTAGTTTTGTTTAATTGAGTTTAATTGATATTTTTTAAACCGTAAATATTAAATTCGATTGTTTAAATATCTTCAAACAAACCAACTCAATCCATGAACAACCCTACACATTAAAAAACTACAATATCCTCACAAATAAATATATTGGTATGAAATGTTTATTCGATTTTGTTGTTTTTAAAATAAGATGATTTGTTAGAATTCAATAATTACAACTACGTAATTTTGGACATTTGTTTTTTTAATTAAAATTCAACAATTCAGATTTGACCTCAATAAAAACTTGAGGTAATTTAATAAAACTTTTTAGTTTGTTCAATCCACCATCTATATTTATGAACATATGAATATATAGTTCATATGAACATAGGGTTAGGTTCAAATGTGAACTCAATTTTGGCTGTGAACGTGAGGACGAATCTCAGCCACACATCTTCGGTTATGGTGGACGCGATTACGGAGGATTGACGCGGTTCATGGGAGGGTGGAGATTATTAAAGGAGAGCAATTGCCAGCGCGCTTTATTGACCGGATAAGTGGCTAAGATTCGTCCTCACGTTCACAACCAAAAATGAGTTCACATTTGAACTTTCCTTTATGAACATATTACCTAATATAAATTACATAGTTTACATAACAACATATAGTTTATATGTAATCCTACGGATTCAAATATGAATTCGTTTACCATTTATTTGTAAAAATTACGAAAGTACCCTCTCTATTTTTTGCATAACAACAAATTTTGACTCAAAGCCGTAATTCTTGACCAGTCATGCTATATTATTTCTTATTTATTTTTTAGCAGAAAAATAGTAAGAAGAGGTAAAAGACTGAAATACCCCTTACTTAAAGAATATATTTAACGGAGAGTTTCCTAGGGACGATTTTTAAAGCAAAAATGCAAACAGTAAGGATGTTCATTGTAGTTATTAAAGTTTAGGGACCATTTTCAGAGAAAGGTGTAAACCACAGGGACCAAAATTGTAGTTTACTCTTCACCTTAAATTGAATCAGAAATTACAAATGATAAAGCTCCGGTTCAGAGGACGACGAACACCATTAGTCAGCAGTTGTTCGCCATGGCTGATACTGGTAGTCCTTCACATTCTCAACACGACGATGACGACGGCTTTCTGAACAAAGATCCAAACCCTACTGAACTCCGAGAAGCTGAATCTTCACCACAGCAACAACCGCAACATTCTGAAACCCTAGAAACCCTAGATCTTCCGAATTCACTACAATTACCCCTTGATGATCAAGGAGTTCAGAATCCTCAACAGCCAGATGAAGATACTCTCTTGGTTCTTGATGGAAACGATCAACAATTGCAACAAAAAATCGATCATCAATCAGGTACGACACATGTTACTCTTCCCGAACCGATCATACTTACCGACGACACCAACAACTCATCTCCACCACCGGCACCACCACTCACATCACCAATCAACCCCCATCGCCGTTTCAACAAGCGCAAGAAATCCACCAGCCGTAATCTCTATAAACGTAAGAATTCGATTAAGAAAGTTCAAAACCTAATCGACATCCTAAGCCCCATTCCTTTTATACCCACAAAAGCACTAGCTTTCGAAAAGCATAAGGATGTTTTAAAGCGATTAGGGTTATTGGATTTTAGCAAAATCGAGTTTGACCGTACCATTAGAACTGATCTTGTTGCTCAGTTGATTGTGAATTATGATTTGAAGAAGCGTTGTAGTTACGTGAATGATTTTAGGATCAATGTGAATAGGGCTGATATGGCTAGGGCTTTAAAGCTGCCTGCTACAAAGCAAGAAAAGGGAAGTAGTAATGTGGAGGAGGTGGATTTGGATTCAGAGGTGTTTTCAGATGAGGCAATTGGGTTCATTGAGGATTTCGTTTCGAATTGGATGCTTTTACATGAGGATTCATGGGTTATGCCAACGGAGATAGTGAATTGGACTAGGTGTATTAAAGATGGGCATCCTGAGAAAATGGATTCTGCTAGTTTGATATGGAATATGGTGGAGAAGGAGTTGAATCAAAGAGATAAGCTTGTCAATTGTTACTATGCATCACATTTGCAGTACTTGATAAGATCACAGCGTGTTGAGATTTTCGAGCCGGAGATGGAAGTGGAAGAAGTCAAAGATGATGATGATGGTGAGGGTGTTGCCGATGATGGTGAAGAAAATGTGAAAGCAGAAGAGAAAGAAGAAAAAGAAGAAAAAAAAGAGAAAGAAGAGAAAGAAGAGAAAGAAGATAAAGTTTCTCTAGTTCAAGAACACGATATCGAGTTGACTTTGGGGCCAGATATGGAGGAAATAGTGCAAGAAAATGTTACAAAAGATGATGAGCTAATGATAGATGCTGAAGAATGCAAGGAGGAAGAGGTGGAGGTGGAGGAACAGGGGAATTGGCTTTTGGATGAAAAAAACGATTTGGGTGAGCATTTCTTGCAGCGATGTCAAAGTAGTGATTTGAATGGTTATGAAGAAAGAAAGCCTGAAGATATTGAAGATGAACAAATTGAACAAGTGGAAGATGAAGATGATGAAGAAGAAGAAGAAGGTGGTGAAAGGGTAGAAGATGGATTTGATATGGAAGCGAATGATGATTCGTTAGAAAGGGATGGATTAACCGATAATTTTCTTCAAGGAGTGGAAACATCTCATATTCCTTTTAGTTCGCAGGGAGAACTTCGTGGGATGCCTTCAATGGATCTATTTGGATCCAGAGATGGTTCGTTTATGGCTCATGGAGGTCCTTCTTTCTTTAGTAATGGTGGTAAGAGGGTTATGGAGCCTGAAGAAGAAGACATACACCATCTTGATGTCAACAACAATAAAAGGTTAAAAACTGATGAAATGTGGGATCAGAAACCGAATGATTTCGGTTTTTGCTTGGAGCAAATGCAACAATGGATGGAAAAAGCTAAGATCATTCACGATTCAAAAGAACAAAGTTACGAAAACTCAAACTATAGTCAGCAATTACAAATGAATCAGCTCCAGGAGCGTCTTACTGTGATGGAAATCTATATGAAATCAAAAGATGAAGAAATAGAGAAAAAGCATACTGAAGTGTTTCGGCTTGAACGCGAGCTTTTTCTGATGGGGGATCTTTTAGCAGGGTACAGAAAGGCGTTAAACGATACCCGATTTAAATTTTCTGAGTACAGAAAACGTCATGCCCTTCACGAAGAGCCACTTTACAAGGACGCAGGCCCTGGTGGTCTTGTTTTGAGTACAAGAGAATTAGAGAAACTACGCCTAAAGCAAGAAGAAGATAAGGCGAGGTTTCTTATGCTTGCAAAGACTCTTGAAGAAGAATTTGTTTATAAATTGGGAACGCATCATGAAAAAGTGTCGATAATGGTTGATAAATTGGTGTCTATTGAGAATGAAGTGAAAAAGCTCAAGGAAATATCTACACAACGCAAAGAGACTCAGAAGCCTCGGGATGAACATGAGTTATCTGCCATGGCTGAAGAGAATCTAAAGCCTTTGAATGAACAGGAATTATCTGTCGAGCCTGAAGAGAATCTAAAACATGGGGATGAACAAGAATTTGATGCCAATCTTGAAGAGAATCTAAAGTCTCGGGATGAACAGAAATTATCTGCTGAGCCTGAAGAGAATGAGAAGCCACTGAATGAACAAGAGGTATCTGTCGAGCCTGAAGAGAATGAGAAGCCACTGAATGAACAAGAAGTATCTGTCGAGCCTGAAGAGAATGAGAAGCCACTGAATGAACAAGAATTATCTGTTGAGCCTGAAGAGAATCAGAAGTCTCAGGATGAAGTTGAAGTCCAAGAGAATGACACTATTATGGAAAGTGTTTCTCCTGATGCTGCTGGACCAAAGGTTTGAACTTTAAACTAATCTATTATTATTATTATCACATTGGATTAATTGATTTTACCAATTTTGAATCACTAAAAAATAACGGGTTATTTTTTATTGTTTGTATATATGTTTAGTTTAGTGTATGCTCTCATATTTACCATGGATGAAGCACTATGTTGGACAGATAAGATCTTGGAACATTGTAGGGATTTAAAGCTAATAGAAGGACACAATTGAATAAGACTATAGAGATTGCTATATGCTGATTGTTGAATGCCCAAAAGATTTATTAATCCCAAATGCTAGTTAAAAAACACTCTTTTTTTAAAGACAAAAATAAATGATCATGTGGATTCAGAACACATACCACCATTTTATTTGTAATCATGAAAAGAGTTGCAAGTTCATAAGACAAATTTTCATGGGCTAGAAGAAGAAGAAGTAATATGGGATTCTCTAATATTACTTTTATGAAGGTGCCATTATTACCTTTATCTTCCAAACCATGTCCTCTTTATTGGAGAAAGATTGGTCGCTAAAAAATACCCCCTTCGTTTAAAAAAAATGCAATTTTTGACTTAAAAAAAGTAGTTTAATGAGAGTATTTAACCAATAATCAAATACCTAAAATAGGAGTATGTAGTGGTGCAAAACTCGGATAGTTTAATGAGAGTAGTTAACCAATAATCAAATAAATGATTTATTGGGGAGATTGTATTATATCCTAACAAAAGTACAAAACTCTTGTGGTGGCTAAGTCTATAGGCCCTAAGGTTTTGTTTGGCAATGCTCTTTATTTTTTTATTTTTGCATTTATATATTTACAGAAGTGAAAACTGAAACTACATAGAAAATAGTGTTCTATAAATTTCTATGTTTTAAGAACCAAAATCGATTTGCAAAACTATGTAAATGGCAGTCATAGATTGCAAGTTCGGTTTTGATATTTCCATGATTTATAAAAATACTGAGTTAACCATTTGAACATAATGAGGCTGAACTTTTAAAACCAGCAAAAAACAATTTTTATTCTTGACTTCAATGTTGCATTCATTCTTTTGAAAAAAAAGAATCAATCCCTTTTTAATTGGCTACTTAAAATTGTTCATTTGGGGCTGTTTACTAAATGCCTAATGGTTCTTACTGGGTAAGCTCATGGTTAGACCTGATGCTGTATAATATACTCTCCCTGCTGACCGAGACTCTTACCCAGTAAGTGAGCATATGATAATGTTGTTTACCCATATCCTCTAACCCACAATGTCGTTGACCGAGATGATGTCCGGTAAGGATCAAGAGCCTCACTTACTCGGTCAGAACTCACCCAGACCAAATGATGATTTTCGAAGCAACATATGAAGAGCCTCACTTACCTGGTAAGCGGGTACCCAATTTGTGTTGGTAAATGGTCCCCTAAAACTTCTTAACCCTACACTTAATCCCTAGTTAGTGGTTGTTTGGTTAGTTTTTTATTAAGTCATGTATGGATGAAGTTGTCTGTGTGGATTGATATGTCTGTATACATTGAGAAGGTTTTTGTTTAGAAAGGTTTTCTAATAGATGGAAGGAGTCTGTTTTTTTAACTGGAAGGGACATGTTTGTAAAAAAAAAACTTGTCTTTCTGCATAAAACTCTCTGCTAGAAACTTACTGAATAAGCCATTTTCCATATCGTTAAGCCACTACCAAACAGTAACGTATAGCTGACTGATTAAGTTGCAAGTCTTATTAAGCTCATTAAACTACCAACAAACAGACCCTTAATCAATTAAGAGTGAGAAGGTCACTTGACCATTTTGGACACTTTTTAAAACACTGATTGGGAGCGAATATAACCCCTAACTTTTGGGCTTTTCTCATATATCTTCTTTCAAGGCTGGCAACAGATTGTGAATTGATCATAACAGCTCGGTTTTGATTCCAACCTTCGTATATCTTGTTGCCAAATTGTAATTTAAATCCTTCTTGTCGTTTCTATTTGTAGAGATATTTGCAGTTTGTTGAACTTGATGAAATTAGAAACAGATGATAATCATTTTAACAGTTAATTTAATGGTTGATTTGTTGCAGGAAAAGGGAGATGGTGAGGACTGAATCAGGGAAGGATGATGGTTGAACTCATATTGTATGTAGGGTAGGGGGTAGGGTGGGTTAGGGTCATATTTGAACAATTGGTCATCTGGTAATCAAATTGTATTATGGTTAGGGTTTATATTAAATCTTTTTTCTTGTGTTCGATTGATGGTTTTGAACTCCTGTTCTGATATAAGATTTAGATGAAACCGACCGTGGTTGATTAAGGTGGCGTCTGTTTTTTAAAAGGTGCTGAAGTCTGAAGTTTGATTTCAGTTCTGAAATGGTTGTGAAACGTATAAATGAATCAGACATAAGTGGTGATTAAGAGCTTAAAATGAAAAAAAACAAACAAGCTAGTCTATTTTGCAACTTTAGTTTCCATGGCATCTAATCTTACATTGTCTTAATTAGAGATGATAAATCGGTTAAAAATATAGGAGTTGTTAGTAACCGGATGGATTAGTCTTGTAACCGGTTCTTGTTTTATTGTTTTTAGTTATATCTTTTTTATATTATATAATTAAACTATGTTTATATTAACATTTGTTTTGTTAAAAAAATTGGTAAATGAGATTTAATATAAATTAAATGAAATGTTATATACTTCAATCAAATAATATTTTATTTATTTGATCATGAATATAAATAAAAGCCGTAAAGTTTTAAAACTTGTTAAAAATCATAAAAAAATCATGATAGATGAAAAAAATGTTTTAACACTTCTAAAATTTATTGTCAATTTATGGTTCTATATTGGATTGATCAACTCCCTCTATTGTTTTTGTAGAGTTTTAGTATACTGGTTTCCCTACTCGTTGTCAATTTCTTCATCGACATAAGAAAGTGCGTTCTTGAGTGCCTCAGTGTTGTATTCTATTATAACTATCTTAATAATCCTTAAGGCAAACACAAACGTTGATCGCATCTGATGTAAACCACGTCCTTTGTTGTGAAAGCATCTTGCCGCTAAAAGAAAAAGCGGATTTCGAAGATACAATGCTAGCTTTAATGGTTAATAAATCGCTTACAATGCTGGAGAGAATCGGAAATTGGTCTTTCTCATTTTTCCATCATCCAAAGATATCAAGGTGCTCAAAATCATCAATTTTGATGAGACAACAAAATTAGAATCCATATGAATATCTAATTCATTTTCTCCTAAATTTTCTGCGAAAATTACTACATCTTTAAGCAGCAACTCCACAAGTTGTGAAGGGGTCAAAAAATCTAAATACCTGCTATAGAGATGCTACTGAAGGACCTATACTAATTTACGAATTTGGTTCTTTATACTTGGACACCATGTTCATAAATTTCTTTTTCCTTTTTAACCCCCTCCACAATTTAAGGAATTGCTACTAACGAAGGCAGTAACTTTTTTTAAAAACTTGGAAAAAAAAATGACTAAAAGATAAATTTTATCGGCTGAAATGACTATTTCTGTTGATTTCCTGTCAAAATAATGCTAATACCTTTACCCGTTAGGCAACAAGAGGTTTCCATCTGGTAGTTCGAATTTTCAAATACGAACGTTACATACACTCGTGGTACCGCATGTATGGATCACTTAACAAAACTTTTCTAACCGTTAGGAGCGATTTTCATAATAAAATACAAAGCATGATGATCTTTTGTAATTACTGAAATTGAGGGACTAATACCAGATTTTTCATAAACCATAGGGTCAGTTTTATAATTTACTTTTTTCTTTTAAATTAAATAAAATCAAAATTCTAGTGTGGTTTGTCGTCAATCGAGCAAAAATTCTCCACACAGGAATGGCGGTCACAGAGTGGTGGAGGAACACCTCATGGGGTGGCCGGCGATCGGCTTTCATGGTGTTCTTATCGGTTTTACTCATCCATTGTATCGCCATACTACTCTTCACCAGTGGCTTCCTCCTCACACGAACAGAACTTCCTCACTACAGTCATTGTTCCGATGTTTCCCAATCTCCGTGCGCCCTTCCAGATCGATCTCCTCAAACTGATCATAATGATGTTACTTGTTGGACCAAACCTGCTGTTGATCGCCTTGTTATCATCGTTCTCGATGCTCTCAGGTATACTTCATCTCAAACACACGTATACATACTTTCCTCTTTACTTATGCGAAGTGATTGTGTGTGTGATTTACTTTTTCAGGTTTGATTTTGTTGCTCCAAGTACATTTTTTGAAGGTAAGGTACTGAATTGAAATATTGAATGTATTAAGTCCAGTTTGCAATTTTGTTGCTCCATGATGAGAAATCACAGATTTTGATTACGAATGCAAAAAACGAATTTTCTGAACATTAGGGTTTTTAAATACACTGCATCTCAAAAAGTCAAAATTTAGTTCAAGTTTTAACAAAATTGGGCATTTTAATCTATATTTTGTGAAGATGGAAGTTCAAATAGGTAACTTCAACTTTCCTAAAATGAAGGAAATGTTGCAATGGGATATCTCAACATAGAAATTGTTATGGAATACTATGACAGTAGGTTTACACATATATCAGAATGATTATACTCTAATGTGATGGCGTATAGCATTGGTTTCACTATTGTGAATGTTACAGAGAAAAAACCATGGATGGACAAACTGAAAGTGCTACACAAACTTGCATCTGATTCAGAATCAGCTGCTAGGATATTCAAAGCTATTGCTGATCCACCTACAACAAGTTTGCAGCGCCTGAAGGTGAGCATAATTGACAAGAGTTCATACTTCATACTTATGTATGGGTGAGTGGGAGGATGTACATAGGGCAACATTTTAATTATAATCAATCACCAACCTTTAAATATATATATATATATATATATATATATTCTTACAAGTGGTAACAGTGTATTTTGTCCACCTAAGATAGAGAACATGTATTTTGTACCATTTTGTTACCATCTTTACGGATATTATAGATCATAAGGAATAACTACATGTGTGCTACATCAAGAAAGTATAATTTCAATAGAAGTTGATATCAGAAATACACTACAAAGGACTAAAAGAAGAGGTAGATGAGATAAGGACTATAGTTACTCTTTTCCATGAGATCCTTGAGTGAGTTATATTAGGGCAGTGTTCATAGGTGATTTTCGAGGTTGTCACTCTGAGATATTCCCAAAATAAAGAACCATTTCCATTTATGCTCTTTGTTTCCCACTATTTTCTGAACAGGTGGACCTTTATGCTCTTTTATCCCTTCTCTCCAGTATCAGAGAGTGTAAATCATTACATATAGGTTACTGAGGCACATTTAACCTATATCATTATCCAGGGGTTGACAACAGGTGGACTTCCAACTTTTATTGACATAGGAAACAGCTTTGGTGCCCCAGCAATTGTTGAAGATAACCTCATACATCAGGTTTGATTCAATCATAAATTGGAGATGTACCTGATACAAGATCTTTTATTATTATTATTATTGTTATTCTCTCTCAGTATCTTGTTTTTGATCTTTTTATGGATTTAAGTTGGTTATCTTAAGAAATTCTTAAACGTTTATTCATGAATAAATTTCTATTTACAGCTTGTTCAAAATGGAAAGCGAGTAGTGATGATGGGAGATGATACTTGGACACAGTTATTTCCTCATCATTTTAATAAATCGTATCCCTATCCTTCTTTCAATGTTAAAGATCTGGATACGGTATGCTTTATTAACATTGGTTAAATTTGTTCTTGCACTTGATATTCTTTGGTGTTTGTTTCTAATGAGGTTCTTGTAACATGATTTGTTTGCCAGGTGGATAATGGTTGTATCAGTCACCTAATTCCAACCTTGTATGACGATGATTGGGATGTTCTTATAGCACATTTTCTTGGTGTGGTATGTGACAATTGAAAAATAAGGTTTGATGATGTTTTGAGTATTTGTCTTTGATGTTTCTTTTGACACTTTGTGATTGTACGAGATTGATCTTTTTATATATACGTGCTTGGGATATGGTTAGATGTTCGTTGATAAATGATGAATTGAACTCTTTTAAATGTTATGAAAGTTGATTGGCTTGATTCAGAATTTCAGATCTCATTTTTATTCTTTCAGTGCCATTTCTTTAAATTTTGTGTGATATAACTATAAATATAGGGCTGATTTATTTTGGTTCACACAGGATCATGCTGGTCATATATTTGGTGTTGATTCAGTTCAAATGATTGAGAAACTTCAGCAGTACAATGAGCAATTGGAGGTATGCCTATATTGATCACTACTGCAAATCAGGAGACATTCAATTTTGAGTAATCTAACAAGGTCATATTGGAAAATTTTGATTCCTTGCATGTATATCTTAAGTTTCCTGGATGGTTTCTCACTAGGTTAAAAAGAATACCCAATATGCCCCTCTACTTCAAATAGGAATCATGAAATGGACAAAAAGATCCCGTAGGTGTAAAATTGTTTGGTTACTAATCTGTTTTCTTTTACCAATTTCATGGAACCTTTCACTATAAGCAACTTTCTTCTTTGTCACACTAGTCCACTTATCATAACTACTAGCAGAATATGATGTAAAAGTGACTTCCTCTTCAGTTGTGCACCACACCTGAAGAATTTTAATACAATGTGTAATGATCATGTTATTTGGTGTTAGCATTTATCTGTGAAGATATAACAGTTGGGAAGGCTTTGAAAACTTAAGCAGAGTGATGATTGTACTGGTGACCAGAAGGTCCACATACCTAAGCTATAATGATAATATGTTCTTTTTATATTAGTTTTAGACAACATTATTGGATTTGGTACAAATGTAATTTGAGATTAAAAAAAGTTGTTAGATCTGAACATGAATAGAAATCCAGTTTGTACTTCATGGAGGAAATAAATAATGAGGCTTTATTTACTCAAAATAGGTATTGGATTCCTTATCCCAAAACATTGTACAATGGTATTAAGAACAGAAACCAATATCTTCTGAAATAAAATCTCTAATATCCTCAATGGTGCCAACATTCTACTTCAGAAAGTTGTCGAAGTTCTGCAGAGCCAGGCTAGCAGAGGTGGTCTGCATGAAAATACTTTACTTCTTGTTATGGGTGATCATGGACAAACAATAAATGGCGATCATGGTGGTGGAAGTGCTGAAGAGGTATATAATTGTAAACTATTGTCCTCTTAAAGGCTAAGGCTATGTTTGGCAAAAATAAGCTAGCTTATAAGCTAACTTATAAGCTAGCTTATTTTCAGGGTACACGTTTGGCAAACCATAAGCTAGCTTATTGAAATGCTACTTGGAGTAGCGTTTTGAGAGCTATTGTCATTTTTTCCAAATATAACCCTCATTAATATTAATTATTAATTATTATTATTTTTCAATATGCCTTTTTTGGTAATTTCATTTTTTCCAAATATAACCCTCATTAATATTAATTATTAATTATTAATATTTTTCAATATGCCTTTTTTGGTAATTTTAGATTCTTATACACTAGTTTTGCCAAACATGATTTTTTCATCAGCCAGCCTATCAGCTACCTGCCAGCTTATCAGCTAGTTTGCCAAACATAGCTGAAGTGTGCTCTATAATTGGATTATATCTCAATCTAAATGGTGGCATATATGCAGGTTGATACATCAATCTTTGCAATGAGTTTGAAAAAACCTTCACTTACGATTCCATCAGAATTTGATGCTTCATCTTGTAAACTAGATCTGGTACCATCTCCTTGCACCAAACGTTCCGCATATCATGCAAACATTTATTGTTAATGTATTTGTATTTTTCTCTGTTTGATAATTGTTTCTTTTCTTGCCAACATAACTATAATCTATACATAACTATAATCTATATCTATACTATATTATAAAGCATTTGGCAAAAACTCTTAAAAACCAATTTTTATGCATGTAGTACCGTCTATTGATGCATATTACTTAAAATTCAAGATTACAAGTAATTATGCGTAAGTACAACTTATTAAAGCTAAATTCCTAATTCGTGTAACTAACTATAGATAAACATAGGATAAATATCTTATTTTAAATATAAAAAATGTAGAATATAATTAGGATAATCATTGACTTCTAACATAATACTTAATTATTATTTTTATAAAAAGTTATGTTATTAAACAAAAAATAAATTATTCAACCTAAATTAAAATATAATAAAAAACTGAATTAAAGAATTGCATAAAAAAAGAATTTTTAAATAAAACACTAAAAATCGTTTTCTCAAAACCATTATAATATCAATAGAGACAAAAAATAAAATGAAACACTAAAATCAAGATGTATCTCGCTGCATTGCGCGAGTACCCGTCTAGTAGTTATTAATCCTATTCATTTTTTTATTTGTATTCACAGGATGGAAGAGAGGTGTGCGTTAGTTCCATTGAACAGGTTCGCTGATCTATTTTGAGTGCACGTGACATTTATTTATTTATTTTTGAATGATTTTCAGTTTTAGTTATGAAGCAACCTCACTCACGTGCATTTGCAGCTTGATTTTGCAGCAACGGTGTCGGCATTGCTTGGAATCCCATTTCCTTATGGAAGGTCGGGCATATGCATACTATCATTTTTTGTATTTATATTATATTAAGCGTTCTTACCAGGGGCGGAACACATACCTTTTAACTCAGGGGGCCGAAACGAATAACACATTTTTTGGTTTCCAAAATACTTTTTCAGTTTCTTTGAAAAGTACATTTAATGTATACATGATTTCTATGAAATATGAAAATTTCTTGATGTATAGTCTAACAAAAAAGCTAAATATGCCATTTGTTGAGCCGACCATTTATATAAAAGAAGGTCTGCTTACCACAACTGATTATATCGTTTAATTATTTCACCTTTTCAAGTTAATTCATATATTTCTTGTAATTTCATCTCAGTATACGGTCTCCTAAACCATGTACTAACATATGTTTGGTGTAACCAACGAGTTACTTCTATCCGTTATCTGTTAATAATATTTTATTAACTTAAAACATTATGATAACTTTTAAAAGGGTTCTAAAAACTTATTAATATGGCTAAAATCGTCTTATAAACTTATTAATTATTATTATACTTTTAGATAAAACGTGTTTTGATTGGTCCTATAAACTTAAATCCTATAAGATATTTTATTATGACTCTTAAACATTTTAAACATCTTATAAACATAATGTATTGTATTGATTATACATCTTATAATCTAATTATTTCACAATAATCATATTTGGCCTTAGTTATAATAACAAACAATATTTAGGATTAATTATAATAACAAACAATAGTAGCCTTAATAAAAGTATTAATTAGAGATGATTTGTGGCTTTCTTACTTTGGCGGTGAGTATCTATAAGGCAGGGAGGAGGCCAGGTAACTTTTTTTAATTAAAATACTATTAACTTAAAGCATCCTTCACACTATATAGGGAAAAAAACACAGGGGCCATGGCCTCCTGTAGCCCCTTAGGCCTTCTGCCCCTGGTTCTTACATAGGAATGTTATACTTAACTAGTTAATATTAGTTAAGTATTAGCATATGATCATCTAAATGCTCTTAGCATTTTCTTTGGCAAGCTTTGAACTCATCTCTAAGATAGCATGTTCTTGATTCTTGTTTTATTGCAATATATAACACATTTTTTATTTACTTAAACAGCATCGGCCGTGTTAATCCAATGCTTTATGCTTTAGTTGCTGGTACATGGAATCTTGAAGACTATGATATGAGCATTAGCCAAAATGAATTAAAACGCGAAGAATGGATGTACAATTATGCTAAAGTACTCTGCATAAATTCTTGGCAGGTAAACTACTTTTTGGATGGTTTATATCTTTTAGAATGGATGATATATATATCTCATCGTCTATGCCAATATTAAATTATTGGTAATGTATGCCTTCACCAACCATCATGCCATTGTAACACTGAAAGGTGTAACATTCCACATATCTTTCTTGAACCATCATAAGAAAATGATGCTGGTAATTAAATCATGTAATTCTTGATATTTTTATTTATAAAATAGACGTGTTAAGATGAGATGCATTTTGGAGGTCTTTAATTGGATGAATCATACATGACATATTTGCTTAAACTTGTATTAAAAGAATACTGTTTATCATTATTTATAAGTTAACATAATTACATACCAGTCATAATGTTTTTATTCTCCCTTCAATTCTCGTTTCTGATATTCAGCTTCACATGTAGGTGAAGAAATACATAGATGTCTATACAGCTTCTTCAGTTATAGGATTCTCTGCCAACGACTTAAAGCATGTAGAAGAGATGTATTCTCAGGCAGCAAATTGGTCAAATTCATTGCATGATTTAGCATCATGTAAAGATGAAGCTTGTAGGACCTCATTTGATGCTCTCAAGAAACAAATAGATTTATATTCTAATTTCCTCACAAGTGTTGCTGAGCTGGCACGAACCAAATTCACAGAATTTAATTTATGGATGATGGGTATTGGTTTTGGCATTTTATTGATATCTGTATTCATCCATATTCTTTTAATAAAAAAAATGGATGGTATAGATATAGATATAGCCGTTTCCCCCTCCGATGAAACCAGTTCTGTTTCCTTTGGGCTGATTGTTAGTTGTACTATAGTGGCTGCACGTGTTTGTAGCTTCTTATCAAATAGTTATATATGTAAGTGCTGATTGTAAAAAGTTCTTTGTAGTTTTTGTGACCAAATGTTCAGTTAGTTTTTTATTTTTGTTTTTATCTGACACAGTGGAAGAAGGAAAAATGACGAATTTTCTTTTGGCGTCTATTGGCATGTTGGGCTTACGCCATTCAATCATGACAAAGAAGATGATATCCGAAGTAAGTATTGGCAATAATATGATGTTTGTTACCTCCTAACAGTTCCATTAAGAGGCAGCCTCTGAATCAGTAAGAGGTGAATCCTGTTTGGGAAACAAAAAGTCTGCCTCTTAATGGTTCGAAAACCCTCTGAATCATTTTGTATCCTGGACCTCCCTTAACCATTAAGAGCCCTAATTATGACTGGAACGATTACCAAACAATTATATTTCATTTTGCACTATATCATAAGAGTCTTTTAATCATTCTGCACCAAACCATTCAGCAACTGCCAAACAGCCCCTTAAGTGTTATATTTGGAGTACTTTCTTGCAGGATTAACCGTTTGTTGTTTACAGGCCGCTGCATTTGTTTTCTTGATCTCCATCCTAAGATTCACGATTGAACTTGGGCTATCAAAGCCTCAAGAAGTATCGGATTTCCACATTTGGATGTACGTAGCTGACTTGATGCCAATACTGCCTTTGATAATATTGGCCTACCTGCTGTATAGAAGCATTGCTTACAGCTCTTGTAACGGGCTTTTGAAATTAGTTATTACAGGAAGCATATTTAGTTACATTTTAGTTGCATTTCATTGGATTTTAGATAGTAACTTATCAAATATGACACCACTCATATTTGATGGAATTAAAGGCAATTTCATTCCTCGTGCAATATACGTTATTGGTATCGCACAACTATTTTCCCTTGCAGTTCTTCAGTTTTTTGAAAAAGTCGAGATTTCAGAATGGAGAGAAACAACAATGATGAAATCAGTGGCTATTTTATCTGTATGGAGCTCCACTCTCATGATCTTATCCGGGAAACAAGGACCGTGGATAGCTTTGGCTTCACTTGTAGGAGGTACCCCCCCCCCCCCCCCTCCCGCCCCCCAAAAAAAACATTTTGAGTAAATTACATGATTGGTCCCTGTGGTTTACACTTACTAACACTGTGTGTCCCTTTTTCAAAATAATTATGGATTTGGTACCTATGGTTTACATTTTCACACGCCTTTGGTCCTTTTGTCCTAACTCCGTTAAAAACATTCGTTAAGTAGGTTAACTAGAAGGTCATTTTACTCTATTTATCATTTTTTATTAAAAATTAAAAAATAGAGTAAAAGATGATAAATAGAGTAAAATGACCTTCTAGTTAACCTACTTGTTTTTAACGGAGTTAGGACACAGGGACCAAAGGCGTGCGAAAATGTAAACCACAGGGACCAAAGGCGTGTGAAAATGTAAACAATAGGGACCAAATCTATAATTATTTTGAAAAAGGGACGCACAGTGTTAGTAAGTGTAAACCACAGGGACCAATCATGGAATTTACTCTTTAACTTTTTGTCGATAATCATCATGACAAATAAATTGAGTGCATCATTTGGGTAGACAGAATTCCTTATTGAAGAGTACTTCAGATATTTGACAATTAGTTAAACACGATAATCCATGTGCCATTGTCAAATATTAATGGGACTTTGATTCTTTTCGTTTTTAATTGTTGTATGTGGTCCATTGACATTTTATTGGTCCTATTCTACAATGTGAGCGTAAATAAACAAGATTCACAAAATGGAGATAAGAAAAAGATGGAAATGAGATATACAAATGGAGTTAAGTATTTTTTTTGTTTTCTGTAGGGTGGCTGATATCGAGATTGAAAGGGCTGGAACAGGATAATAAGAAAGCAACAACTGGTCTCTTAGCTCTGTATTCTTCTCCTGTTACACAATGGAGCCTTTTAGCATCGTGCCTTTTCTTTTGTTCTGGTCACTGGTAAGCGACTATTGAAGATATTTGCGTTTTCTTATGATTTTTAGCATTTTTGTTATGAAGCCTATACTTCTAGAACATTCTCCTTGCCTTTGAGAATATAAGAAGGATCGAGCCTAGAAGCAACCAATAATGTTATACTTGTGTGTGATTAAAAGATCACGAAGTTGAGTAACATATAGTCTTTAAGGGTGCGTTTGGTATCCAGACATGATAGAACAAGATAGGACAACTGTTCAACATTTGGTAAGACAGAACTGTACAGGACAAAACAAATAAACTGACCAAGTTACCCCTAATGAGTTCTTATATATAACATATATATGTATATATATTATATTTTGATTAATTATGAAATTTATTAAATTATAATACAATAAATATTTTTTATAACAAAATATATCATTGTAAAGTTTCCTCATGACAGTTAAAATGACACCAAAATTAAAAGTTCATGTAGTTTCCAGTTTTTCCTTATACCTTTTCTATATTATCTTTATTATTATTAATATTTAATAAATTATATAAATTAATCAAAATATAGTAATGTATAAAATAATATTTTGAGGACAGTAAAGTGAAAGTTTAAATAACATAAAATACTATAAATAAAATTTAAAGAATGAATAAAATGTAAAGAGAAATGCGTATCTGATGTTTTAGAAGAGAATTAGGTTTTATTTTGAGGTTATATTAGTAAAACATAGGGGTAGGGGTGGAACACGCCAGATCCACTCTGTTCCACATAAAAGTCCTGCCAAATGTGGAACAATGATCCTTGTTCTGTCTTATCCTGTTTTGTGTACCAAACACACCGATACCAAGGAACCTTGATGTCTTTTCAAAACTTTATTGGTATGTAAAGTGAGTGATGTTTGTTATTTCTCTATGCAGGTGTGCTTTTGATGGCCTTCGGTATGCTGCTGCATTCGTTGGGTTAGTTTATTTCGAATCTGAGCCATCTACTTTTTAGATCCAACGGTTGATATGGGTTCCCTTGTTCTCCTTTTAGGCTATGTTTGGCAAAAATAAGCTAGCTTATTTTCAGTGTACACGTTTGGCAAACCATAAGCTAACTTATAAGTTAGCTTATAAGCTAGCTTATTGAAACGCTACTTGGAGTAGCGTTTTGGGAGCTTATTGTCATTTTTTCCAATTATAACACTCATTAATATTAATTATTAATTATTATTTTTATTTTTCAATATACCCTTTTTGGTCATTTTACATTCTTATATGCTAGTTTTGCCAAACATTATTTTTTCATCAGTTAGCTTATCAGCTACCAACTAGTTTATCAATCATCCGCTAGCTTATCAGCTACTAGCTAGTTTATCAATCATCCGCTAGCTTATCAGCTACCCGCTAGCTTATCAGCTACCCGCTAGCTTATCAGCTAGTTTGCCAAACATAGCCTTATTCACTTGTAATCTCTCTTTCTTTAATGTTTCCTTGAAAAAACATATCCATAAAATGTTTCAGGTTTGATGAATTTACTATTATACCCCAAGCAATCCTTCTGACAATAGAGACATATGGCTTTTCTCACATCCTTCCAACTCTTGGACTTCCATTTCTTGTTGCATATAAATACTCATCTAATGAAGCTAAGCAGACAAGACGGTCCTTAATCCAATTATTTCAGGTTATTCTTTTGAATCTTTTTATTTATTTTTAAATTAACTTTTATAAAATCCGACATCTATTAATAGTTCATTAATTCTTCTGGTACAGGTTTATCTGATATACGGACTTATTATGGCTGTAACAACCACGTTCACCGTTCTGTGTGTCATAATCCAAAGACGCCATTTGATGGTATGCTGATAAAAGTTTAGGCAAAATTATGATTCTTTAAAGTTTTATATATTTTTAGTGGAAAAATGCATCAAAATGCAACGAAATTTGTGTTGGTTCCTCTTAGTGTAACAAAGGTTTCTTTTATCAACCACAAAGTTTCAAAATTTCCTATTTTGTACCAATTTTAACAGGTATCCATGTCATCAAATGTTACTAGAATAGTGGGTCATAGGTTGGTTCAAATACAAACCAGTTAAAGGGTACAAACTATACATTCTGGTTCAAATCAATATAAAATTATTTTTTTTCATGATTTTTTTTTCATCAAATGTTGTGATTTTAAGATATTATTGCACATATGTTTGTTTCATCTCGTGAAAAAATTACATGTGAAACTTTTACATTATGAAACAAATACATGTGAAACTTTTTCATAAAAAAATATATGAGAAACTTTCAACTTATAAAAACAAATACATTTGAAACTTTTACATTATGAAACAAACATGTTATGAAACAAACATATGTGTAATAATATCTTAAATCATAGCATTTGATGAAATAAAAATCATGAAAAAAATTAGTTTATATTGATTTGAACCGGTTTGTACCCTTCTGGTTTGTATTTGAACTTCCCTCTAGTAGGTTATTGGTCAGAATTAGTAAAAACAGGAAAATTTGAAACTTGGTTACCTCGAGTGGAAAATATTTATGCGTTACACTAAATAGGAATTAAAAAAAAAACTTTGTTGCTTTTTGATGCATTTTACCCTATTTTTTTCCTATATTTTAACCTTAAAAGTCCAAATGTATAGTTATAAACTTATAATCCAACCAACTACTTTTCTTGTAGGTGTGGGGATTGTTTGCTCCGAAATTTGTTTTTGACGTAGTAGGACTTATATTGACGGATGTTTTGATATGTGTTTCCTCGGTCTTCTACTTTATTCCGACATAGGTCAGTACGAAAGATTATTCATATGTGATTATTATCATGACTTACTTTTTGAAGTTTATATAACACACACTACTTGCATTTCACCATTCTTCTCTTGATATCTTCTTCTATTCTCATTAAATGTTGTTAGTTAATATCATTTCATCTTTTAAAGGAATCATTTTTTTCTTCTTTTACATTCATAAATTTATTGCCTTTGTAATTGTACATTTAAATTTTGAAGAAGGCACCCACAAACACCTAGCTGCGATGCTTGCATATATACACGTGCACACACACACACATATATATATATAAGGGTGGGTTCAAATGAGAACTCAAATTTGGTTGTGAATGTGAGGACAAAGGAAAGAGCGACACGTGTCATATTCAGACTGAATAATGAAGAGAAATATTCAGACTGAATGTAGTGTTATTCCGTCTAACACTATATTCGGTCTGAATATTTCCCTTCATTATTCAGTCTGAATATGACACGTGTCGCACTTTCCTTTCTCCTTATGTTCGCAACCAAATTTGAGTTCACATTTGAACTTTCTTCTATATATATATATATATGTGTGAGTATATATATATAGAGAGGAAAGTTCAAATGAGAACTCAAATTTCGTTGTGAACGTGAGGACAAATGAGAGCACGACACGTGTCTGAATGTAGATTATTTAAACTGAATATAGTATTTATTCGGTCTAAATAATGCTTATTCAGACTGAATAAACATTATTCAGACCGAATAAATATTGTATTCGGTCTGAAGATTTCTTTGATATTCAGGCTGAATATGACACCTATCGCGCTCTCATTTGTCCTGACGTTCACAACCAAATTTGAGTTTTCATCAAATTTGAGTTCTCATTTGAACCCGCCCCTATATATATATATATATAAACATGTACATACATACATGCATACAAACATGTACAATACTTACATGCATACAAACACATACATGTTCATATTTCTTCATGCATGTATGCCGGTTCAATTTGTCATATAAAAGGTCGTAGCTGTAGCTAGACGTGTGCCCTATGTACGTTTAAATCATTACTGCACATGGATGGTAATTCATGTTTTATTGGTGTTAAAAGGGTATCTTTGACAATCGACTTATAGTCGTACATTTTCATTCAACCATGTGCATGTGTAAAACATTCTTCGTGTTTTGACGATATGTATATATATTATATCTTGTGAGGTCAGGTCTGTATACATCTTACCCTCCATTAGACCTCACCTCCAGGTGGGATTTACTAGAATAGAGGTAAAAGTTTGTGTATGTCTTACCTTCCCCAGATCTCACTTCCACGTGGGATATACTAGATTAGAGCTCATATCTGTGTACATTTTTACCCTCCCTATATCTCACCTCCACGTAGGATATACTGCAGTAAAGGTCACGTCTGCATACATCTTACCTTTTTTACATCTAACCTCTAGGTGGCATTTGGTATACTAGAGCAGATGTCAGAACTGCTTACATCTTACCCTTCCTAGATCTGACCTCCAAGTGGGTGGGATTATATTGGGTTTGTTTGATCTGGTTTGATAATTAAAATAGAAGATGGATCCCAGCTTACAGAAAAGTCCATGCCTTGATGCTTCCCCATCCCATGTGGGAAATCTTACAATCCATCAAATTAAACAATGCAACATGACAACATGACTTTGACACCATCCAATTATTTGGGAACCAAATTCTCAAGTATGTCCGACAACACATGCAACATTTATGCTACATTTATATAAATCAGAATTAAAGAGAATATATATATATATATATATATATATATATATAGAGAGAGAGAGAGAGAGAGAAGTTGTATTTGATTCTTAACATCCTTTAGTTCATGTTACAAAACTACATGTTATCTGGTCTACTCGATCAAAGAACGATCATGGTTTTGGTTCTAAAACTGATATCAAGTTGATACAAGTTAACTAAATGACAGTTTTATTCTTAATAATAGAGAGATAAGTTTTCTGCATCTCATAATTAGGGTAGAATGAGAAAGCAGACACTTTACTTTTGGGAATGAACATTTAATTGTGGACAGATGGTTTAGTTTATGTTACCAGACTACATGTTATCTGGTCTACTCGATCAAAGAACGATCATGGTTTGGTTCTAAAACTGATGTCAAGTTGATACAAGTTAACTAAATGACAGTTTTATCCTTAATAATAGAGAGAGATAAATTTTCTGCATCTCATAATTATGGTAGAATGAGAAAGCAGACACTTTACTTTTGGGAATGAACATTGACTGTGGGCAGATGAAGTATTAGACCTTTATTGTTTTAGATGTTTTGACGTAGATATCACAATAGACCTTCTGAAAGTAGGTTTCTAAAAATTGAAATAAAAACAAAGTATGTTTCTGTTCATGAACATAAGTAGAGTTAAAAGACCATTCATGACCTGTTTTTCGGTTTAGGTTCATGTTCAAGAAAATGGCAAAACGATTTCTTTTGCTAACCTAGCTTTTCAATTAATTAAAAACATTCATGAAATCCAATTTTCATTTATAACGTTAACATAAATTAAGTTGAATTGATGGTATTTCTTTAAACATCATACGATCGTAAAGTGTTTTTAATTAAAAAAAATTCAACATGTTCATATAAAAATGGGTCATTTTGTAAAAAAAGTAAATTAAAGGCAATCAATTAAGTTGAACCGATTAAAAGTCATGCAAAGTATACTTAGAGCATCTCCAACAGATATGTTAAAACTTTTTTATAATAGAGTAAAAAAAAATCTCTATAAAAAATTACATTCATCTCTAACAGCTACTCTATTTTAGCAATTTTACCATTAATTATATTAATAAAATATTCAATATATCTAATAAAATAATATTTCTCTTCCCTACACATTTTATCTCAATACTCTAATTGGTTGATATAATTAAAATATTATTTTCCTCTCTTCTAATAAGTTTTAGAGATGTCTCTAAATTTAGAGAATTTTTCAACCTCTTTCTTCTTTCCTCTTTTTTCTATTTTAGCATATAGGATAGAATAGCTTTTGGAGCAACTAAAATGTTAAAATTGCACTTTTTTTTTTTTCATTTTAGCATAACTATTGGAGAGCTCTTAAATTCTTAAGGACTACTAAATTAGGGGGTGTTTGTTTGAGCTTATCAAAACAACTTATTGACTTATTCCGGTGGGGCACCGGTAATAAGTCATTTTGAGTGTTTGGGTAAAACAACTTATCTGGTGCCAAATCGGAGATAAGTTATTTTTTAAGAAGTAAATTTTTTTAACTTATCAGCTTTTCATAATCCCTTTTCCAGACCGGTCATAAGTCAATAAGCTCATTCAAACACCCCTTTAATGTATTGAGAAAGAAAAATAAACCTTATAATTAATATATTTAATTATTTATGAATTATGAACCGAAAAATGACAAAAAGACATTGACTTGACCTGCCTTCGATGAATTAAAGGTATCTTCAATAAGTGATACCAAATCTTACACTATTTTCATAAAAGTTGGTGCAAATTATAAATCTTCTCCTTTGGTAACATTAAATCTTACACCAGAATTTAAAGATTTTTTTTAATTACTGGTTAAGGCTTGTGGATGATGAGATTAGATAACTTTTCTATTTCAGGTTTGAATGCAGACGCAAACAATTTGTGACCATTATAGAATTATCTCAGGGCTGCATGCTTTAATAGTCTTTAAATTGTCAGGGATTAGTCTAAGCAACTGCTTAAGATATTTTTTCCAAAAAAATAAAAATAAAGTTTTTGTATATTTCTTTTTATTTTCTTCAATTGATGTAAATGAATTATATGAGACCAAATTTTGGTACGTTACCATTTATTACACCAAATTTGATGTAATTTTTAGTGTAACGTTGAATTAATTGGATGTCAAATTTGGTATTCAGTGTCTTCGATGAAAATGGTCGTGTACGCATTTCCCCCAATTTCCCCAATAAATTAAAGATCAAACGACAAAATGTTATATACAATGGCTTTATCAACTTCTTTAAACTTTTCTAATACAAAAATTAAATTACATCAAAATAGAATGTATTTCATTTAAGATTTTATTTCGATTTAAACACTTTATTTTAATGTCTACGATAAAACATCTTAAACATAAAAGCCAAATAATTTGTTTTCAAACGAATTTTTTTGTTTCCAAGTTTATAATACGTTTTGAGTCTTTTGTTTATAAACTTGTAGTAGATTAGCTTAGTTGCATAAAAGATTTTATTAATTTTATAAAAATCATAATATGTTCTCTAGAATGATGCATTTAAAAATAATTTTATAGAAAATATTTATAAAAACCATAATATATTCTCTAGAATGATGCCTTTGAAAATAATTTTATAGAAAATATTTATAATAACTTCATTTTGATACAATTTTGTTAATCATTTTACTATTTCATTTCATTTTCCCTTAACGTTTTTATCAAAACGTACATTAACATTTTCTATGCATTTGCTCGCAATAAACATGGATTTAAAATTATCTTAATATAAATAAATATGTCATTTTAATCAAAACTTATAAATAAAAATGAAGGAAATCAACATAAAATACTCTTTGTACATTAATACTTTTCTTCTTCTTTTTCTTCATTTGATTAAATATAAATAAAAAGACAATTGAAATGAAGGGAATTTAACAAATCATGGTGATCAATTAATTACATTTGAATTAAATTAAGTAATGAAAATAAAACTAAAACAACCTTCATCAAGAATCGTATTCCATTTGAAGATCATATGATTGGAGTGGTCTGGTTCAAGACATCAGCTTCGTCAAACATCCTGTTAGCAACGAGTTCAAAATCACAATCATTAAGTTCAAAGTTTTCGATAACCAAATAAACAATTGTTTTTCGATATAACTGACTTCTTCGCGTCCTTAAATTATGGAAAAGAAAAAAATGTTGTATTTTTGCAAGAAAAATAAATCTTTTTGCATTGTAGAATATCTTATTTGAAATGAACACATAAAGTTGCGGAGATATCTTTTTACGCATGGATATTTTGAAACACAGTTCGTTTTTTTTACCTAGGCTAAAACTGCCAAAATAGCTAATAAGCTATAGTCGTTAGCTGAAAGTTTAGGTGTAAACTACTAAGTTAACTAATAAATAGTTATACTTGTTAAAAATTAGTTGATAAACTATATAATAGACTTTATATTTGTTGTTTAACTAATTTATAAAGCAAAAACCAAAAAAAAATAAAAAATTCACTCTAATGCACTTTTTATATTGGCTCCGTACCATAATTTACATTATCCTACTTCCTACATGTGGGGAGCTCTCTACGATATAACTATATTATTTTATTTTATTTATTATTTGTTTTATTAATAATTAGAAAACGTAAATAACATCTATTAAAGTTCACAATAATTTCTTAAATTAATATTTAGCTAATAATATATGCATGATTGGAATTATTAAGTGTATAAAAAAACACCCTTAAACTAATTTTATGTAAACTACACTCTACATTAATTTAAATGTTTGAAACATGACCAAAGATATTCTTACAATGTAAAATGACCTTAAAAAGATAGAGTTCATTTATGCAGGAAAAAAAAACCCAACTGTTTAAAGTTGTTTTTTTCTTTCAGAAAGCTAGCTAGCAAATGATAATAAGCTCAAAAACTAGATTTAGTTTTATGATGGGAAAACGTAATTTTACAATCTCTAATTAACCCAAAAGGTTAAAATTAAGAAGATGAAAGGAAAAATGAAATTAATTAAGGAAATTAAGAATGAAGGAATATTAATTATTGATCTTACAGATGGCTGGATGGATGGCTGAATGGTGGTGTTAATTAGTTGATCATAAGTTGTTCTTGAGGTGCATTAGAATGATCAGAAATTGGGGAATCATGATGAGTTGCAGCATTTGATCCATTTTCCATCTTCTTTTGTTGGTAATACATATGTTTTAGCCTCTCTATCTCCCCCTTCAATGCTTCTTGATGAGCTGCAATATTCCATTCATCCATCTCCAATTAATATATATATATATATATATATATGTGTGTGCGCGTGTGTGTGTATTTACTCTTTATGTTTAAGCATGTATATATATTATAATATATATATATATATATTAACTAGTTGATATAGTATAGCCTGTATGGCTGTATGTCTTTATTAAATATTGGATATTGGATCAGAAATGTATCATGGAGTAACATGCAATGCATGATAATATATCCACCTTTAAATATTATATGCTATACTTTCTACAAAAATTGAAAAAAAAAAGTATATATCTATATAATATAACATATTAACAAAGTTTTATTAGAAACCCAAAATATTGATTAGGAACCTAGAATCATCAGCACCATGTCATGTCAGTATTTCGTTTTTCAGAATGAATATTCATCAGTAATAACATGTTCATTATGAATATGAATCGCACGTCCTATTCTCATAAATCACATATTCATAATGAATATGTACGTGTTATTCATCATTAAACATGTATACATGAAAAATAACGCGTCCATATTCCTTATGAATATATATGTCACATATCGTGCTATAGACTGTCTCCCGGTTTCTATTGAAAATTAGGTTCCTAACAATACTTGCCCTATATATATCTTCTACACCCCGCCTAAAAGTTACACCCCGTGCGTCCCAATCTCAACCGTCCATTTCATAATCCAAGGGCTAATCTGATGCGGTGGCATGATGGTAATTAAATAGAAATCTTGGGTCATGACCAGTATGCAAAGTCATACATAAGGGCAAGGAGGTAAATCAGAAAATATAAAATGTTGCAGTAAAATGTTACGAAATATAAAATATTATGAAACATTGTTGTTTCACAATTTTTTTTATCCATTTTTTGCATAACGAGCATGTTCCATTTGATCCGAAATGTTATGAAATGTATTATGAAATGGATGGTTGAGATTGGGACGCACGAGGTGTAACTTTTAAGCGGGGTGTAGAAGATCCAGCCCCTCTCTCTCTCTCTCTCTATATATATATATATATATATCTATATATATATATATGCATATAGAGGAAAGTTCAAATGTGAACTCATTTTTGGTTGTGGACATGAGGACGAATCTCAGCCACTTATCCGGTCAATAAAGGCGGCTTTGACCTGGTTCCCCTCCTTTAATAATCTCCACCCTCCCATGAATCGCGTCAATCCTCCGTGATCGCGTCCACCATAACTGAAGATGTGTGGCTGAGATTCGTCCTCACGTTCACAACCAAAAATTGAGCTCACATTTGAACCTAACCCTATGCTATATATATATATATATATATATATCGTTTCTAAACACAATTAAAAAAATGCATTGTAAAAGCATGCATGAATCATGATTATAAATACTTACTGCTATCAATTTTTTAGTATTTATCCATGATAATAATCGTATTTCTCATAGTTTTATAATTTATATTAAATAATGAAAGAAATAAAGCTAGTATAGATATAAATATATATACCATCTTTGAAAAGCTTATCTTGGGAGAGAGCAGCAATTCTTTGTTTGAGAACACTATTATCCACATTTAGAACCAGTCGTTGATGATCCAAATATGCAACCCTTGGTGATAATACTGATACTTCTGCCTTCATTTCATTTTTAATTTAATTAATTATACAATTAAACCATATTTCAAAAGTCAACAAAATTAACCCAAAAAACTACAATTTTATAAATAAATAAATAAAAATTAAGAAGAATTTAATGCATACTTGTAAAGAGTTTACACTGCGTTCCAATTCTGATATGTACTGCAATTTCCTCACTCTTGATCTTTGAGCAGATTGTCGATTTGCCAGAATTCTTGTCAAGATTATAAAAAAAAATGAATTTTAGTAATATGTATAAATTATATATATATATATATTATATATGTAAAGAGAGAGAGAGGGGGGAAGTTCAAATGGGAACTCAAATTTGGTTGTGAATGTAAGAACAAATGAGAGTACGATACGTGTCTGAATGTAGATTATTCAGACTGATAATCAAAGAAAAAGAAATATTCAGATTGGATAAAACTGAATATAATGTTTATTCAATCTGAATAATGCTTATTCGTCTCAATAAGCACTATATTCAGTCTGAATATTTATTTGATTATTTAGTCTGATATATGACACGTGTCGCGCTCTTATTTGTCCTCACATTCACAACCAAATTTGAGTTCTCATTTGAATCCGCCCCTATATATATATATATATATATATATATATATATATATATATGGGTTTGGGTTCACGTGAGATCAACATGTTTTCATGAAAAGACTTGAAATTTCACATGAAAACATTATGAAGGTAAAATTTGTTTTGAACATTTACAATATTTTCCTCTGAAGGTTTCAAGTACTCTCACGGGTTTTACAAAAACAGTCTGATATGACATGATATATACCAAATCTATATGTGTATATAAACTATAAAGCAATTTAATTTATTAATTATATATAGATCAAGTTAAGATTACCTTTTTATCCTTTTGGGATCAAAAATCTTGTCAGAATTGTCCATTGTTATTGCATGGGGATTAAACTGTGTTTCAGATTTCCATGAACTCTCCTCCTCCTCCATCTGCTGTTGCTCATTCATGCTATTATGATCCGACGGTGATGAAGGGTTCGAGCACGAAACCGTGGGCCCGGTTCCCGTTTCATCGTCAATGAACATAGACATGAATTGTTCCTCATCGAAACGGTCGAATTCCATGGCGGCACCACTACCGCCGCCGCCGCCGCCGTTGCCGCCGCTTCTCGACCCCGGTGCAGACGATCGGCGGCCGCAGTTGTCCTCGGCCGCCAGCATTGGGATCTCGAGGAAGGCCGCGGAGTCGCTGACGGATCGGCGGTGGGACCCACGTTTGGTTGACGAGAAATCGAGGAAATCATCCACCCATGAAGGATCCATCTGGGTGGCGGTGGCGGCAGTGGCGGTGACGGTGGCGGTGGGTGGTGGCAGATGGTAGTTTTCTGACCAATTTTGTGGCACTTTTGGAGGCAGGTGTGCCATTATTTTTTTCTAACTTAGAATTGTAAGTGCAAATATGGAGAGAAATAAGTGAAGCAATAACCAAACACAAGCAAATCTACAATCTATATATTTATATATAAAGACACTAAAGGCTACCCATGTGTATGTGTTTTTAAAATTATTATTTTATATTATATATAAATAAAAATATATAGGGGTTTCATTTGATTATTCCCCTCTATATATATTATAATTGAAAATATATTCTTCTTCTACACTTTTCTTTTATGTTTCACGTTAGAGGTAGAGTAATATAAAATCGTGAATTGGAGTGAACACGTACAAATGTTACAATGTGATGTGAATATAATATACGGATGAAGTTGTTTTGATTTTTTTTTCTAGAATGCCTTAGTGTTATGTAAAAGTTCTATAATATAATGGGGTTTTGCATTTTCGTTTTCCATGTAAAGCAGCGTATGAAGTTGGTTGTATGCTAGCCTGATAGCTGTTGTTATGTGTAAACTTGACAAGTGGCATATGATTATCTCAACCAGTAGTATGCCTGAATTTAAAGTCCGCTATATATTACAAGATGTTCTACAGTGTTAGAGCTTGTTTTTTGAGCTTTTTTTGTTGGCGATTAAGGTGTCATCAAACTTATTTGGTGTCATTGTTATCTTCAAGAAATCGACTAGGTGAAAAGGCGTACATATCGTGAGTTTGGAGATGCAGAGTATTCACTCACAAATGTTGTCTTTATCACGTTATAAGATCGCCATAAGGCGAGGATCAAGGGATTGCACCCCCTTGTGGGGGTCCAACGGGTAGCCCAGATGGTGAATTTTAGTTTCTAAACAATCTGAGTGAAATTCAGAAGGTTAGAATCCTTCTTGAGTTTGTCAGAAACTTGGTAATTTAGAGACTTGGTATGGAATCAGAAGCTTCTAAGTTGAATAAGAAGCCTCTGAGTCTATATCAGACGCTTCTAATTGAGAAGACTTCTAACTCGGAGCTTCTGAGCCTTTTGACATAGAGCTTCTGATCCGTTTCAATCTTATCTATAAGCGGTTGTAATTATTGTGCAGTTACATATATATCAACTGCTCAATTATCTGCAACCGTCAATCTCTCATATAAATATATAAAACATGGAATCTGGTGTATATCAGTATATCTATACTCGATTTTAATGCCTTTCAGATCAAAATAATCACTAGATTATCTCAATACTCATTCTGTGACACCCGAAGGTTTTTAACGTCAACTTAGTGTATTTAAAAAATGAACAATATGTGATCCAATTGATTTTATCCACTAGTTTATGAGTAAAGAAACCTTGATTTCTAAGAGAGGTATGATTTCATTAATAATGACATTGTCTAACTATTATATTTCATTCAATTCTAATTGATACCTTGTGTGGTATAATGAACATGATATATAATAACACTAAAATATTTTATTCTTATAAATCTAGACAAATAATACTTTGGATATGTATTGAAGTAGCCTGACTGAAACAAACTTTTGGAGAAACTTATATGGTTGATATAGGTGGGTGTATGTTAATAAATTTGTGTACTACATAGATAGACCAGGGACGTTCCAATCTTTTTGTGGACATTATTACTCCTAAACTTTCTATTAGACTGCAAAATTATATAACAAATATACATATATACAAATTAAAGAGGCGATGATGAGTCATATTACTTTTGTCTTTTGACAGAAATTAGATGAGCTATAGTTTTACACTCGTGGATGGAAGACCCTAAACAATGTAGAATTGGGCCTCAAAATTTCGAGAGGCTTAAATCACATATTAACGTGTTAAAGAACTGCCCTGAGATAGATCCATCATGAGAATGAGTTTTTCATATGGGTGTTATAAGTGTTTCTCATGTGTTTATTGTATATTATGTCATTTGACTCGAACTTGAAGTATATTTCGTGTGTATCATATACTTTGATGCTAGATCTAATCACATCCTAACTAGAAAAACTAATTGAACAACTATTGGGTGGATGAGATATCATGTGGGGAGATTGTATGATCCGAGATAGAATTTTTTCTCTTATGTATTACGTGAGTAATAACTTGGGTCCTTGATAGAATGAGACTGAAAGAATGCATGCATGCTCAGATAGTCGATATGTGGTATCAATTTTATTATCTATTCAATCCATTCGTGGATCAAGAAACTAAAGATTAAACATAACAAAATGATGCAAGTCGTGTCTATTGTTCAATATGTGCATCTAAGCTAAAAAGACACACAATTTATACTTTAAAATGATCACACATATTAACGTTTTGTTGAATCAATTAATTCCCGTCACCATGGTAGAAAATTTGTGGTTAGCGCCCATTACTTACCGTAGTAAATGATATTTATTATTATTGTCAACGTAAAGAAATGGGGATTGACATGTTGCGCAATCTGTCGTTGTCTAGGCCCAATTCTCGATACTATGTATCCATCTTGCCTCTGTTGGATGGGGTATATTACTCTTCTCTGCTGAATGACTTTTTTAAAGAATAATGTGATAGGGCTTTATATATCTCACATTTTACGTAGAACATCTTTTAAAAGTAATATGTCAATTATATTTTGATCTTTTAGAATGTTTCATAATTTATTATTGCGACTTAAAAGCATAAAAATATATTCATTAAAATTTTAAGAATCCTAAAACAAAAGTTCATTTTAATAGGGTTTAGTTCAAATACATGTCTTATCGACTCTTGTTGTTCAAAAAGCCTAGACACTACAAAACAAAGATGTTTCACCAACGGTAGTGACACGAGCTTTGATGATGTTACTGATGCGAACAAGTCGATCACTTGAAAGTGTCTAATGTCTAGTTTGAGATCCAGAAATGGGCCGAACGTAGTGACACGAGCCTTGTTTTGGTCATTCATTGTTCGATAATGTCAATGATGCGAACAAGTCGATCACTTGAAAGTGTCTAATGTCTAGTTTGACATCCAGAAATGGGTCGAACTTAGTGACACGAGATTTGATGATGTTAGGGGATTCGAAAGAATTATTATAACATTGACGGAAGTTGGGTTTGCATATTAAGTACTCTACAACATGGAGTAGAGGCAAGCCATTTGCGCATTAAAAATACGTATGATGTTTGTGTCTACACATTCCATAGAAACTCGAAAGGGTTCAGGAGGCTCACTAACAAATCGAGGAAGGTTAAGGTATATAAGACTTTACTTAGGAAAGTGTAAGTATTAGTTGAGACCGGTCCTTTGGACAGAGAGTGGCCACTTCTCGCAGTACAATGACCATTCTTCTAAATCGAGTATTAAATGTAAAATCTGGGAAAATCACACTTACATCACGTGCTTTAAATATAAGATCTTTGTTAAATTAGTTTTACCAAACCACCCAAAATATTTGTTTTCTCTCTAACTGAAACTTGTAAAAGGAAGTTCATGAAAACAATAGTGTCTTGATAGTCCAGTCCTTGAGGATACGATATTTGGTTTTTACCACTTTATTACTTGTGTGAACAATCATAATGACCACTATATATATATACTTGTGTTGTCCAGTATGGACTGATTGCTAACCTCACTTCAATTACATATTTCGCATCGCATCAAGGACCCAAACCAAAATTGACCGAACAAAGAGCCAAAGCAAAACAAAATTACAGAAGAAAAAGTTTGCGAGAAACAAATTTACAAGAAAACCCAACGAATCTCAACAGACCCGGCACAGACTAAACGAAGACCAACCCGACTATACCTGTTAACAACCAAAAATCAACACAAGATGTTCACAAAGTATTGTTTTTATTTTATCAGAAAGTATATATTAAATAAATAATCAACCAAATTATCATACTACATTATCATATGATAAGTTTAATGATACATTAAAAAAACATGTATTCATATCATACTACATTATCATATGATAAGTTTAATAATGAATACATTAAAAAACCATGTATTCATATTGTATCTAAAATATCAATTCAAAGTTGGTTATATGGTTGCACATAAGTCTAAAAGATGGGCCAATGAACATTAGCCAAAGAAAAATTTGCTCAGATTTGAAATCCTACAAACGAAGATAGTCTGGTCGGAAAAACATGGACGCAAATCAAATTAATCAACCTAACTTGATGAGCTAGGTAGAGCAAAAATTTGGTCAACAAGTTTTTCATAGTTCATATACATTTGATTCTAATAAAGATGTTTTGAATTGAGTTAAATGTCAAAAATGTCTTGAATCAGTATGGATTATCTACACTGTAGCAGTTGAGTTGAGTTATTTAAATATTCCTTGTCTAGCAGCACAACCATATGCGGCCTAGTTGGTTAAACTTTCATATGATAGGAAAACTGATCTTAATAATTCTATTCTATGGTTTTTAAAATATCAGTCTAGAATTAATATTATGCCAATTTAACTCAATAATTTCAAGAAAGAAAAAACTATCTAACAATCCATTAATTAAGATCTAAATAAATATAAGAGTTATTAAAATATTATTTTATTTATCAGTTTACAATATCGATCTTATTGTTTGTGTCAATTATTTGCCTTTTGACCTTAAAATAATAATATTAATTTTCTTGATGAATTATCACAAAGTGTTTTAATAAAATGAAACAAAAGAAATATATGAGCAAAAGAAAGAACTTTGGGGTCTCCCTTGTGACTAACTTAGCGCACTTCCGGTGCACCCCTTCTCCCAAAGTTACGGGGTCGTTTTGTTGAGTTCCTTAACAATGTTTAATTATCATATGATATAATATAAATATTTAACCATCAATGTGATGTTTAAACATAGACTAAGAAAATAATAAAAGTATTGTAGATTGAAATTGCACTTATTAACAAAGTTTAAAAACATAATAAGAATAATAGTGTAACAAAGTTTCATAGTTTTCTATCATGTACTGATTTCGACTGCTAACTAGTTGATATTTTACCATTTGATTCAGATTTCAAGTTATATTGATTTAAAAAATATAATGTTGGATCAAAATCTTACTACGTACGGAGCAAAAATATATTGGTTGACAACTTGATATCTATATTATCAAATATTATAAATCAATAAATTATAGTCGTAATATAGATATAAAATTTTAATATTTTAAGCCTTTTTTATATTAACTATTTTATATGTGTCTCGTTCCAAAATAAATGTCTATATTTCTATTTCAGTTTGTCTGAAAATAAGTGACCACTTTTAAAGCATCATTTAGTAAATTTAAAATAGCTTATTTTTTTAATACACGTTTAGATAAATATAAACCAATTTATAAGTTACTTTATCGGAAAAAAACTATTTCGAGTAGCTTGTGAGAAGCTACTTGGAGTAGCATATAAGAAGATTTTTGTCATTTTTTTTAAATTATAATCCTGATTAATATTAATTGTCATTTATTATTATTAATTAATATTAGCTTCATTTTGTTGATTAGATTTAATTTCAATTTGTTAATGAATATTAATTATTAATTATTAGTTTAATATTAATTTAATATTATTAATTAATTTTAATTGTAAATTATTCTTTAGTATTAATTATTGATAATTTAAAATTATTATTAATTTATCAATTAATCTTATATTATTTTAAAATATTAATTAATATTATTGATTAATTTTAATTATAAATAATTCGTTAGTGTTAATTATTGATAACTTAGAATTATTATTAATTTTATTATTTTTTATATTATTATTATTTAATATATTTAGTTGGTAAAATATAAATATAATAATTCTAAAAACATTTTTATAAATTACATAAAAGTTAAAGTTATGTATTTATTTTGTTTAATAAAATATGTAATTTAATTATTTTCATAAGAAATTATTAATTAACTAAAATATTTAACATCAATAAATTTTGTTTGATTTATATTATACGTAATAAAATTTTAGAATCATCAGTTAGCGTATATATTTTTTAAAATTCATATTTAGTTATAGACTTCCAAAAAAAAATTAGTATTATATTATATAATATATATATATATAATAAAGCAAATTGAAATATATTAATTATTATATTTATTATTTAATTTTCTTTACCATATGGCTTGTATCAATTAGTATATTATATTATTAATGAATTGTTTTACATATATTATAAAATGTCAAATAAATATTATATTTTAACTATCTTATTAATTAGTTTTTGTTAAATATATTTAGTTATCAATTAACAGCTAATTTATCAGCTATTAGTTAGTTTATCAGTGAATTTGTTAAATATAATTTTAAAAAGATGTATATACTTTTCAATTATATCATTAATTATAAGACCAAAAAAATGTTACTCCCTATGTTATTCAAAATAAAACTGTTATTTCATTATAATAAGTATACATATTGAAAACAAATAGGGAAATTAATTATTTTAACCATTTTATAAATCAAGATTACCAAAATAACCATTTTCTCTTCACTTTTATCAAAGTGACCAAAATACAATCGAAATATCCATCGAAATCGAATCCTCCTTCAAATACCTCCGCCAACCTCGCCAAACACCAAATTCAATTTTAATTTACATATTACATTTTATACCCTTAGAGTTAGTTAATAAATTACTTTAAGTACTTTACTTTTTAATTTTTCATTTTACACCCTTATCACATTGACACACAATACTCGTATATCAATTAAAACACGTCTAAAAAATACGTTTTTATTTTAACAAGTTACACCATTATAATCGTCTCGACAATACCTTCGAAATGAGCTCAATATTGAATATTTTTCGATTTAATTATATATACTTTTAAAGCCAATTATTCTCTTGATCGTTGAATATGGATACTTTTCATAAAATTCGAAATGTTAATTAAAATATAATGCTATTATGATTTAACAACAAAGTATAATATTATGGATATATAAAGAAATAAGATATAAATTATAGTGAATTTGTACTACTTTTGTGTACTTGTCATTCCTATAATAAAAACCATATAAATTAATATTCATGTAAAATAACACATAATGCGTCGGTTCTTAATGTTATTACAATATATACTATAGTTAACCCATTTTTGAATCAATGATATATACACAGTGTGGAGGGGACTACATAAATAAAATACAATAATCTTTCAAGCTTATTCCGAATTTTATGATTTAACAACAAAGTAATAACTCATTTGAAATAACCCATTTGAAATAACTCATTTGAAAGATTATTGTATTTTATTTCTGTAGTCCCCTCCACACTGTGTATATATCATTAATTCAAAAATGGGTTAACTATAGTATATATTGTAATAACCTTAAGAACCGATGCATTATGTGTTATTTTACATGAATATTAATTTATATGGTTTTTATTATAGAAATGACAAGAACACAAAAGTACAAATTCACTATAATTTATATCTTCTTTCTTTACATATCCATAATATTATACTTTGTTGTTAAATTATAATAGCATTATATTTCAATTAATATTCCGAATTTTATGAAAAATATTCATATTCACCAATCAAGAGGATAATTAGCTTTAAAAGTATATATAATTAAATCGAAAAATATTCAATATTGGGCTCATTTCGAAGGTATTGTCGAGGCGATTATAATGGTGTAACTTGTTAAAATAAAAACGTATTTTTAGACGTATTTTAATTGATATACGAGTATGTGTGTTAATGTGATAAGGGTACAAAATGAAAAATTAAAAAACAAAGTACTTAAAATAATTTATTAACTAACTCTAAGGGTATAAAATGTAAAATGTAAATTAAAAATTGAATTTGGAGGTATTTGGCGGAGGTTGGCGGAGGTTTTTGGTATTTGGCGGAGGTTGGCGGAGGTATTTGGAGAAGGCTTCGATTTCGGTGGACATTTCGATTGTATTTTGGTCATTTTGGTAAAAATGGAGGGAAAATGATTATTTTGGTAATCTTGATTTGTAAAATGGTTAAAATAATTAATTTCCCAAACAAATATGATGTTTTTTTAGGGAAATTAATGATTTTGACCAACCATGAAAATCCATTTACCAATATAACCAAAAACTTGTTGAGTTTACCAAAATGACCAAGATTTTTCGAAATACATATCGAGAACGAGTGGAAGTGAAATACCTCCGCTACAGCACTGTTTTCCTCCGCCATACCTCCGCCACAAGACTGTTTTTCCTCCGCCATGTGGCGGAGGTATTTATACGTGTGGCGAAGGTATTTGTATGTGTGACAAATACGGTGGAAAAAACCCCAAAACGGCGTAGTTTTGGGGCCCTCCGCCATGTGGCGGAGGAAAACAGTGCTGTGGCGGAGGTATTTTCACTTCCACTCGTTTTCGATATGTATTTCAAAGGAATATTGGTCATTTTGGTAAACTCAACAAGTTTTTGGTCATTTTGGTAAATGAATTTTCCATTTTAATCAAAATCATTAATTTCCCTTTTTTTTATCATGGACATTATTTTATAAAAATAAAATAATAAAAAGGCAATATTTTTTTTATAAAAAAATTTGATTGGTAAAAGAAATTCACATATACGCGTATGTATGTTTTAGAGTTGGGTCACGTGGAGGGAGATAGAGACAGCTATCAAACAGCTGGGGTTTGAGTATCACATTATCTTTTTTCTTTTTCTTTTCTTTTTATTTTTTATTTTTAAAATTTAATACAGGGAATCTGAAACCACGTGCTCCTTATAATTCATACACTCTTTCTACCTAAATAAATGTATGTTTTATATACTCTTTAATTTACTTTTATTCTTTTATCTTTAAAAAAATACTTTTATTTATGTGTTATTTTATGATAATTAGTTTGAAAAACTTATTTAATTATTGGATGATATCTTTTTCCTTCATCTTGATGGATATCGATCTTGGACTTCAAATCAAGGTTGGATTGATTTACTTCATCTCATATTTTCTAACATATTTAAGATTTCGAGAATCCTAAATTTATGTAAGTTTTTATTTTTTGACGATTTTAATGTTAAAATACTAAATGTATTATCAACCAGTGTAGATTTCATTTTAAGAATTGAGGTCGTAAATTTTTTGAATTAATTCAAAAATGTGTATTTCTTAGGATTAATCATAAATTGGGGTTAACTATTTCACCCAAGATTAGGTCTCTCTACTAGGTATCTATCTGTAGCTTTAAAGTATTTATGTTAGGCAGATGTCGGGTTTGATCGAAAATTATGAGGATGATTCCTATTACAGTTCGGTGGCAGACCTTCAGGGCGCCATTAGGGAAAAACATCTGGAGGCATAGCTAAAGTTGTAGCTCTAAAAGCATGTGTACAAGCTTGTAATGAGGGATGTGATCTTGCTATCGCGAATAATGGAATTATCCATGCGACTATCAAATGGAGGTCCGAACTAACTGTTGCTAGTGAAGTATGGAAGAATATCAAATTTCTGTTTGAGACAATGGATACTTTGATTTATTCTATTAACTGAATTTCAATTAAACTTCGTCCAACCTAACAATCTCAGTATTTTTGGACTAAATTATGTTTAACTGTCAATAAATTTGTGTGTATATATAAAGTCATAGGTTATTTTGATAAGTGGTAATATTTTAGAAGTTAAAAAGTGATCTTAGTCTTTCATACGGTTAAGATCGGATTTGCCTGGTCAAATTTTACGTTTATGCCAAAAAAAATATAGAGATAGTTTCGTAACTTTTATAAATAGGCGGCAAAATAATTCATAGGTAAACTTGTGTGATTCACATGTGAGCTTTATATTCATAAGTGAACTCGTGTAATTCATATATGAACTAATTTAGCGTGTTCACATATGAAGTAATTAACTGATTCACATATAAACTAATTAACTGATTCACATATGAACTTATGATTCATATATGAATCACATGGGTTCACATATGAACTTATTTGTCGTCTATTTGTAAAATTTACGAAACTACCTCCCATCTTCTACATACCATGCGATGAATTATCTGATGATTCACAGTCAAAACCACAAATGTTGACCGGATGAAGAAGTGCTTGAACTCATTAGAGCATTACACCTAACCCTTTTTATTTGTTGACATGTGCATCGTATTTTTCTTGGGGAATGGTACTAGTTGTGATGAGATGAGTGTCGCTTAGAGACACGAGAAGGATTTAATCATTCGGGGAAATCTTCCTTATTTTTTGGAATAGTGTATGTATTTGGGTTTTAGTAGCACCCGACCTTGGTCTAAACTTTACTCATTCAGATTTGAGGGTGTTGCCATCAGAGTTTATTAATTATGATCAACGTTTTATATTAAGGAAAAACTGTGATATCCATTAAATCAAATATTAATTAGACTATATGAACGATTGTGATTTATTTGTATTATTTATACTAGTGGTTGGATTTGTAAATGAAACCACTTATACATATATACACGAGGGATCGTGTGAATATAATTTTGGATTTTAATGTAACTTGATTTTCTTCAACTACTTTCAGTACATTCAAATATTCAATCATCTTCAACTACCTTTATCTTCACTTTTGAATCACTTTCATGAACTTCTACATACATTTAATCATTTTCACATCCATGAATTTGTTATAAATTCGGTCATTATGATATAAATATGTAAATAAATGTAGTTGAAAATAAATGAAGATATATGAATGTAGATGGAGATTTTATTCAGATGGGTTCATATATGAATTAGTTAATTAGTTCATATGTGAATCACTTAAAATATTTCATATATGAATTTATAGTTCATATGTGAATCCCATATGTTAATATATGAACCCGTTTGTCGTACATTTGTAAAAGTTACGAAACTACATTCTCTATTTTTTCCATAGCCACAATTTTTTTGACCGGTTAAAACTACAATTATTGACTAGTCAAATCCGATATTGATCATATAAATGACTAGATGCGAACTCAAATTTGGTTGTGAACGTGAGAACAAATGAGAGCGCGATACGTGTCTGAATATAGATTATTCAGACTGAATATACAAAGAAATATTCAGACTGAATAAATACTATATTCAGTCTGGATATTTCTTTGAATGAGACACGTGTCACACTCTCATTTGTCCTCACGTTCACAACCAAATTTGAGTTCTCATTTGAACTTGCCCCTATATATATATGTGTGTGTATGTGTGTTGGGGGGGGGGTCATTCAAGTGAGAGCTCAATGATTTGTGATAACCATGTGATCCAATCTCAACCACAAACCAGAAGCTAAATTAAGAAATTAATAATTTTGATAATTTTAACTTAAAATAGTAAGTAAGGCCATCTTAGGGATTTAAAAATCTCCTCTCTCCTTATTTTAAACGACCTTATTTAGACGAACTTTATATGAACACAAGATACACAATGTGATACCTGAAATAACATCGTTCAAAAAATACATACAAACGATATTCATTGTGATACCCAAAAATACATATAAGAAGCACACTATGATACTTTTGTAAAGCAGCTAATATAATAAAAATACACATTGTGATCTTTGTAAAGCAACGAAAATGCATGTTGCAATACATTTCATAAAACAACGAAAATATATTGTGATACATTTTGAACATCATCACTATGATATACTTTAATCTACAAACATCATTAAAATACAATATGTATTAGGTACTTAAAATTAATTAAAAGAGTCCTTTCAAAAATAATTAATTAAATCTTTTGATAAGTTATTATAAATAAAATTACCAAATTTACCTTATTTAAGAAATATTCTTAAATATCATCAATGCGTGTGGTGCATGTTGGATCTCATGGTTATCACAAACTACATATTTCTCATTTGATTAGGCCCCTATATATGTGTATGTGTATATATACACGGATGACAGATCGTGTATGTGTATGTGTATATGTATATGTATATGTATATGTAGGGTTAGGTTTCGGTGAGAAGTATTATATATGGTAAGAAGTTTGACAAGTGGTTATTCACCGTTAGATGGGAAATGAACGCACATCAGGATGAGATGCATGTGCACCAGATCAATTTCTTTATAAAGCGCAACTCATGGAAGGGCATGAGATTGAAAATGATCAAGGGTTCAGATCCACTTTCTAATTTTCACGCTTCTCCCCATTAACTCAACTTCTCACATGATCTTATGCTTGTATATGTATATGTATACAAACATAATATCGTGTAAAAAGTAAAGTTAACGTGAGAAGCGTAAGAAGAATCTGAACCCTTGATCACCTTTAATCTCAAACGCACCCATGAATTACGCTTCATACGGAAATTGATCAGGTACATCTCATCAAAATGTGCATTCAAATGTGCAGATCCTTTCTTACGCTTCTTACTTTAACTCTCATTCTTACCGAAACCCGATCCTGTGTACATATATATATATATATGTATGTATGTATGAGGATGGGATGGCCATGTGGAAATGTTTGCACGCTGCTTGAGGGTTGTTTTACTTTGTGTTGAAAGCATTCCCATGCACATGTGGTCCATGTGTTCCCTCCATTATTCTTCATGCTTTCCATCAACCCCCCCTCACTTACAAGCCATCCCCTTTTCTTTTCTTTTCATTTTATTTTAATCAATCACTTGTTGCCCACTAATCATATATTCTAAACCTTGTTAATCATTTGTTTTTCTTATAAAAAGATACAACACTTTCCATCTTCAATTATTTTAAAGCTATAGCAATTTTTTATTACAAAAAAACTCATTTACATATTTACTCATTAATAATAATCTTTAAAAAATATTGTTGGGATTAACATTAGATATAAATCATGTATTATAACATCACCTCCTTCCCCATAAAACATATGTCATATAATTATAATGTTTTAATGATGAGTTATATATATATATATTAAGTGAAGATTAGATTCACATCTATATATCATCTACATAAGTTTTTTCTTTGCTACACCAATAGATTGCTCCTTCAAAGAGCAAATATATGTATCCAAAGGTTGACCGATCTCATCTCATCGATTAGGTGATAGATATAGACTGAATACAAAAACTTAATGATGTCATCTATTTAACAACAAAAATAAGTTTAATTTACAATTGGACCCCCCAACAAACTAATAAACTGAATAACTAGAAACAACTTAAATGATTAAGTTTCACACAACTAGCTCTATGGCATGGCTAGACCTTATCATTTCCTTGCCACTAGAGGTCGTGCCTTCTCCTAAATCACTAATTGTACCTGCATATATACACTCATTACATCTAATATATGTTCAGTTCTCTAAGCTAATATTTATGATGGTGAATTAAAGAAGGTGGAAACTTATAACCTTCTATCTTTCGTAACCATCAATGTCTACAGTCATTGAATTTATTTTTCATCATGTATATCATCTCATATCCTTGAAGATTGGTGCACGAAAAATAAAGCACTCAAGAGCTCAAGCATTTTTTAAAACATTTATGTTCCTGTGATGACTTTGAGACCGACAATTCGTTACAAAGACTCACTCCATCCATACTGCTTTGGCATTATACATTTTAGTTTTGAGTGAGATAACAATATAAGAGAAATCTAGGTAGGAACTTGTTTATAAAATTTATCAAAAGTTGATCTTTGTTTATTTCCATAAAAAGTTGATTAAATTGTCAAGTGAGAAGTTAATAATAAGAATCTATGTTTGTTGATATTCTAATCTTTTGAGACCAACATAAATCATCGACGCACCAACTGACGCCCAATCGGTTTTAAGGATAACGTGTCCAACAAAGGCCTCAACTCAAAGTCGTGTTTCCTCTTCATTATTTGTTTTTCTTCAAACATGCAAACAACATTTGGGCTTAAACCAAAGATGCACAAAAAAACACAAGTCTGAAACCTGACCCATGCTTGGTCGGAGAAAATGCGACCCTAGTGAGCCTGAACCCTGGTCCAGGCCAAATCTCAAAGCTCGATCTGATAGGAACGTTGGGGTTGGACCAACTTGGTAAAGCTTTGTCTAAAAAAGCCCGATCGATCCCTTTTTCAATTCGAAGCCGACCGGTTATACCTAAACAAACGAGGACATTTTTTTAGTCACTGAGAAACAAGTTTGAAAGGTTTGGGCCCGGGCCCATAAAAAAGTTGGACCCAGACCCAAAAAAGCTTGGGCCTTGTGAATCCTAGTTTGAACTAAGTTTCTAATATGTAACAACCACTTTTGAACTAAGTTGTTAACAATAACTCATCATAACAAAACTGGGTTTATAAGACGTCAAAAAATATCGAAGTGTCATAATATGTTGTTTTATAAGATTTAATTTTGTAGGACCAGACGATTGTACGTCATGTGTAAAATATGACATTTTTGTGCATCTTAACAAAAAAATTATGACACTTTAGAAATAAAATATTCTGTTAACTTTTTATATGATAAGACACATCTCTTCTCAGGGTTCTTTAATCTTTATATGTGTCGAAAACTCACTTTCTCTTTTAATAGCTCTTTTGAAGATTAATCTAACGAGATTCAACATATCTTATAACATGACAATGAAATATCTTTAATTTGATTTTTATATTTGTAAATAATAATAAAAACCCGGCTCTATAATTGAAAAAAATTACCTTACTCTTCTCATACTTTCAAATAATTAATTCATATAAATTGAGAGATTTTCATTAATAATCCGAGATTCAAAAGTCCATGGAAATTAGTGGGGTTTTTGGTTTTTGATAAGAGATTTTTAATTGGATTTTGTTTAAAGGTGGTAACTGCATGGTTGTTTTCTAAAAAAATTCGTATTTAATTAATTTTAACTTTATAGTATTTTATAAAAAGTTTCGTATTTAATCAATTTTTTATTAATATTACTAAATTAACATATTTAAATATGATTAAAAATGTTTATAGAAAATCTAACTACTAAACACGAAAAACTATCGTGTGTGTATGTATGTATATATATATATCTCAAAATTGAGGAACGAAATCGTAAATGTAAAATTGATGAAGTTAGGGTGCAGATGTGACGACGCCAGTAGTAGCATGATAGTCGGTGGGTGGTTAGTGTTAGTTAAATTGGATGCAAATTGATGGAATTCAATTTGTGAACCAAATGATTTCAAAGGAATTCAAAGGAATTTCATCTATCTCAATATGTGGACCAAACACAATAATTGGGATTTGGACAAAGAAATTGATCATTCCATTTCTCTTGAAATCCTTTGAATTATGTGAACAAAACAGCACCACAATATCTTTCTTTTCCCCCCCCCCCCCCCCCTCGTCTCAATATCTTACCGATCAATCTGGAGCATTCGATGATGATACTGATGACGATGCAGGCAGTATGGTAAATAACGGACTATATATCACTTTTTAATTTAAATTAGCAAAAGTAATGTCTCCTTGCATAATATGGATTACAGACATTTATGATTTGGATGTGAATGAGTCGAATTACTTCTCCCTAGGTTTCTTTGTCTCATTGAACTTTGACAAGATATCTTCTCGAACAAAGAAAAGTGTTCATATTATGGAGTTTGTCAAATAGGTTGAAACTCTTGCTTTAGTTGCTTAGTTACTCGTTTATGTTTGTAAATACCATTATGAGGTCCTGCTTATCTTTTCAACTTTTATTCGTTGATTTTTCAATTTTTAAGAATGCTATTTCAGATAACATTTTAATAAGCTCCATGTTTTTTTAAATATGCCTCTTTAACTTTTAGATTATTTTATGTTATCATCTAGTTTATCATGTGTCTATTACCGATCAGAATGCTTAAAACATACAAAGCAAAGGCATATTTATATCAAGAAGTGAGTTTCTTTTAATCACATGTGTCAAAGTGGAAGTGGTTGATATTTTGGTTCAATTTGTTTAAGCCTTTTTCCTTATCACATTCACTACAACAAAAGTGATTTTATAGGACGCCTAAAATAAAAAAGCGTCTTAAAATAATACATTATAGGACACAAATTTATAGAACCAAATCATAAAGCGTCATATCTAAAAGAGTTACAATAGGTTTATAAGACGCTTTTAGGCGTTTCAACAAGTTTTTACGGCGTTTTTAAAATAAGGTGTGCTATTAACTATTTTATAAGACACTTTTGAAAAATGTCCTATAAACCCATATTTTTATAGGACATTTTTCAAAAGTGTCCTATAAAATAGCTAATAGGACATGTTATTTTAAAAGCGTCGTAAAAACTTGTTAACACGCCTAATAAAACGTCCTATAAACTTATTATAACACTTTTAGATAGGACACTTTTTGGTTTGGTCCTATAAACTTGTGTCCTATAAATATGCTTTTAAGACGTTTTTTTCATTTTAAACGTCCTATAAAATCATTTTTGTTATAGTAACATCTTGTTACATTTTTCTAGCAAGTACATAGTCCAAATTAAGGCTTCTGGGTTTTTTGAATCTCAATGTTAATTGGACTTCCATCATATTTAGCCATCTATTATAGTATTAATGAAGTAGCAAACTTGAAAATTGAGAAAAGAAATATGATAAATATTACTAAAAATATATAAAATAAAGTTACAAGGTATTCAAGTCATCCAAATATATAATTAAATCCTTAAGTCTTAGAATCAACTACTTTAAATCATCAAACACGTATTTTAAAAGTTTGAATAATAGATATTTCAAATCGTCCAAATCATCAATCAAGTACGATCGTGTTGGACCTCTCTAACTCTAAATATAGAATTAAAAATAAAGAATCATTGATACCAAATTTACATAGCTTATAAAAATGATATCAAGATGCAAAATCGAGATTAAATCTCTTAAACCTCAACTCACTACTTTTCTCAATTTTCAAAGAACTCGTGTTCGACTCTTCGTGTAAGGAATGAGAGTAAGTATTTACCTATTTAGGTTTTTAGTTGTTAAATTTCATTTTTATGTTTTTTAAGTCTTCGGTATCGTACATAATTATCATTTATCCTTCAATTTTTTTTTTTTAAAAACTCACCTCTTACAAAATAATGTGTAACACGCCATAACGTGCCATAAGGCGTTGTAACGTGCCATAACACGTTGTAATGTGCTATAACGCCTTACAATGGAAGTCAAGCATTAGAGTGGAGCCACAGAGGTTGATGTGGCAGTGAACCCAAACCTTGACGCTATAACGAGTCTATAACGAGTTATTTAGAACTATGATATTAATATTAATATATATAGAGGAATATAAATATATAAACTATGGAAAGAAAACAACTTTTGAAGTCATCTGAATCGATTTAAGATTAAGATTTTTTCTTTAAGTTCTCATCCAATCAAAAAACATTACCATCTAATAAAAGAAGACCCCTTTTATAATTCCTATATAACCATAGAGATTAGGGTCAGGTTCAAAGAAAAATGTTAAAAAATGAGAAAACTAAAGAACATTCTGGGAGCTCTCCATCCAGACGATACGCACTAATACATACTGATAATTTGTAACATGCATTTGTGCATATGCAGTAATATATATAATTATAAAAGGAATGGTGCATATAAAAAAACGCTTGTATGCATTAGTGCATATCATCCGAATAGAGGACTTTCAAGATATTCATTTAGTTTTTTTATTTATTTATAGTGTTTTACCCTCTTATATGAAAAAGACCCTTTTTATAATTCCGATATAACCTTAGGGACTAAATCTGTAATTTACTCTATCTGTTTAGAACTATGATATTAATATTAATATATATATATATAGGGTTGATTTCCGTTACAGACCACGTCAATTCGTACAAACCGTACAAACTGCATGAACCCAATATTTTTTTTTTAATTTTTTCACTTTTTCTTAATTATTAGGGTTGATTAGTCAATAATATATGAAAAAATTTCATCAATAATACATGAAGGTTGGTGAATCAAGAATACGTGAAACAAGATTCATCAAGTTGAGAGTTTCATGAATCAATTCATTTTCATGTAGAAAGAAAAATAATTTCATGAAGAAAAGAATTATATGAAACAAATTCATCATATTAAATGCTTTCATGAAAAAAAAATTCTTCAAAAAAACAATGAAACACGCGGTTTGTACGGTTTGTACGAATTGACGTGGTTTGTATTTGAAATCTCCCTTATATATATATATATATATTTTTTTTTTGGGGTGTAAATTTGTCTAAATAAACTAGTCTTTTTTTATTCTTATGTATATATATTATATATATAATAAAATCTTATAAAAAATATATACTAGCGAGTTGACGGTTTGAACGGGTTGAGTTAGGCCTAAATCAATTTCAATTCTCTTAATTGACAGTTTGGTGGTTTGACGCGTTGACGGGTAAGGTTTAATTAGGTTGTCAGCAGTGACGGATCTATTGGTTCATTGGGGGTGTCAAATGACCCCCATAAGGTTTTAAAGAATTGTTTTTTATATTACGAGGTTAACTTTTTTCAAAAAATGTATATATGTTTTGACCCCCAATTAAGATAGGGTTTGACCCCAGAATCTTTTAGCCAAATCTCATTGTTAATTTTTTATAAAATTTATTTTTTATATTAATTGTTAATTGTGAAATTGTTAGGGTTAGAGGTTGTTAGTTAATATCTAATTGTTAATTTTTCATTTATAAATATTAGAGTTAGAGTTTATTAGTGGATGTCTAGTTGTTAATTGTCAGGGTTAGTAATATTAATTTGAAATTTTGAATGATATTCTTTGGGATTCATTTGAAATAAATTTTTACGGAGTATCACTCTCATCAAAGAAATCAATTAGACGGATATGTTTGATTAGATGACATTGTCAACCACGTGGACATAACTTAAATTCCAACCCCCATCACCAAAATTTCTGGATCCGCCATTGGTTGTTAGCTGGTTGGATTGGACATGCTTTACGGGTTGACAATTTTTTATACATCCCTAACTTGAGGTCGCTAAAAATATTTAATTGTACAACGCTAATACTTTGAGAGATAATATATGAAGATGAGTTAAGGCATGAACTCTTTGGCATTTGATTCTCAGTTCAAAATTTATGTCTCTGAAAAGACCCTGTAGTTGCTCTTGGTTTCTGGGTTCAATGCAATAAGTGGGTCATGATTGTTCTGTCGCCTTCTTTAAAGGCACAGAGGAATCATTGGGGCCGTAGTTTGAGCCGATAAATGTAAGTCGACTCGAACTTTGATTACCTTATTCGAGATAAAATGTTGATAGTTATGAAAGTATTCTATTTTTTCTTAGGTTTTGTTTGTTTATAGCTGAAGGATGTGTGTTTCCTTGGTTTTTATACGTTTCAAATTTACTACTTACTAGTCTTTGTTCTGTTTCTTTTTCTACATTTTTCACAAGTTGGAAGTCTTCACGGAAATTGAACCATGGACGGACCTAGCATTATGGTTGCAATGGCACATGCCACCGTTTCATTTCTCTGTCGTAGTGGAAAAAAATTAGGTTCGTGAAAGGTACAACCGTATCGATATGTTTTGCGCCACCATATATTTATATTATAAAACTACAATAATAACACAAGTTTATCTTGGTATAGTTGGTTTCCAAGACTTTTCTTTCACCCTAAACCTGAGTTTGAATCATGTTACTATCATTTTTTTAGTTTTTAGCTTTTAGTTTGTTATTTTTTATGTTTCTGAAAACTTTTTGCAACAAAAGACTTGAACGGAAGACCTCACATACAAAAAACAATGAATGTTGTGAAAAATATCTCGAAATTTGTTTCTTATAGTTAAACGGTGCCACCATTTGAAACTTTTTCTTGATCCGTCCCTGACTGCAACTCTACTTTTTGGAGGTAGAGGACAAGTTTGTGTATATATCTTATCCCTCCCAAACCTTGTTAACAAGTGGGATATACTGAGTTCATTTAGTTTTTATTTGGTGTGAGAAGGGAACTAATTTTGTGGTTTGGTAGCAACGTTTAATGTATAAACTACTATAAATACCAGAATGTGCTTACATGCAACATACGTGAGTTACGTGTGAAAAACGCCTTCTTGAGAGAAACCTCAAGAACAGTTTCAACGGCCTAAAGATTTTCTCTTCAAAGTCAGTGTTGAGCATTCTTAGAATGATCTTTGTGTTCTTATTTGTCAATTTAGAGAGGTTGTAAAGATAGATTTATCTTTTCTTTTCCGCAACAATATATAATTATTTGATTGAGTATAATAGTTTGTCTAACAAGAGTTAGGTGACGTTTGGTTTGTAGAATATTCTTTTGATGGAATGGATTATGGATCTGTCAAAAGAATTTGTCTTTGATGGGAATTGAATAGATGTTATCAAGTTTGACCACATGTTTGGTTGACAGACAATTGAATGTAATTTGTAAAACAAATTGAAATTTGTCTATTATGTTCACATAATGTAGCTTTGTAGTTAGAACAGAATGTGGATAAATGACTAGAATACCCTTTTTGAAAATTCTGATTTTTTTTCTTAAACTAAAAAATACTTTAATAAAATAAACATTCGATGTGTAAACCAATATAACTTTAGGGTTAAGGGTATATTTGGGATTATGAAATTATAACATTTCATTTTATCAAAATGCCACCTTATTTTTTAATAACGTTTAAATCCCTTATTTGTGGGATTTATTAGATTTTAAAGATATCATCCCTAAAAAAGAATGAATCAAACAAGGGAATAAATTTGGACAAAAATGAATTTAACATTCCAATTCCATTATATTCTTCTATAATCTGCAAATCACACGATCATCTTAAAGTTTGATAAAGTTTTAAAATGGAGGAGGCTAATAGCACCCCCTAAGGTATTCTAATGGCACCCCTACAAAAGTGTATTCATCTGACACATGTCAATGTCAAAAATCACTTTTTGCATTCTCAAATCTATAAAAGTGCAAGAAATTTCGTACACATCCCTGTTAAGGGGGTGCCATTAGCACTCCCCTTTAAAATTGTATCCAACCCTTTTGACAATTCCTGTAAGTCATTCATCAATCATCCAACCCCTTTCGGGACCAACAATAAGTAACATACAAGGTTAGTTGAGGTTACTTATCATCTTTATGAGTGTCAAATCACATCATCATATAAAAGGGACCAATTTCGTCATGATTGATAACTGCTTTCTATTCGTCATTATTTTTACTTAATTTTAAGCATTTGAAAATACCAGACATACCTGAAATTTACGATTTGTTTTTCCTAAATGAATGTTATTTCAAGATACTATATGTTAAAATTTCTATTTCAAACTCGACTTCTTTGATTTTTGTAAAAAAAAAACTTTCAAAATCAAAGCTATACGATTACGTAATTCTTTTGTCTAAGAAGTGTATTTTAGGAAATATCTTGCTAGCGATGCTCCAAATCACAATACACATATAAAAAGACAGAGGAAATTTAAGGTGTACTATGAAAGTTTCGCTCATCTCTAATCTCCTTCAAGTCGAGTTATACGGTCCCATAACTTTCCAAAAGGTACCAAACTTGCACAATGGTGTCTGACATGGCTCCATTATGGACCACAAAAGTCTCCGTCTTTGTGTTAAACTGTTGCAATTGATCTATTTACGACTGAAATCAACCACTATTTCTCACATTTTACATGCTTTAGACACTTAAAACAGATTCATACCTTACATCCGGTCACCAAAGTCCAAACCCTAACTAGAACAAGTTTATAATTTCTTGATTCACGCTCAATTTAACTGAAATTGATGGTGGTGTGTTCTTCCTTTTGGTATCCCTTCTATTTATATATAAAAAATCTTACTGAAATTTTGGGAGTCGTTTATTGGGTCCGAGTAAAAGTCACCACCCCACACTCTCACTTACATTGTCGTATGAGATTGTTGGTATATATCATCATATCTGACCAGGTCGGTAAGCATTAACCAGGTAAAGTCATCAACTTCACTTATCTGTAAGATTTTTGGTGGTATCGTAAAGCTGTTGATAAACATTATCATCTTTGATCGGGTAAACATTTTTTACTCGATCAAAAACAATAAATGTTACATTACCAAAAGAATAATATAAAATAAAGAAATATATCTCAAGTGCAAAAACCATCTTCATCCAAACCATTAAAACTTGGAATGTCTCATTTTAACCCATTTGATTAACGCACTTGCATTTTATAACTTTGTTAGTTCATATAAATTGTTAAATACTTGATATAAAAAAATAAAAATAGATCATTACAAAAATTTCATTGAAGCCTTTAAACAAGTCAAGGTTTAATACGATACATCATCTTTTTTACATTTATTTTTAATTATAATTAGTAACTCTTATAATTAGTTAAAACAGTTAACTAATTATATTTTAGATTAAACTATGATTTTTGTCCCTAAAGTTTAATGTTTATAACGATTTTTATCCTTGGTCTTTAAAAAATGTTGTTTGTCCCTATGACTTTTATTTTACTTCCATTTTCGTCCCTTCATCCAACACTGTTAGAAACATCCGTTAACAATCCAAAAAATGTTTTTTTTGAAAAATTACATATTTACTCCTTGTGGCGTATGGAGTTTTTAAATATTTATTCTCAAATTTTATTTATTATTATTTTTTCTCTATTATTTTTAATACTATATATATATACACACACACATATAATATATAGAATATAGGCATTAAATTGTGTGAGAAAGAGAATTAAGGTGAGAAGCATAAAAGAGATCTAAAACCCTTGATCACGTTTAATCTCATACACATTCATGCATTGTGATTTAGAAGAGAGTTCATGATCTGTTGCATTTCGGTGCATCTCATCTTAGTGCATCTCATCTTAATATGCATCCAAAGGTGGAAATCCCTTCTCACGTTTCTCGCCTTAACTATCACTCACCGGAACCCAACCCATCAAATATATATGTTTTTAATAAATGTTAAACAATTTTGATTTATTAATAAAAAACAAAGTTTAAATGAAAATATGGAATAGTGGAGTAAAGTACATTTAATACAAATAAATCCGGGTTGGTATAAAATAAAAGTGATTTTTTCGAGTCCTTTAAAATTCTCCAGATAGTAATTTAAAATAAATAAATAAAAACTATTATGAGATTTCAACCTAAAACTTTAGAAAATTATATCGTTTATTTAATAATAATTTTAATAAAACTACTCGGTTTTTTATTATTATAGTTATGATAATTTTAAAAACATACAATATAATTAATAAATAAATAAATAATTTTTTTAACATTTTTATTTTATTTTATCGAAGTTTTTTATTTTAAAAATCGGTTGACTTTCTATTAAATTCGTTTTAAAACTAGTTGGTTTAAAATGGGATATTGATAAGTAACCCGATGTCAACACTGAAAATAGGCAACTCAATTGAATTTGTTTTGGTTTGAGTGATAATAGTTGCTTATTGTGCTTCTATATTAGCCTCTTACCCATTATTCCACATATGCATTTGATCACTCTACTTTGATTTGTCTTTGATAATGTTCATAATGCTTCGAATTCTCCTTATTATTATGAGGGGGAGAAAAAAGTATCAAAGACACATGCGAAAAGATCAAAAGAAAGAAACAAGAAAGGTCTTCGGATCATCGCATCATACGGTCACCCTACGACATCACGGTTCCTAAACTACATGCTAATATTAAGGGGGAGCAATGGAGCTTATTAAGTGATCATATTCACAGGGGGGGGGGGGGTTCAAGATGAAGATTTGTTGACACAATTTCATCGTCTTCAAAATAAGAAAATTGTTAGAATGTTGATTTACTGAATTGTAATCTTGAATACAAAGGGGGTGATTGTTACGCCTGAAAATATTGTATCCGAGATCACAGCTATTGAAGATATGAAGGGCCAAAACGTAAAGTCAACAAAGTCATCAAAATAGAAGGTTTAAATAGAGGTACATATATCATTGTAAATAAGGCATATGTATAATGTCTTATTCCTTAGTTTACTTATTGCGATAATATGCTACATATAAATAGAGTCTTAGGGTTACAAAGATAGATTGGTCATCCATTCATATCATCCTAGGGAGAGCATAACCATCATAGTTGTGAGTTAGTATTACAATTGTTTATCTTTGTAACCACGATTCCATACAAGTTAGATATATGACATAGTGAGATTATTGATATTATTCTTGTTATTATATTGTTACCTGATCGATCTGGGATCCACATATTTGAAGGTAGTGTTTGGAAAAGGGGAAATTCTTTGGGTTCCAACGTTTTTATTCATGAGATAACTGCTTTAACTCATTAGGCGTTAAGCCTAACACTTTTTGTTATCGATGTGTATATCAAGTCATAATAGGTTTCAAGGTTGTGGTGGAGCTTGAGAGGTTTTGTTAGGATGGCGTAGAAACGTCATTGATTTTGAAGATAGCATATTTGATGACATTAGTAACACCCGACTTATTCTAAGTTCTTTTATGGATTAGATAGTTTAATTAGAATCTATACGTACCTTGTTGTCTTTTGGAAAATTATGTAATTTGTATTTAAGATTTTCTCGTATCCAAAAGTTTTTTTGAAAGTTTAAATTCTTTGTTATTTTCTTTACTTTTAGGGGGGGTTACAATTCAGTAGATATTTAATCTAACCCTCGTTTTTTAAACTGAAAACCTTTTTCAGTAAGGTTCTATATTGAAAGTTATAGCAAAGGGAAAAGTAACATATGATCACTGAAGCAAGAAATGTATGGGAATTATCTCTTTAGTTAGATAGTCTCTCTAGTCTTGATTTTGAGTTATGTAATAAATATTAGCAATAGTACATAAAAACATTCTTTTTTCTGCAAACTCATGTGATAATTCTTGAATATTGCCATTTAATTATGTAATGTAAGGAATTTGATATTTCTATTTAAATATTTTGGTTGGAGTCTATTATAGTTACAATATGCGATACAATAAATATAAACATGTTATTTAAATGTTCGACGGATTTTATACTTTTAAATATAGTTGACGTATATATATATATATATGTCAATATAAATAAATTTGTAACTTCAATTTTTACGATATTGGTACAAAATCGTAGCAACCAAGTAACAACTATTGTTGTTGATGTATGGTATAAAATTTATTTACCAATTATAATAAATTGATACATAATTTATTTATATATAATAATACTTTTTTGATAATTTAACTAAAACAAAAATACAATATATATATATAAGAGATTTTTTAATTATTTATACGTATTCGTTTAACTTTAATAGAAGGGTACTCGCGCAATGCAACGAGATCCATCTTAATTTTAATGTTTTATTTTATTTTTTTGTCTCTACCAATGTTATAATACGATTTTATTTGTGTACTTTTTTTAATTCCGTTTTTTAAATTATAATTTAGGTTTAACAATGAAATAATATATTTTGATTTAATAATATAATCTTTTTATAAATATAATAAATTATTTGTTAGAGTTGAATGATATTCTTATTATATGTTAGATTTTCTATATTCAAAATTAGATGTTTATCTATATAGTTAGTTATATAGTTAGTTACACGAATTCAAACATGAAGCTTTAATAAGTTGTACCAATGCATGTATAACTTGTATTCTTGAATTTTAAGTAATTATGCTTTAATCAATTGTACCTATTGCATAATAATATGTTTTTAAGAGTTTTTTGTCAAATGCTTTATAATATAGTATAGATTATTGTGATTTTATTTTGGTTTAAATAATTTTAATTTTCGTTATTTATTTTAATTTGTTTTAGTTTAATTAATTTTTTATTTATTAAACTAGTATTCAGAATATCAAAAACCTATTTGTCGGTATACCTTCAATCCAACACGAAAAATACTAAAAAAACAAAAAATGTAGGTGTTTTTGTTTTCAACCCATCAATAAAGTTGACTCTTATATTTGGAAGTCAATAAAATTGGCCTCTACAAATCAAATATTAATATAATATTAGGTTTTATAGTTTTTATATATACTGTTAAGTTTATACATATATAGGGGTCGATGGGTTCAAATGCGAACTCAAATTTGGTTGTGAATGTAAGGTTATTCACTCTGGATGTTGTGTTATTTACTCTGAATGCGTGTTATTCATACTGAATAATGTATGAACTTTACCTTAGTTAATCATCATACTGAATACCCTTCGATGTTATTCAGACTGAATGAACATGTGTCGCGCTCTCCTTTGTCATCATGTTTGCAACCAAATTTGAGTTCGCATTTGAACTTTCCTCTTTCTCTCTCTCTCTCTCTATATATATATACATATATATATATACATATATATATATACATATATATATATACATATATATATATATTATCTTATTATTATTATTATGATATTAAAGATGTTTCTTAGTGTTTATTTTAGTGTGTAGTTGGAGTAGATTTCCTTTTGTGTTCCATGGACCCGCCGTTATAAACTTATAATTATTTGTGTTTTAGTGGTTGCGTTGGAGATTTTTTTTAGATGGAAGCCGGTTCCACGACTTCTCATGAAATCCCCTTTGCTCCTGCTTTCATCTACCCCTATGCTTCTGCTTTCTTCGTCTATGCCTATGCCTCCAGGGATGGATCCAATTTCCTGTCCTTTTTTGGAATCGTTGTTAGAGCATCTCAAATGCAACGTTCTTATTAACAAAAAATGTAGTGACTTGTAAAAACTACCATTGTGGAAAGATTCTTGTAAGAACCTCGGTCCATCTAGATGGTTGAACAACAAACTTGGTTATTACCATGAAGTTTGTGAGAAATGACATTTTCCTTATTTTTTTGACTTTATAATTATTAACATAACAATTATTGATGTCGAAAAGAATCAATGGGACCCACAAAAGGAGAGGTTTTTATAAGAACTAAAATTGTGGATTTTAAAAAAAATTCTAAATTTAATGAGTTGAATATGAGTTGACGATAAAAAATGCAAAAAAGTTCTTATAATAAAACCCTTCATTGAAGATGCTATCAGATATTTTAAAAAAAAACACATCAAGCTTGAATCGATTTGATGGAACATATTTGTGAACATGCTGAATACGACAATATTTATAATGAATATGTTTGTTTCTTCACGTGGGTTCCAGGGGACTTGTGGTTTACTTCACCTCAACTTACACCTACCTTTGATTAATTGCTTCAAGTTCCGTTTCGTTACCCTCGTAGTGGGGAGATTTGGCCTCTTGTTTTATATATATATATATATATATAGAGAGAGAGAGAGAGAGAGAGAGAGAGGAAAGTTCAAATGTGAACTCATTTTTGGTTGTGAACGTGAGGACGAATCTCAGCCACTTATTCGGTCAATAAAGACGGCTTTGACATGGTTCCCCTCCTTTAATAATCTCCACCCTCCCATGAATCGCGTCAATCCTTCGTGATTGCGTCCACCATAACCGAAGATGTGTGGTTGAGATTCGTCCTCATGTTCACAGCCAAAATTGAGTTCACATTTGAACCTAACCCTATATATATATATATAAATATATATATATATGTGTGTGTATATGTGTGTGTTTCTTTATTGCACCTCATAGTTTTGATCGTGTTTGGACTTTTTGGTCTTCGGCCTTTTATTTCTTGTTTGATTGATTTTCAATAAAATGTTGTTTTCTAAAAAAATTGTGTTTGCTTTATTCTTTTAGTTGATTTTCATATAAAAATATTTTTAACAAACATAATTTCACAATAATTTATCTTTTAAGCAACATACTTGTTTACGGATATATTTAAAAAAAAATCTTTAGACTAATCATGAATTTATAAAATTAAAATATTTTAATGATGACTTTATATTTAAAAAGAAATTTTCACGATGATAAATTTATAAAAATGTTATTTTAGTGTATGTTTTTTTTATAGGATCTTGATATAACGTGACATAATTTTTTTTTCCAGCAACGTGACATAAATTAATATAATATTGAAGTAAAACAAATGAAGCATTTCATGATTGCAATCTCTAGATGTTCTTATAAATTTCGATGAAGTTTGTTTTAATCAGACTTAAATTCAGTTTGAACTCAAATTACTTGATAAAAGTTTGATTCATTTAAAGAGTATATATGACAAAAAAAAATCTTAAACACAACTTACAAAGTAACATTTGAGAATGTTTAAATCATAGATATAGAAAAAGTTGAGATTTATCAACAACCGATATATGTTATGGGGCTAATAATAATACCCACACGTAATTTTTATGAGATGGATTTCGTGTAAAACCGATTGAGGTCAATAGTAATCAACCTTTTATTTATTATTTACAAATCATATCTAGCTCAGTTGGTTTTCCCAAGGACAGCGACATCCTTAGGGGGGGCGGCTGTGGATGGTATCCCAATCTACCCGGGTTCGAATCTAAGGGGAGTCAATTTGAGGGTATGAGGAGTACCCAATCCTTGGGCTAGTCCGATCTTTGATCGCCGCTTCACCCTTCATAGATCGTGGTTGGGCTCTAGGTCCGGCGTAATGGCCGAACGACGACGGATTAGTGACCGCCTTTGAATGTTCGATACCGTCGAAGAGGCGTGCATGTGTGCATGTGTTTGTGATATTTGTTCGTGGGTTCGATGTCGCTATGCCTTTCGAAAAAAAATCCTATTTATTTATAGACATGCTAAATATGTTTGGATTCCTCTCATGATTTGAAATATATCCAACAAACACTCACACCAAACTCCAAATAAACCAAACACCACAATCTTTAAAAATCTGTCCTTCCACTTAAAGCAACATTATACCCAATTTCCAATCATTATAAAGTTGACTAAATTTCAAATCTATATTATTTTAACTTGTACTTTAATATATACTATTATTTTATTTTAATTTTCATGAAATACATAGAAAAATATATTCTTCTATAAGTTTTTAATGCATAATTTGTTTCTATTAAATAGCACGCCAATTAAAAATCAATTTTTATAAAACACTTGTATAAAAACTAACATACTTTCATTCAAATTTTTGTTTTAAAAAACTATTTTTAGAAGATATATTCATGACTCCATAACTTAAAACTTCTTTATCTTAAATTGAAAATTGCATTGAAATACATTGTATTAGTGGTTAGTTCATTTTCTATTTAGCGTAATAAAGATTGTTTTATCCATCGATGAAACAAAATTTCAAAAGTTTTTATTTTGTATTTATTTCGACCGATAACTTATTGATCTTGATGGTGTTCATACTTGTTTATGAAAGGTCTATGAAATGTTTACAAAAAGAATTACGATGGCATGGAAGAAAAACTTGACATTCGTGTCTTTAACCGTCAAATTAAACATAAAAAAACCTTATGATAGTGATTTAAAAAAAAAAAAATTGTTACATTTTACCTTTGTTTTAATATCTAATGTTAACATAATGATCAAGTCATGTACATAGATTTGAGATCACGTGACACCAGCCTGCTTGAGACCCGTGAGACCACATTTTTACACTTAAAACTTTACAGCAAAGACAATGTGAATGTAAAAAAAATATGAACCTTCACAGTATTTTTGCTATGAAAATAACCTTCATAGTATTTTTGTTGTGAATGTTCAGATTTTTTTTACCTTTACAGTGTCTTTGCTGTGAAGTTTCAAGAGTAAAAATATGGTCTCACGGGTCTCACGAAAGCAGACTCGTCTCATGAACCCAACCCCCTATACAAAAAAGCTATATTTTCGAAAATATATTTTTATACATTTTTATCTTTTTTTTTAAATAAAGAAAAGGGTTAAATGTGCAAAGGACCCCTCCAATTTGATTCAAAATTTAAACCCTTCCCCACACACCATTTCCTTTTTATCTTCCCCCCCCTTACAATCCCACCTCTTTACCTTCCAAATTCAAAGCAATCGTAATCGAAAAAAATGGCTGCCGCCAGATTCATCAAATGTGTTACCGTCGGCGACGGTGCCGTCGGAAAAACTTGCATGCTCATCTCCTACACCAGCAATACCTTCCCCACCGTATGATCTCATCATTAATCTCTGATTTCATTACACTACAACCATTGCTAAATGCTAAAATTATACCGTAAAAACTTTCATCTGAGTTCGAATTTCTCTTTTCTATTGTAGGATTATGTGCCTACGGTGTTCGATAACTTCAGTGCGAACGTGGTGGTCGGTGAGAGCACTGTTAATCTCGGCCTTTGGGATACTGCAGGTAATTAACTCTTTACTCTTCTCGTATTTTTGTTACTTTTTTTTAGCACAAATTACATTATCGATTCGATTCAAAACAATTAGGCGTTTCGTTGAGATGATTTCAGTTCTTCTTCTTCAAATTGTTTACGATTATATAATGGAAATCGGTTTCGATTCAAAACAGTAAGGCGTTTCGTTGAGATGATTTCAGTTCTTCAAATTGTTTACGATTATATAATGGAAATCGAATTTGAGATCTGTATTAGGTTAGGTCTGTATGATCTGTTACTTTGTTTCATCAGAACGATAGCAAAATGGATCAGTATTTTGAATGATTATATTTGTGTTTTTTTGTCACAATTTATACGATTCAATACAAAATATCAAATAAACACTGTTTTTGAATTTCAATATGATCATAATTTGTAAAAAGTTTTATAGATCATCTCCAACAGCTTTTTTAAAATAGAGAAAATAGGGATTTTGAGCAATTTTTTGCTCCAATAGCATCCCTAAAACTTTCTCTAAAATAGAGAAAGTGGAAGAAATGGTACAAAAATCTCCAAATTTGGAGATATCCCTAAAAATGATTACGAAACATTATTTTATTCTCTTCCATCAATAAGAAATATTGAGGTCAAATATTTAGGTGGGAGAAATAATATTTTATTATAAATATATAATATTTTAATAATATAATGAATGATTTATTCTTCAAAATAGAGAAACTGTTGGAGTTGAATGTAATATTTTTTAGAGATTTTGAATTTTAATTCTCTATTTTAGAGAAATTATAGAGAAGCTATTGGAGAAGCTCTAAATTGTTGTTTCTCTGTAACGATGATGATTTTCAATGGAAAATTAGTGAAGAAAAGCCATGAAGTCTCATATGAAAAAACTAGAAATTGATTTGAAAAATACTAACTAAGTATGAAATTTGTGTTTGAAATAAATTCTAGAATGTAAATTGTTAATGCATATATTGAATTAAAAAGTTAATTAATTTTTGAAATATAAAACAGGTCAGGAGGATTATAACAGACTGAGGCCATTAAGTTACAGGGGAGCAGATGTCTTTTTACTGGCTTTCTCACTTATTAGTAGGCCCAGCTATGAAAACATCTCCAAGAAGGTTTACTCATACACTTGTATCTTACTCAATAAAACTTGTATTTCTATTTTATCAAACACTTGCTATATATATATATATGTATATATATAATTTATAATGCTAATTTACATTTTTATCTATTGGTAGTTATTTTTATTTTATGAGGTAAATTGTATCAAAATATCATCAATTTTAAGAGTCGTTTTTATTTAGAATAACCAATTTTTAAAACTTTTTGTTTTGGGAAATTTAAAAGCTTTTGATTTTGAAGAACCAACTTTATTTTTGCCATAGTTTGGATTTTGGAACATAAATTTGGTTACAAGAATAGTTAGCTGAAAAGTTTTGGCAAACTAGCTGATAAAAAAAATCATGTTTGACAAAACTAACGTATAAAAATGTAAAATAACCAAAAATGTCATATTAAAAAATAAAAATAAATAATTAATATTAATGAAAGTTATAATTGAAAAAAATGACAATAAGCTTCCAAAACGCTACTCCAAGTAGCGTTTCAATAAGCTAACTTATAAGTTAGTTTATGGCTTGCCAAACGTGTACAGTTAAAATAAGCTAGCTTATTTTTGCCAAACATAATCTTTACGTAGTTTTACTCTTATTTTGTATTTATTGTGACATTTTAAACTTTTGGTTAATAATTTAAATATATTTATCACATTATATGTTGAATTAAACGTTGTGTTTTTGTTGATAGTGGATTTCGGAGCTGAGACACTATGCTCCAACCGTGCCGATTGTGTTGGTGGGAACCAAATTAGGTAACATTTTATCGAACATTTATTTTATACATTTATTTTATTTATTTATAAATCTTGTTTATCTTATCCAAAGGTAGCAAAATGTTCAAATCATTTAGATTATATTGAATTAGATAAGAGCTAAAATAGACATTATCCATTTTAAATTAAGATCATTTTTTATTCATTCTTCAAATTAAAGCAACAATCAATGTTCAAAATGCCTTTTAAAATAAATAAAAAATAGTTACATATAGTTAAAATGATTTGACAACAACTTGTTTCTTACTTTTTGAAATTTGATTAATTTTTAATTCTAAATAATAGTAATAATAATAAATAAATAAAAAAAATACACACATAATCAACTGTTATCAAATAATCAGTTTCAATCTACTGATGTTTCTTTTTTTGCACATCAGATCTACGTGAAGATAAGCAATACTTGAGTGACCATCCCAATGTCACACCCATCACAACTTCTCAGGTAAGCCCTTCAACTTTTAAGAATTGCACTTACCACCCCTATCCTTTCATCGTTTTTGAGTTTTTGACCATAACTTTTTGGGCGAAAAAGTGAATGTGTTCATTCAGATCTTACGTTAAATAGTGGTAACCTACTATTCATAGTTATAAGAGCATCTCCAACAACATTTTTATAACTTTTTCTAAAATAGAGATTTAAAATAAAAAATCTTTAAAAAATATTACATTCAACTCTAAAGCATCTCCCTTTTGAACATTACAATTTATTATATTATTAAAATATTCTACATTTCTAATAAAATATTATTTATCTTATCTGAATATTTAATTTAATTTTTTTTATTGGTGGAACATAATAAAAAATAATTTATCTCTCATGGTCATCATTTTTGGAGATGTCTTCAAATTTGGAGATTTTTGTAATCTCTTTCATGCTTTCTCCATTTTGGAGAAAGTTTTGGAGATGCTGTTGTAGCAAAAACAATGCTCAAAATCTCCAAAATCCTTATTTTCTTCATTTTGGAGATGCTCTAATGATCTAATAAAACATAATTGGACAGGGGGAAGAACTGAAAAAGACTATCGGTGCAGCTGTATACTTAGAATGTAGCTCCAAGACTCAGCAGGTTTGGAATTTTTTTTTTCTTATATACATCATATTCCTATCAAATTTCATGAAATTGGAGATAAGAAGTTCCTTTAATATTTCCTAATTTTATGTTTTTGTTATCAGAATGTTAAGGGGGTGTTTGATGCTGCGATAAGAGTTGTTTTACAACCTCCAAAACTGAAGAAAAGGCGAAGCAAACAACGACTGTGTGTCTATCTCTAGACCTGGTTTCTTGTGCATTTACATGTATAATGTTTTTTTTATGTATAACGTCTATTCGTTTTTTTTTTCTTTCTATTTGTTTCCTCATTTAGAACTTTAATGGTTTGATGAAATTCAAAGATATCAAACAGATTGTTAATTCAATATGATTCCTAAATATAAGGATGTATGGTTTTATGACCCCACGCCCCTACTCAAAAGCAATTTCTAGGCCTAGAAAACAAAGATCAAACATGGAAACAATAAAGCTAAAAATCGAAAATATGTTGGAAAAAGTAACACCTCCTCTAAGATTCACACAAAATACATAAATAATGTCATTATATGGGTATATTTGTAATTTTATTAAACTAAGGATATGTTTGGTAAATTAGCTGATAAGTTAACTGATGAATTTTAAGCTAAATGTTCAACAAATTACGTATGACAAAAAATCAGCTTATGAGCATGTAAAAAAAGGGCATCTTAAATATAGTCAATTACTATAAAAACATATATTTTAATTAATATAACAAGATACTAATTTTTTTTAATAAATTAATATTTTTTTTTAATCTTAGGCATTTACCTAGACATTTACCTAGACTAATCTTTGGCAATTTTAAGACTGCTAAAGCATGCAGTCCTGAGATAATTCCTCAGTGGTCACAAGTTGTTTGCGCCTGGATTCGAACCTGGGGTAGATGGGTTATCTAGCCTCATCCCCACAAGGCTTAACCAGTACGCCACAAGCCTTCTAGTTATAAATTAACTTCTTAATTATATGGAAAGGAGATCTAAACACAACCATTCATGTTACAAAAAATGGTATGTGCCATTTAAATAAGTTAACTCAAGGGTTTAAAAATATGTTTTTTTAATAAGGAGTCATTTACCAAACACTTATCGAGTAAGTGGTTACTGGTAAAACTTAGCATTATCACTTACTTACCGAGTAAGGTTTTCATTCATCGAAACGGCACCGTATGCAACAATTTTCCGGGTAAGTGCTAAGCGTGGTAAGAGTCGTCGTCCTTACTTACCGGGTAAGACTCTCGGTCTTTGCCTTCTATCTTACCTGATAAGATTCTTGGCACTTGACATATTCATCCGATAAAGTAATGTGATGTGACCAAATGACTTTTGGTCTAGCGGTGCGTGAATCTCTGGTCTCCTAGGAGGTCGGGGGTTTAAACTTCATGAAAGGTGAGAAAAGTGTGTGAATTTATTTGTTCAATTTATCGTATATAAATATTATATACTTAAAAAAAGTAATTTGACATGGTAAGCACTTACTCAGGTAAGTGTTAGATAAACAGTCTCTTAACACTTAAAAAACTTGTTCTTTTGGCTAAAAGACTTAAAAATCTATTTTAATACCAATTGTTAAACAAATTTGGAGGGGGCGGGGGAGGTTGATTCGACACAATTCCAACTTTATGCAAAAGTTTGACGAATCGGATGCACACCCACAAACACACAATATTGCGAAAATAAAGTTCATGAGATAGAGATTAAATACTCGTATTAAAATGATTCATCAACTTAGTTATTCTACTTTTCTAAGTTCCACGATGATTTACCAAATTAGCTAGTCCATTTTCCTCAAGTCATTTCTAGATGTTGGTCCACTATAGTGAAGTTCTTTTTTTGTAGACTTTATACTTGATATAAGATGCAACTGTTTCTCTCTTTACTTTAACAAGAAGTAAAGTCGATTTCACGTAAAGTAGGTGAATCACTTACTAGATAATCATAATTATCAGGGATTCAGGAATAAGTACTGAGTGATTATAAATGGGATGAATATATGAATCACTTAATGCTCCCAAGTGATCATAACACCACTTCAAATTAATAAGAGAGGAGTTGGTAAAACGTTTTTAATGCTTGTGATAAAGCATTCAAATTATACTTGAAAGTCTGCAGATGCCATGTTGATATTCAAAAAGACAAAACGAATATTTCTGAAAATCTTGTTGTTACTGTTAAAAACGGTAGAAGTAAAGTTTGGACTTTGGATGTTTGAATGATATCATCAAGACATCAGTATTGTGAAATGTTGCTAATCATTTAAGCCTTGCGTTGAAAGATTAAATAAATAAATCTTTGACATAGTCCAACTAAAAAATTGAAACAGTCGATTTTTCAAAACAGATTTGTTGATGGTCGGACACTCCCATAAAAAAAAGAAATAAAACCAAAAACTTACATCTTGACCATTTGAAAAACGTTAGAACACTTTTTAATTTAAGAATTTTAGAGTTTATTGTAAAATAATGAATTGTTAATAAACTCTACCAAAAGATAAAATTCTTATCATAAGTGTTTATTCTTAATAATATGATGATGAAGTAAGTTACAAATCTTGACTTGGATGAATGTTCATTAATTTTTTTTGGCACACTTTCAAGATGAATTCGATGTCCGAACTTCTCATATTTTATGAGATGTGATAATTTAAACACTCGTTAATTATACATATTTTATCAGAAAACTTAATAAACCTGACTGAATATAAACGTATCAGGTTTTCAATTTTCAGTTATTAAAATCACAAAATTATCAAATATAATAAAAAAAGGGTGATTTTTGAACACCTTAACTATATAACAAATATGTGGTGTTGATTTTCATCCCTCATCGAAACCATCACAAATCATCATAAATGAAGACCCCCACAAACTCCTATCCTCAAACCCACTTACCTCCCACCATCAACAGATAGCCTTCGCTACCACCACCGTTTCTACCGTTAACCATCATCACCCGTAACTGCCACGCCTCCGTTTGCAACTATTAACCATCACATAGTCCCCTTCACTCATCATTGTTAAACAATAAGATGACTGATTAACAAAACGAATAAAACATAAATTCCATAAAACATACAACTTAAACCAAAAATTTTAAATTCATGAAAAACACATTGTGAGTATGAACGAAGTCTAGTCAATATTTTAGAGTTTCTGGTACAAAATGACCTAAAATAGATGTTTACACAAATTTGAAAGAAGAAAATCTAAACCAAATCAAACAAAAAGTAACCAATATATTTTAGGCGAAATCTGGATTCAAAGATTATATATATAGTAAAAGGTTTAAGGGAAAACTAAAAAAATTGAAAAAGTGAGGAACCGAGGAACACCATAATAATCATTCATCTGTATAACATGCACATATACATACAAGTATTTGTTCGGTATGCATTTGTGCATACATTCATAAAAACAAAGAAACATCTTCAATTAATGGTATGCACATGTATTTACCATTTAAACGAATGGTTATTAGTTTGTTCTTATTATTTTTTTCTTTTTTTAGAACTTCGCTCTCACTATATAACAAAAGATATACTTACTTACGGTGTGGTGCAAGAAATGTAAGAACATCCACAATGGAGATTCTTAGTGAGGTTGTTTTTGGGGTTCTTACAAAAACCTTCATTATGGGACAAAGATTCTTATTCAGTTACATATTCTTATTAGAACCCAGATGCTTGAACAAGAACCTAGATTCTTCTATAATTTCATTTCCTGTTATTATTTTAATTATTTCTTAACCATTTTATTTAATGAATATGTAAACTATATAAGTTAAAATTGATAAAAAAAATAAAAATAAAACAATTATTATAAAAAAAAAGTATTTAATTTTGTTTATTTTTCGTTTTTGTATGGATGCACGAACTGGATCCGGGTCGGGTACCCGTTTGGTTACACCGGGAGGTTTTATCGGGTCAAAACAAAACCCCTAAAACCCATTAGGAAACAGGGCATCGCTACCGAGCCATTTTCAGAGCAACGACAATGGTCGGACCACTGGTTCGTGCTCTCTGGTCCACCACCAGAAAATCCATCTCCGCCTCCTCCTCCTCCCCATCCTCATACCTCAAACCTTTCCTACATGCACGCGCCGCCGGCATCTCACGCTCCTTCTCCGTCGCCGCGGCTACAGCTGCTGCCAACGCAGCTGCTCCTGGCGGCGCACTGGATCCTAGCCGCCTCCGCAACGTAGCGGTGATTGCACATGTCGACCATGGTAAAACTACTCTTATGGATCGGCTCCTACGCCAGTGCGGCGCCGACATCCCACATGAACGTGCGCTTGATTCTAATCAGCTTGAGAAGGAGCGTGGTATCACCATCGCTTCCAAGGTATACATACACCTGTTCAATAAATTTATATTCCCTTTTGCTTTTTAAAGTGTAGCTAGCTATTGGCAAGAATAAGCAACCTTTGTGTATTACTATACTGGCCAAGAAATTAGTGATAATTTTAAAGAACGATCAGTTTTAAAATTTCACACTTGCTGAATAACAGTTGTTTGTCATTAAATTTGTGGAATTTGTATGATTAACTCTAAAAATAGAGCCTTTAGGGCAATTTATAGACCAAATTTTTTAAAGAGCTTTGCATTCCAAACAGACCAAACAAGAAAGGGGTAACTTTTCTTCTACAATGGAGGAAGTATAAACTCAATAAGTCAGTTTGATCTTGAAGGGGTAGGACTCTTTTTATTGAACCATTAAGAGATCAATTACATTTCATTCTTTAAAGTCTTTGACACTGGCAATCTCTATTTTGGTAATTCCTAATTTGAGTCTGGTTAAATTGTTCTGCCTTGATTATGTTCTAGCCTGGGATAGATGCAATTCATGATACTTGAGAACATGGAGATGTTTGTGGATGTCTTGAACTATTGAATTCACTATTTGTTATATTTTTATACATTCAATTCAAATTGCGAATTTTTTCATTTGGCAATTTACAAGGGAAATGAATCACTTATTTTGAGACCGGGTCCAAAACCTCTAACCATCAATGAGTACATTTCTGAATGGTCCTTAACTTGATCCCCACCAAAAGAAAAAAAAGAACTCATTCAATTTGTTAGAAGGCTCTGGTTTATATTGATACGTAGCCCAGTTACAGTCTGTTGGCAAGATAATGAATTTGTACATTTTCTGTAGTTGATACATGTTACTATTTCTAAGATGATTTTGTTGCCGGGTGTGGTAATGCCTTTGTATATGGCTGATCTTTCACAATTAGTTATGTTGAGTTCCTTTTAAGTGCCAATTTTTATATTCTATTGATCACTTGCAGATCACGTCAATTTCATGGAAAGAAAATGAGCTGAATATGGTTGATACACCTGGACATGCAGATTTTGGTGGTGAGGTACGCCTGATCTAAGAAAGATCAGCCACATGTTTTTTTTTTCTTTTCTGGTAATAATGACATAAAGAGGTATTACAGAACTTGAATATATGTATATATATATACATACTTGCATCCAGTAATTAAACAGAACTCAATACTTCTTATTTGATTCTCAGGCTTGTCTTTATTAATGAATTAGGAGAACCCGTTTTGTATCACACAATTGTAAAATATGCTGGAAGTGGTTGCTATCTTTGCGATCATTATTTGTTTGATGCCTGCCTATAATTATTCATTATTAGAGAATGTTTTTTTACCATCAAGTCACCTTTTTTCTTTTTCTACCATTCTTACAACTGCCTAGGTCGAGCGAGTTGTTGGCATGGTTGAGGGAGCAATTTTAGTTGTGGATGCTGGTGAAGGGCCTCTTGCACAGACAAAGTTTGTTCTAGCTAAAGCCTTAAGATATGGGCTAAGACCTATTCTACTTCTAAACAAAGTAGATAGACCTTCGGGTATGACCTTCATTAATTTCATTTTATTCGTAAATAAATTATTGTATTTGCAATACTTGAATTCTAGTTGGTTTCAACTTTCAAGCATTATCAATCGTCTTCCATGCAGTTAGTGAGGAGAGGTGTGACGAAGTTGAGAGCTTGGTATTCGATCTTTTTGCAAACCTTGGCGCTACAGGTGTGGAGATTTGGAAACAGATCATGCTCATTGATTTCTTTATATTTGTTATCTTATTCTTTATTGTTGTCTTTTTCTGAATCATATATGAAACTGATGTTTCAGAGGAACAACTTGACTTCCCGGTTCTATATGCTTCTGCTAAAGAAGGCTGGGCTTCGTCAACATTCACCAAGAATCCTCCAGATGATACCAAGAATATGTCACAGTTGCTTGATGCAATCGTAAAATATGTTCCCCCACCAACAGCAAACCTTGATGAACCTTTCCAAATGCTGGTTGGTTAATTTTAAGTGCATTATACATTCAGTGCTTGTATGCTATTTGCACACACACACACACACACGCATATATATATATTACATATACACTTATCCATGCATCCCTACATAAGTAAAGATCTGAAAGTACCAACATAGATGATTGTTACGACTATCGTCCACATTAAATGGGTTCTATCTATTATTTGAGGAGATTGTAGAAACATATTTGCTTTTTAGTTGTATTTTACTTGGTTTTTAAAGTATGTAGTCATTCTTACTCGCATAGCTGCACAGGTTACTAATAGATCTTCGATTGTAAACCTTTCGAAATCATTAACAAAGTAATTATATCAATAAAGCACAATGCCAAACTTCTAATTCTTATAAGTTTATATAATCTAGACAAACTATATATATATATTATTTAAATGAACTTCTTTTGCTTTTGAACAACCTCTCTACTCCTCCAGGTTGAGTTAAGGTCTGTATACTGATTAAAGTTATTGACCATCGGTCATTGGCCAAAATACCATTCCACTTTTGGATTAAACCACATTATATATTGTGCTTATATAATCTTGATAAACTTATGTATTATATATTTTTAGAAAACCTTCTATCTTTTTCATCCTTCAAGAAAAAATTTGCCTTCTGTGCCATTCTGTTTGTTGTTTAATTTTGTGCACTTCTCTCCTTAATTTATGCAAGTTTGAAATAGGATCTGAACTGTTTTTTTACAGGTTTCTATGATGGCAAAAGATGATTACGTGGGCCGAATCTTGACTGGGCGTATTACATCTGGTGTTGTTCGTATCAATGACAAGGTTCATGGACTACATAGCACAGACTCCGGGGTCATAAAAATTGAAGATGGAAAAGTATGTGATCAAATACTACTTGTGGCACTCAATTCTATATTTTTGCATATGCGATGATGTGTTTTATAATGAATACTACTACCATACACAAGATTTAAAATACGGAATCAGGCCTCGAGGCATTTTCCCACCATTCCCTGAGGCGGAAGATAAAATTAAATAAGAATATATATATATATGTATCAATATATATCTAATAGTAACTTTAAACTCTCAAAATATTAGAAGATTTCACTTTTGTTATTTATTGAAAAGACATAATATATGTACAAAACAAAGAGTACCTAATTACATAATATATAGTTCTCATTATTTATTGAAGATAATGAGAACTATAAGCAGCAAGAGGGTAGGAGAATACGACTTTTGAGAAGCAAGATAGGCTTATTTTACAAAAAGTTGAACTTGAAAATTTGCTGATTCTGAGTTATCTGCTGTATAAATTCTTGTTATTTTAATTGTACTAATAAGACCCACTAATCTAGTGTGATACTTAACTGAATTAATCAATTTGTTGATCTCAAGATTGGCACTTTGGAATTTTGATTGTTTAATGCATGTATATTTGTTTTCTAGGTTGTGAAGCTAAGGAAAAACAGAGGGATGATCTCATATGATGTTGATTGTGCCGGTGCTGGTGATATTATATCGATGGCAGGGTTGAAGAGTCCATCAATTGGGCATACTGTAGCAAATGTGGAGGTATAGGACTTAAATATATATATATTGTCGCAACTTATTCATTAATCCCTCTCTCCCCCAACCCACCACCAGTTGAAACACATAATGATATTGATCTTGTAACTGATAAATTATCTTCCAGGTCATGACCGCCTTGCCCACTGTTGAGCTTGACCCTCCAACCATTTCGATGACTTTTGGTGTGAACGACTCTCCACTGGCTGGTCTTGATGGTTCTCAAGTAAGAGCATTAGGTTTTTTTTTGTAGTTTGTATATATTTGAATAGTTATTCAATGATTTCAAAGTTTATTAACTGTGCAGAGTCAGATCCTTGCTACTATTCTATTTTTCTTTGACTTTGGCTATTTGTAAATGTGGTCACTACATGTCACGTGTGCTTAATGTATTTTATAGGAAGTCAAATGCACAAACTCTCGCCCCTTTGCACTTCTACATTCAGATTAGGCATCATCGCCTTTCATTTACTGCGATCAACTTTGTTCATAAATTACAGAATGAAAATTAATCTAGAAACCAAAAAATATTCCTTTTTCATTAAGTCAGTTCATAATTCAATTTTAAATGGTATAGGAATTAAAATTAGAACTGTTGTCTAGGGTATGGGGAAGTGAATATGTGGCTATCTATACAAGCTTTCATATAGGATACGTCAAAATAATGTTGTTTTATATTAAATTTTACTCTTTTTATTTAGGGTTATTTATCTCATCCATTTGGTAGGCAACACTTCAATTTTCAAAGTTACATTTGAGCTCACCAATCTCATCTCGGTTTGTTAGAGCTCCATCCATTCAAGTGAACTATATACTCCATCCATTTTACGATAAGTCTGGAATCATTGATTGGCACAGGTTTTTGAGCTCTTTGGTCGATTGAAATCATTTTTTTCTTCTTCCTGAACTCTTGTCTTGAGTTGGGTTGATTTTCTACTAAGAGAAATTATACATTTTCAAAGTACCTTGTCTTGAGTTGGTCAATTGAAATCATTTCTTTCTTCTTCCTGAACTCTTGTCTTGAGTTAGGTTGATTTTCTACTAAGAGAAATTATACATTTTCAAAGTACCTCTAATTTCGAGTTTGCTGACTGAAGAACTCATAAACATGCGTGCTGAATCATGTTGGTTCTTTTGTTGTGGAATGCTGCAGGGAGATAGGCAATAGTTTACTTTATTCAACCTTCCGACCTATTTACATGACATGTCACTATCCATCCAACAGTTGTGGGTATTCCTCCATTTTCCGAATGGGTGTGCCTTCTTTTAACAAGCGTTTTAGTTTCTTTATTTTAATATGTTGTCTGGCTGCTTATGATAATTTTAATATCATTTCATTTCATTTTAATATCCAATTGGTCAGACTCCCATAGGATGGATCTACTTCTGTGTGGTTGCAATTACAACTGATATCATTTCATTATAGTTTCTTATGCCTCATGGTCCTTTGTATATTTGTAGTTAACTGGAGGAAAAATTGGTGATCGTCTATTGGCTGAAGCAGAAACAAATTTAGCCATAAATGTAATCCCTGGATTAGCAGAATCATATGAGGTTCAAGGCAGGGGAGAACTTCAATTAGGTGATATACTCTTAAAAGTCACCATGTTTTTTTTAGTTATTTTCTGTAACATGATGTTTGCTGACTGGCTCTACTGTGTCTGTATGTCTGACTGAATCAGGTATCTTGCTCGAGAATATGAGGCGTGAAAATTTCGAACTTTCTGTTTCTCCGCCAAAAGTTATGTAGGTTTTCTCACTTTTGTAATATGAACTTGTGGATTATGCTACTGTTTCATTTCTTGCTATTATTATTGTATAGAAATAGTCCGATCTTAAATGTGTTTTCAGCAGTAGATACAGTTTTTTTATTAGATTTTGAGAAATAAGATGTTGCAGTGGCTATCTAATATTCTAATTAGATGGCTGAGCCTGGAGTTCTTGATGGGATCTTGTAGTGATCCCAATGTTTACTAAGTTTTACAGTTATATATATAGGAAAATTCAAATCCGAACTCAAATTTGGATTTTGAACGTGAGGATAAATGAGAGCGCGACACGTGTCTGAATGTAGATTATTCAGACTGAATATAGTATTTATTCAGTCTGAATAATGCTTATTCAGACTGAATATATACTATACTCAGTCTGAATATGACACGTGCCGTGCTCTCATTTGTCCTCACGTTCACAACCAAACTTGAGTTCTCATTTGAACCCGCCCCTATATATATTCTTCATTTAGGACGAGTAGGTAGCTTATATGATTCCAGCTCCGTAGTTTAAAGAATATTTGTATATCGTATCAGGTACAAATTTGAGAACGGTGTGAAGCTAGAGCCTATTGAAGAAGTAACTATTGAGGTGAGAAAGCAGATGCTCTAGATTTACTATTTCCGTTCAAATGACAATATTAGCCCTTCATTCATATTTTATACAATTATTGAATTCAGGTGAATGAAGAGCATGTGGGGTTGGTAATGGAAGCACTTTCTCACAGACGAGCTGAGGTTACCGACATGGGACCCGTCCCTGGAAACTTTGGCAGGAGTAGAATGACGTTAACTTGTCCTTCAAGGTCAGTTATCATATTTAAATTAATTCCTTCATTTTATGTATAGTCTTGTTTTCACTATGTGGTTTAAGTAATACGGTTTCACAATCAGAAAATCAAGATTAAATTACATTTTCCGTCCCTATGGTTTGTTCAAAATTACAGTTTTCATCCTTGTGGTTTAAAAATTGCTATTTTCATCCCTGTGGTTTATAATTTATTTCTATTTTCGTCCCTTAGCTAATTCTTACATTTTATGTATAAGGGACCAAAATAGTAAAGATTTATAAACCACAGGGACGAAAATAGCAATATATTATAAATTATAAGGATGAAAATAACAATAACCTACAAACTATAGGGACGAAAATCGTAATATCTAAACCACAAGGACGAAAATCATAATTTTTAACAAACCATAGGGACGAAAAACATAATTTACTCTAAAATCAATTGCAGCCGTTGCCAAACAACAGTGATGATAATATAAAAGGTTATCATTTGTAACAACCCGTCCCACATGGATATAAAAAGTAGAGTTTTGCGGTTCTTATAAGTTCAAAGTTGTGGGCTACCACCAATAACTTCCACCCATGATTTTAAGTTGGATCGGAAATTATTGAGCCATGATGCAGCTTTGGGCTATTGGGGTGTCCTTAGTTATTTTCAGAAAGATTGGTGTTTCAGTGCTTCTATATTTAGTATTCAATAATCAATAGATTATATATATATATATATATATATATATTTAAATCTAGTTTTCTCTTTTACATTTCAGGGGACTGGTTGGTTACCGAAGTGTGTTCAGCAGTGATACTCGTGGCACAGGATTTATGCACCGTGCATTCATGGGTATGCTCATTTTTTCACCTCTTTCTGATGAATATGAATCTCTCTCAGGATTACATAAAGATACAAGTTGCTGAATCAATGCTTCTATTTTGTTAATCATGTTTTTACAGCTTATGAAAAGTATCGTGGACCTCTTGGGAACGTCAGAAAAGGAGTGCTGGTAATTATCACTTGTTACTCTATTCTGTAGTAAAGTTGAATAGCTGTAAATAGTTTCATTTAAATGAGTAATAATGTCTGAATACGTTCATCGTTGGCTTTTATTTTGCATTTTGTAACAACTACCAACTCATTTTCATTTGTGTCTCTTTTATATTTATGTGGACCGTTATATAAATTTATTATAACAATGAGTTTAAATGTGATGTTCTAGAATTCTTGCAGAAAGATCATATATGCAAATTTATCAATCTTGTTTTGATAGCCCAGTTAGGGCCTGTTTGTTAGCAGCTTCATGAGCTTAATGGGACTCGCAACTTATTCCGTTAGCTATACATGACTGTTTGGTAGTGGCTTAATGATATAGAAAGTGGCTTATGCAGCAACCTTCAATGTTATCTTGTCAGGGTTTTTGGTTTCTTAATTTATAGGCTTATTTGATTGATGATAAATTTTGAGCACCAGAGCTTGTCATAAGTTTTAGAGCGGAGTTGTTGTGAACATGGAAGCAACTTAGAACTAATATCATAAGTTATCAGTTTCCTTTTAGCTTTTTATAAAAGCTGATTAGTAACAATTTACAGAAATACAAATCAGAGGGCGTTTAAATGCATCTTATGAAGCTTTTAGGATCGTATTTCAAATTTGTTTGTTCTGTGCTCTTGGCAAATGCCCATAATTCATTATACAAGTTAGGATGAATGGAAAGTGAAATTGGAGGGGCTTATTGATCATGATTTTGTGCTTATTGGACAGGTATGTTGTGCTCGTGGAACAACCACATCTTATGCATTGATGAGTTTGGAACCACGTGGAACGCTTTTTGTTAGTCCTGGGGTTGAGGTAATCACAAACTCCAATTTTCTATTATGCTTCTAGAAGGTTCTGCTTTTATCTGGATAGTACAACACAAAAACTTGTTTGGTGCGACATTAGATTGTGAAGAAAATGCATGTTTTTGTCCCACCAAAATAGGTGGATAAAAAAGGGAGATGGGACCAAGATCAGTAAATTACTAAACTACCCATGTCAACTTAAAACCCTAAAACCTTCTAATCCTTTCACCTTGCTTACCTCACTCTTGCCCGCTCAGTCTGGTCTCATGGTCTGCATACTAGAGAGGGTGTTTGTTTACCTCTCTTAACAGTTCCATTAAGAGGCAGCTTTTGAATCACTAAGAGATGAATCCTGTTTGGCAAAAAATAAGTCTGCCTCTTAATGGTTCCAAAACCCTGGATGATTTTGTATCATGGACCTCCCTTAAGTCTTAACCATTCAGAGCCCTAATTTCATTTTGAACAATTACCAAACAATTATATTTCATTTTGCACTATATCATAAGAGCCTCTTAATGATTCTGACCACTGAATCATTCAGCAACTGCCAAACAACCTAAGTATGGTTAACCTGTCTGATAGCTATAATGGGTGGAACTTTTTTTGATGCAAGACCCTTTTATTAATGCTTACAGCTTACTAACTTTCTTTTGTAAATAATTCAGGCATATGATGGGATGATTGTTGGCGAACACTCACGAGATACGGATCTTGATGTATGTTTTTTTTCTTCATAATATTATAAAATTTCACATTGTTTTTAAGAAATTAAACAAGGAGACGTTTTCACAGGTTAACCCTGTACGAAATAAGGAACTTACAAATATAAGATCTGCTGGAAAGGATGAGAATGTGAAGCTGTCTCCTCCCCGTAGAGTGAGTCTCATTCACCCATTTTGTTGAATCTTGATTTTTGTTACTTTTTAGTTTATTATTTACTTAAGTGTGCCAAAATATCCATATATATATATATATATATTTTTTTTTTTTCCAACCGAAAAGAATTCATTTTACCAATTTCATGTTATTGCAAATGTTAGTTTCAAGCATATTTGTAGGCGTTACAAATTCATCGTGGGTATTGTTTGTATTTTTTGTGGATATAAAAATTAAAAATTAATTTGTTCTTTTTTTTTTTATGCAGATGACCCTAGAAGAAGCTATAGGGTATGTTGCTTCTGATGAGCTAATTGAGGTCAGTTTTTACATCTTTCAATCTACTCGTAGAAAGCTTTTTCGTAGTTTACCTTTTGGTCTTTAAGTTCCTCCCTAATTTTCATTTTTTTCTAATTGCTTTCATCCAACTTTATGGCTCCACCATTTTTTTTTTGCAATTTTTTTTTTTTTTTTGCAAGCCTAGTGGAACATACCGGATGTAAGTGTGGTTTTTTTTAATATAAAGTTTTGAGGGATAAATGATAACTATGTACGAGACCTAAGACTTAAATAAACATAAAAAGGAAACTTAACAACTAAAAGCCTAAATAGGTAAATACTTATTGTTATTCCCTACATTAAGAGTTGAACACGAGTTATTTGAAAATTGAAGAAAGTAGCGAGTTGAGATTCAAGAGATTTGATCCCGATTTTGCACTTTGATATCATTTTCTATGAGCTCTATATATTTGGTATCAATATTCTTCTTTCTTTTTTAATTTTATAATCATTCAAAACACTAACACACACAAGTCTCTCTCTCTCTCTCTATACATATATATATATATATATACACACACACACACACACAGGGAGAACCTCAACAAATAAAACTGAAGAACACCTGTATGCATTCATGCATACCGTTTAGATGGAGGGCTCTGAAGGTGTTCTTCAGTTTTATTTGTTGAGGTTTTCCCCTGAACCTCCCTCTCTCTCTCTCTCTCTCTGTGTTTGTGTATATATATATATGTGTATAGAGAGTAGAGAGAGAGGGAGGTTCAGGGGAAAACCTCAACAAATAAAACTGAAGAACACCTTCAGAGCCCTCCATCTAAACGGTATGCATGAATGCATACAAGCGATTGAAATTATTATTTTTCTATGTACGAGTGCATGTTACAAATTACCGGTATGCATTTGTGCATACTGTCCAGATGCCTGCCTTTGGATATACTATCATGACCCTACCTTTGTGTGGGATATACTAGGTTTGTTCTGAAGTTTAATTTGATGAATAACAATTTACCCATGATACAGGTTACACCTCATAATATCCGGTTAAGAAAGAGATACTTGGATGCCAACAAGCGTAAAACAATGAGCAAAAGGCCGAAGGAGTGAAGCCATACAGATACGTGAAAATGTAATATTGAACGGTAAAAATTTTGATTACGCACCACCTTGAGAGTTAAGAATCTCGATTTGATAATTTTTGTGATTTCAACTAAAGTCATTCATACGTCACGAGGATAGCTTAAAATTATTCTTGAGAAATAATAAGACGCCAGAAAGGTTGTTTAAAAAGAAATCCTTGTTAGCCGAGATAGAAGGATATTTATAATTAGATGTAGGTATAATTTGTAACAACATAAGTTCATCTTTTGTTAAGCAATGTAACTTATGCAACTTATTATTTTGCAAAGAAATATGTTACAATGTTGGAAGTATTTAGTATATTATGGAAAATAACTTTGCTAAGGTTTGAACCATTAATCTAAGGGTGGACCCTATGAAAATAACTTTGTTAAGGTTTGAACCATTTTTAGCTTTAATTCAACTAGTCTTCGGTTTTGCAGAAGGCATTTTGCTTTTGGATCAATATTGATGATGATAATAGGACTTTTACAATGAAAATCTTATTCACTAAACCACAAGGTTTGTGACGTACTGGTTAAGACTTGTGGGAGATGAGGCTAGATAACCCATCTACCCCAGGTTTGAATCCAGGTACAAACAACTTGTGGCCACTGGGGAATTATCTCAGGGCTGTATGCTTTATCAGTCTTAAAATTGTCAGGGATTAGTCTTAGGCAAATGCCTAGGATACCCTTTCAAAAAAAAAATCTTATGCACTTATTTTTCTCTCGAAACATAAGCTATATTTTTGGATCTAGTAAGATTACATAATTTTTGGATTCTAAACTGACTTTTAGGATTGGAAGTAATAGTCGGATCCTTAATATGATCCGGATACACAAACATATGAGATCCGACTTAATTTTGGATCCCATTTTATATCGGATTTCATTATGCATCCTAGAACTTTTCGGATCCTGATATATATATATATATATATATATATATATCTGATCTGATCTTATCTTATCTGATGGCAATCAGTCGAATATAGGTATAATCCTAAAAAATTTCTAAGTGTTATATCAAATATATTTGTGTTATTATCAAATCAAATGGTTGTGACCATCCATTATAATGGTGGAAATGCTAATGGTGAGATTGGTTACAGGAGCTAGTTTTAAAGGCTTTCAACACTAAGGCCTTGTTTGTTTTTTCATTTAAAGCTCTTAATCACCACTTATGTCTGATTCGTTTAGGCATTTCATAACCATTTCCGAACTGAAATCAGACTTCAGACTTCAGACCTCTTAAAAAACAAACGCCACCTAAATCGATCATGATCCATCTGAATCACTTCCTTGCTGATCCAATGGCCAAGAAATAGCAATAATGACCATGTGTACGTTACAACACTTGTTTAAAACAAAATCAACTACTTTGTTTTGATTGATCGTTTTTATTTTCAAGGACCAAGAATAAAATTTCGACGTATGTTCACGTGAATCATCACTTACATCATAACTAAGGTCATCACTGTAATCATCATAATTTACAACTGAAACATACATCATAAACATTGTGATCTAACACAATAATTCCTATTCAACAATAGGGAACAAACAAACAATCATACTTCAAGAACAAGCATATTTTTAGAGCTATATGATCGTATTATCTTCTCCAATTTTATCTCCTAAATTATCGGCATCATATTAATACAAATATATAAACCATTATTTCTCTTTGTTCTGTTGGAGGCATGATATAAAATTTATCTAGTAAGTTCTTTCAATCATAAGATGATGTATTCACCATTATTAGATTAGTTGATCTCCAACATTCCTGCCTTCTTATAAAATTTATTTGGACATAGTTTGGTCACATTAGTCTTACATGGATTTTATTTACATTTACATATTAAATGACAAAGATAGGACCTTTGACCATTGGACATATTGTTACATATTAAATATCATATGTTTTTGGGTTGTATTGAAATTTCATCACCAAACATAGTTTGATTCACTAGATTCAAGTTCTACTTTAATACGATTGTTATATACAAATATTAGGTCTTTGGACGGAGACCCTAGTCAATTTCTCGATTTCACAAGTATCTACCCTATCAATCAAAGGTGGATTCACATGGAATGAAACGGTGACACGTGTCAGCGCTTCATGGTTCTGTTGTAAGAGTAAAATTACTTTTCTGAAAGATGCCACCGTATTATTTTGTTGACTGTTTGAAACTGAAATGTTAACACAAGATTTTAACGGTTAGGATGGTAAATTCTCTTGCCTTTATTATATAAAAGGCTTGGTTCGAGTCCCATAGAACATGAGTCTGTTTTATGTAAGGACAAGAAAACCAACTAACATATTTGTGCTAATATTGTGAAAAAAAAAGTTATACCATTTTTCATAGTCAAATTGTGCCCCCACTTGAAAAAAGAATCTAGGTCCGCCTCTGCTGCTATTAAGCAAGAAATTTCTGGTTGATTGTTTGTTGTTTGTAGGTTTACATTCTAGATATTGTATAAGAATTGTGATTTTTTGCATTATCTGTTAATTATACGTACACATAGTTTTATCAAATGATTGATTACTTCTAAAAGTTGCGGTACTCAAATTGCATGAATCCCAAACAAGATAATTAGAAATTAGATACGTTGTTCACACAAACTTTCATCGGCCACTAAGACTTAGAAACTAAGAGCATCTCTAAAATAGAGAAAATCACATTTTTGTTCTGTAAACCTCTCCAACAGCTTTTCTAACTCATATTCTAAAGTAGAGATTCACGGGAAAATCTCCAAATATAGAGATTTCTCTAAATCTCTCAATAGATGAGAGAGAAAAGAGTTTTTTATTCATTCCACCAATTAGAATTAAATAAATATCATTGTATTTATATTTTTCTCTAAAGTGTATTGGGATCCTAAAATTATGGAATATTTAAATAATATAATCAATGATAAAATCTCTAAAATAGAGAATCTGTTGGAGTTGATTGCAATTTATTTTAGAGATTTTTACTTTTAATTCTCCGTTTATAGAGAAATTATAGAAAAACTTATAGAGATGCTCTAAATGGTTTACTAATAACAAAAAAGAAGGAATTAGGTCCAAAGAATCGAGCCCGAGCAAATATCAACAATTCAATAATTAATTGAATCGAGCCCGAGCCCGAGCAAATATACACTATGTCAATTCAATAATTTTAATTGGTTGAATATAATTAAATAATTATTTCTCTCTCTTCTATATACTTTTAGAGATTTCTTTAAATTTAAAGATTTCTCTAAATTTAGAGATTTTTTTCATTTCTCTCCTCATTTATCTATTATAGCACAAGAGATAACATAGTTGTTAGAGCACCAAATTTATTAAAATCACTCTTTTTTTCTATTATAACATAGCTCTTGGATATATTCTAACAAATTTTGTTTAAATGGATGTATTTGAAATTAAAATTATATTTTTTTTGAAAACTTATTATTCAAAATCAAGTTTTTTTTAACTTTTTTTTTTGCTTTATTTTATCATCCAAATTTAGCCAAAATTTCCCAAACAAAATCAGCAGCCAAATCTTTTCTAAAACTATCTCCGCCTTCTTCTTCACACACTTCTTCATCTCTCTCTACTCCCACTATCTCTTTGAGGAGTTGTTTTTCTCAATATTCAACACACAGATCTGCAAAATCTTTCTTTCTTTTCTTTCTTTTCAAAGCAAACTACAATTCTTGCGGATTTTATTCATATTTGTTGTGAAGATCATCTTCTTAAAGGAGATATTATGGGTGCTTATAGAGCAGACGATGATTACGATTACTTGTTCAAAGTAGTTCTAATCGGAGATTCTGGAGTTGGAAAATCTAATCTTCTATCGAGATTCACACGAAACGAGTTCAGTCTTGAGTCTAAATCCACAATCGGCGTTGAATTCGCCACTCGTAGCATTCGTGTTGATGATAAAGTTGTTAAGGCTCAGATTTGGGATACTGCTGGCCAGGAACGGTAACATATCAGATCTCTTATAAATCTTTCAATTTTTTATTGATTTTGTTTTCATGTATTACTTTCAATTTACTGTTCTATATGATTTTGGCATATAATTGTGGAAAATATAGGGTTTATCTAGGTTATTTGAGATTGAATTGAAGTGTGTAACTCGGATTTCTAGATCTTAGTGTTCTGGATGTTGTGTTTTATAGGATTATTGTTCTTACTACGATCAGATCTGGAGTTTGCATTTTAACTGATCTGTGTAAATTATGATCTTGGGGTTCCTTTTAGTAATGTTTTTATTTTTTTTGTGTTAGATTTAAGTGAATTTACAAATGATACATTGCTAAGTGGAACTTAAGCCAGAAATGTATAGCTTAGTTGAAATCTGATGCAAGTAGGATCACTATTGTGTGATTGATTGATTGGAACTCATAGTTTGTAAGTATAGTGTAGATTAGGGAGGTTTAGAGGAAAACCCCCAAAAATATGAAAAACTGAGGAACACCCTGGTAACCATTCATTTGGACGGGTATGTACATGTGCATACAAGTAATTGAAGTTGTTTCTTGGTCTTTATGCACGTGTGCATAGGAGACAAGTTTCTTACAAATTACTTGTATGCACATGTGCATACTAGGTTACGGGGTGTTCTTCGGTTTTTCATTTTTTTCAGTTTTCCCCAGAACCTGACCCCAAAAACGTAGATTGTATTGCAATCAAATGAAGTTTTAAGAGTTAGCACAGAAACATTGCCATGGGTATCATAATTGTTAAGTTGAAGTTAGTCCAGAAATGTATTAAGCTTAGGGGCTGTATGTTTACCTCTTAACAGTTCCTTTAAGAGGCAGCCTCTGAATCGCTAAGAGGTGAATCTTGTTTGGCCAAAAAAATAAGTCTACCTTTTAATGGTTCCAAAACCCTCTGAATCATTTTGTATCCTGGACCTCCCTTAACCATTAAGAGCCCTGATTACATCCTAAAAAAATTACCAAAACAATTATATTTCATTTTGCACTATATGATAAGAGCCTCTTAATCATTCTGCACCAAACCATACAGCAACCGCCAAACAGCTCCTTAGTTGTGATGTGAATATGTGATATAAGTGGGATCTCAACTGTGTGATTGATCATTGAAGTTAATTGGAACATATAATCCGTAAGTATTTTGTGGATTGTGTTGCAATCAACTGCTGCAAGGACCAACTTTAATTTAAACTTAATATCTATGCTTAATTGCTTAACCTAAGGATAATGATAGTTCTACTTCTTTTGGTGACATTAGAGATTAGACAATGAGGCTTATCGAACTGCCTTTTGCTCAAAATTTTAATTCATTTTTTTACTAAACAAAAGCTTTTTTTATCCCCTTTCTGTCTCTTTGCTAAATGGGAAATAATAAGTGTTTTTCATGATTCATGGGTGCATATATTAATAGGAAATCTTTTTTTCTTTTCTTCCATAATCCAATTCTTTATTCAGATGGAAGCAATACCAAATTTCCTTCAACATTGCCTCGGTCTATCTTGTCATTTTATCTAATATTATTAGTAAGATTGAAAATATATTGAGAATTCATGTTGAAGTAAATGTTAATCATTGAGCCCTTCTGGAACAATATGCACGTGTGCATGTTACAAATTACCAGTATGCATTTGTGCATACTGTCCAGATGGAGGGCTCCTAGGGCGTTCTTCAGTTTTTTTATAGGTTTTCTCCTGACCCTATGTATATATACAATTATACATACATAGAGGGAGGTTCAAGGGAAAACACTAAAAAAAGAGAAAACTGAAGAACACTCTAGGAGCCCTCCATCCGGACGGTATGCACAAATGCATACAAGCGATTCAAGCTGTTTTTTTCTATGCACCAATGCTTTTATAATTAATATGTATTTGTGCATACCGTCCAGATGGAGGGCTCCCAGGGTATTCTTCAGTTTTCTCTTTTTTGGCGTATTCCTTTGAACCTGACCCTACATACATATATAGTATAGGAGACGAGCATAATTGTAGAATCTTATTATCTTGCAGTACTATTTTTCCATTTTGTTCGATAATTCGTATCGATGTTCTTATCTATCTTTTATAAAAAAATGTTAAATCTTAAAAATTATTCTTTTTTTCTTATCAAAGGTACCGTGCTATTACAAGTGCATACTACCGAGGCGCAGTGGGCGCGTTACTCGTTTACGATGTTACACGCCATGTCACTTTCGAAAACGTAGAAAGATGGTTAAAGGAGCTTCGGGATCATACAGATTCCAATATAGTTATTATGCTCGTTGGAAATAAAGCCGATTTACGCCATTTACGAGCCGTCCAAACAGACGATGCCACATCATTTGCCGAAAAAGAGCACACTTATTTCATGGAAACTTCCGCACTTGAATCACTAAATGTCGAAAATGCTTTCACAGAAGTTCTTACACAAATCTATCATATCGTTAGCAGAAAAGCGCTTGAATCCGGAGAGGATCAGGCTACGTTACCAAAGGGGCAAACGATTAACGTTGATGATGTATCGGCTGTTAAGAAAGGTGGATGTTGTTCTTCTTAGATTGAAAAAAAAAGATGGTTTTTTTTTGGGTGAGTTTTTGATAAAAAACGATTGGGATTTTCGGTATAAAATCATAGGTTTTTTATTGTTTTATTAATACTGAATCCGAATTTTATGGCTATCTGGAAGGAAATGAATACGTTCGATCTTGTTATTTTTTTAGCTTGATTATGTATTTGTTATAGTTGATATAGGTTTACATTTGATTGTTGTTTTTTAGGGATTTATGTCTTTATTTGTTTCTATGTACTATGAGTATGATTATTATCGTGGACTCTAATTTTATACCGGATGATAGTGCAAATTGGGTCAACAATTTTTTTTTTAACTGTGGGTGTTTGGATCAGTTTGTGTGCAACTTAACTAATCCCAGTTATTCTAGAGAACAATTAGGAAAATGTCTTATAGATAACCTTACAGGAGTTGAACTTGTGGGGTCCACGTTTTTTTGCCGATTGAGTTAACCCGACAAGGTTGCAACAAGAAGTACAAATTTGGGTTATGTCACAAAAACCAAAAGCTTTGGCTTTTGTTGTTATTTCATTAAGGTATAGTTTTTTTATACTGATATAACATTTAAGAAATTATACATAAATTGTTATCGTAAAAGATAATTCTAAAGCAATTATTAAAGTTGATTTGACATTTAGAAAAGGGAGACTAACGGCATCCATAACCATTTTTAAGGACACTTCATCATTAGTTTTTATTTCTTTTATGTTATTTTTGTCTTTCAGTTGTCTTTTCTTTTTTCTGGTTTAGTTATTTGAATATTTATACTAGATTTAATTAATATAAATTAACTTATTTTATTTTTCTCTTATATTATTTCTAATTAATATAAATTATTAATATTTTCTCTTTTATTATTTTTAATGAATATAAATTACTAATTACTTTTTTTAATATAAATCAAATAATATTTTGATGTTTATATCGTTATTAGTTTTTTTATAATTATAAAAATAAAACTTAAAAATTTAGGTATTCTGTTTTGTATACATCTAACTCTTCCATCAAATTTGGTCAAACGGTATGTGAGTCAATTGGCCTTCTAAGAGGTCGAGGGTTCGAACCTCACCAAACCTGAGGAGGGTGTGTGAGTTTTCTTATTTCATTTGCCGTATATGAATATTATATATTAAAAAAAAACCGAATTGTTGGCCATTAATCTTAATGAAAACCAAGGACGGTTATTGCTAGAAATCCATAATTTCCACCACCTCACATCATATATATATATACACACACGTTGATCTCTGTTTTTTTTAGGGATGAGCTCGGTACCGGAATGGCACCGAACCGGTACCGAAACCGGGTAGTACCGAAACCGAGAGTGGAAAAAATCAATACCGAATACCGAACCGATAAGAGAAATTCGGTACCGGTACCGGTTCGGTACCGGGATTTTCGGGACTAGAACCGTTTGGTACCATTTTTTGGGACGACAACCGTTTTTCACCATTGACCATTAAACACAATAACAAAAACCAAAATCACTTGAGCGGAAACCGGATTGGAGGAGCCGATTGTGCAAGAACCGGGTTTTGGATAAATTACGGAACCGATTTTGAAGAATTGCAATAATCGAAATATGAAGAATTGCAAGAAAAAATCAGTATTTGAGTGGAAAATACAAGAACCGAAAATTGTAATATATTTAGGAGGATTTTCTATAAAAAAAGGAAAGAGTTTGTTATCAATTCAAATAAAAAATGACTTTTTAAATTCCCCGGTTCGGTTCGGGATTTACCAGGACTAGTATCAGTACCGGTACCGAAAGTACCGAATCCCGAATATTGAAAATCTTGGTACCGAATACCGAACCGGTAATGATATTCGGTACCGGCACCGTTACCGGTTCGGTACGGGACCGGTTTGGTTTCGGGATTTCGGTCCGTATGTTCATCCCTAGTTTTTTTTAATTTTATTTAAAAATAAATAAATTTTTATTAATATAAAAATTACTAATTTTATTTTAATAATTATATAATTACAAAAATAAAACATAAACATTGAGATTTGACATGTAAATAAAAAAATAGAAAGCAAAAAGTATATATAAATAAAATATAAAATGACATCATCTGTAATACAATTAACACGTAAAAATTATGTGTACTCATCAAAAGTTCTTTCCTTTTTACCTTTAAGTTACGATTCAACCCTTTAGAACATAAACACTTAACAACAGTTATAGAGAAAATGATCAAAAAATTTCAACCCAAATCTCATACAACAAAAAGCTAACACAAAAGTCTTTGAATTTCCCAACTTTCTGAAATCAAATAACATAAAATATTACAAAGGGTGAATATATGACATATAATATATACATATATAATTAAAAAAAATTATTTATAAATGATACATGATAATATTAATGCTTTTGTAAGTAATCGTAGTACATATATATATATATATATAGGTTATAAGAATTTAATAATAGTAATATATATATATATATAAACTACATAATAATAATATATATATATGACAATAATAATAAAATATAATATAAATGGCATATAATAATATTTATATATTTCTTAAAAATTCGTATATATTCGTTTAATAATAATTAATATGAATTACATATATATAATAAAAATATAATTGAAATTTGAGATTTGTTGGATATGATTGACATTTGATGAGTTTAAGGTTCTTTTTTAAATTCTAAGGCATTCAACACCCCTATTAGGGGCGAAATATTATTTATAGACAGTGATTCTATTCACGAGCCAAATGAGTCCCTAAACCATATACAATCTATTGATCAGCATTATTCATCACACAATCTCGTGAATTCTTTGCAGGATCTATTTTCATTCGAGTCCATGGACAAGTTGAGCTCCAAATGTATGTCGATTTCCATAGATGGAGACTCAGTTTTGTCAAATCTTACAAATTGCTCGCCATAAAAATCGAATCTAATCCAACTCTTTGAACTTTGAATCTTCTTCTTTGAGCCACACGTGCATAGTGACAAGCCGCGTCTCCTTGATGTTAGTTTTGGCACAAAATGATGTTGGCCAATATTTTCCCCTGCAATGGCAACAAATACTACATAAACCAAACCAAACCAGACGAACCCAATATTTTTCTGTTGGCCCTGTGGAGACTTGAACTGGCGTCCTATGGGGAGGATCCCTAAAACCCTGTGTTTAAATTCCAATTGATAAACACTTACCCAAACACTTGGTAAACAACCATTTTTCAGTAACTCTTACTCAGTTAGCGCTTACTCAATTTGTGTCGGTAAATAATCTCTAAATAAATGAAATTTTCTCGACTTTTACCTGCATAATTGCAAACGTTTTAGAGGAAGTGTATGCAGACAAAAACAACCTTAAAACACAAGGTTGTCAATCTTGAAACCCATAAAAGTCAATACCAGACATGATGAGATATATAATAGAATTGGGATCCTACGTGATAACAAAACCTTCATCTACCTTTATTTGACCTACTTTTATCATCAATAACTGAAACTATTACAAATTCATGCATATGAAAGCGATTGAGGATACGTACAAGTTCATGAAGGTGAGTTAAAGTGAAGATTAAGGTTGATGAAGGTTGCAATTTTTTTAGCCGTTAGATCAAAAAATCAACTCATCTGACGGTTCAGAAATACTCACACCATTCTCACCATAACCCAGCTCTCTCTCTCTCTCTCTCTCTCTATATATATATATATATATATATATATAGGGTTAGGTTCAAATGTGAACTCAATTTTGGCTGTGAACGTGAGGACGAATCCCAGCCACACATCTTCGGTTATGGTGGACGCGATCACGGAGGATTGACGCGATTCATGGGAAGGTGGAGATTATTAAAGGAGGGAACCAGGTCAAAGCCGCCTTTATTGACCGGATAAGTGGCTGAGATTCGTCCTCACGTTCACAACCAAAAAATGAGTTCACATTTGAACTTTCCTCTCTCTCTCTCTCTCTCTATATATATATATATATATATATATATATCTGTGTGTGTGTGTGTCTTTGGCCTCGGCCCAAAAATGTCTTGTTTAACTTTTTGTTGTCGAAAGAATAAATTGAACTGCATATTGACAAAGAATTATTGCCAATTTGCGGAAATCATTGATAACTTAAATCTAGTAAATGAACATATTAGAATGAGCTTATTTTGACTGTAAAAAACTACAAAAAAGAGATGTAAATTTTGAAGTCACTAAGTTCAATCAAGAAATGTATAGAGTTGGGAGGAAGCTGGGCCAATGACAACTGCGTTACTATTGGATAATAATCTTTGTGTTTGCCAAGAAAAAAAAAGATCGAGAACTACATCTATCAAGAAATCAAGAAAGCCGTGTTGCCATAGATAACTTTGTGCTAAAAGAACTAAAATCAATATAGGGGCTGGTTCGAATAATAAGGCTAAATATTGTGAGAAGGAAAGAAGGGAAAGTTAAAGGAAGATTCATACATGAATCATTTTGAAAGAATTTGGGAAAAAAAATATCTATTTGAAGTTGCATTTGCAAACCGACATTACAAATTGTTCATATGGGTTCATATTTTTCAATGATTCACATGTGGATCTTCCTTTAACCTTCCCAGTGGCGGACCCGGACCCACCCTATAGGGAGGGGGGTCTCGTGCTACCGCTCAACTGTGTGTCGTAAGGGTAAAAAATGTCGCGATTCGTAAGTTTTACATGAGGTGCACCCGCTAAACTCTGATGGGTGCTCTGTGTTAAGGGAGCACAACTTTAAAAAATCCCTCGAAATCAACAAAAAAACCTTAAAAAATCACTCGAAATCAACCAAAAACCATAAAAAACCACTCGAAATCAACCAAAAACCTTAAAAAATCTCTCGAAATCAACCAAAAACCTTAAAAAATCCTTCGAAATCAACCGAAAAACTTAAAAAAGTCTCCTAACGGGGAATTCGGCTAAAAAATCCCTCGAAATCAACCGAAAAATATATCAAACAGCTTTGCGGACATTTGATACAATTTAAGGGTGCACCCGCTCGGGAAAAATCCTGGGTCCGCCACTGAACCTTCCCTTCTAACCTCCTCATGGTATTTAGCCTTCTTATTATATATACACACACAGGGGCACGTTCATATGCGAACTCAAATTTAGTTGTGAACATGGGGACAAAGGAGAGCGCGACATGTGTCCATTCAGTCTGAATATATTCAGACTGAATGTTGTGTTAGTCACCCTGAATGCGTTTTATTCATACCGAATAATGTATTAACTTCACCCTCGTTATTCATACCAATTATTCAGAATGGGACATGTGTCGCTATCTCCTTTGTCCTCATGTTTGCTACCAAATTTGAGTTTGCATTTGAACTTTCCTCTACACACACACACACATATATATATATATATATATATATATAGAGAGAGAGAGAGAGAAGGGGGGGGGAGGATCAAACAAGAAAAGGGTCAAAATTGTTGTCATACTTACCGAAGAAGTTGCAAAAATCTCCGTTCTGGTCAGCGTTGGCAAGACAAAAACGATTCGAGATATAACCTCTTACCCAGACCGCACTCTTACCCAGTCAGCGCTTACCCAAATTTCTGTTAGTAACTGGGCTTTACATCTCAACTTACAAAATATAAATTCACTCTACCATATGCCTACCCGACACTCGAAGAACCTGATAGATTGACTCTAACTCAGAACCACCTCCATCTCCAGCAACAAAACTATAAATATGATCTTTAACCTCCACCCAACTCCTACCCGCCACTTTCTTATTCCCCATTTCATTTATCAAAGTCCTCATTTTAGCTCGATCACCCCATTTACCTTCAGCAGTATACATATTTGCCAAAAGTACATAAATTCCCGCCTTTTTAGGCCTCAAATCCACCACTTTTTCGGCAGTCAAATTCCCCATAATGGGAATCCCGTGTGCTTTACAAGCTCCAAGAAACGCTCCCCAAATAGATTCATCAGGTTTTAACCCCATATCGAGTATTATATCATACGCTTCTTTCACTCTTCCACTACGACCAAGAAGATCAATAATGCACGCATAAATTTCTTGATCTGGGGTAATTTTATATAAATTATTCATCTTTTTGAAGTAACTTAATCCTTCATCAATAAGTCCAGAATGACTACAAGCAGTAAGAAGTGCCATGAACACAATTTTATCTGGCTTTATACCTGAATTCACCATTTGATTGAATAACTCGATAGCTTCTTTTCCATATCCATGGCTTCCGAATCCAATCATCATTGATGTCCAAGAAAAAAGATCCCGAAAACACATTTCAAGAAAGATTCTTCTAGAATCCTCAATGCTTCCGGATTTTGCATACATGTCGATTAAAGAATTTGCTAACGGTAAGTCTTGTTCAAGGCCTTTTTTAAAGATTCCTCCATGAATCTGTTGCCCACATCTTAAAACCGACAAATTAGTACATGATGCTATAACGCTGGAATACGTGAAGCAATCTGGAGTACAACCCACAAATTCCATTTGTAAAAATATGTGTAAAGACTTCATTGGATCGGATTTTTCGTATCCTGATATTAAAGTGTTCCATGTAATCAAGTCTTTTTCTTTCATTCCGTTAAAACATTCATCGGCTTCATGAAAATAATTACATTTGCAATACATATCGAGTATAGAATTCATTACTGGAATATTAAGATCAAACCCGTGTTTGAAAACTGAAGCATGTATCTGTTGGCCGTAAGTAAAAGAGCCAATTCCTGCACATGCTCTGACTGCAATTGAGAAGCTATAAGGGCATTGTTCAGCATTCTCCTGTCAAAAAAAAGGTGAAAGAAATCTGAATGGATAGTTTTGGTGGAAAATCATGAAATGGGGTTTAAACATTTGTCATGTTTCAATTACATGGAATACGTGAAGGTTCAAATGAAAACCATAAATATTTTGAGAACCATGAGAACCGGTTATTGCATATAGGGTCAGGTTCAGGGGAAAACCTCAAAAAAGGAGAAAACTGAAGAACACCCTGGGAGCCCTCCATCTGGACGGTATGGGGTAATTTGTAACATGCACTCGTGCATAGAAAAAAAACAGTTTCATTCGCTTGTATGCATTTGTGCATACCGTCTATGCACAAATGCATACCGTCCGGATGGAGGGCTCCCACGGTTTCTTCAGTTTTTTTTTTGTTGAGGTTTTCCCAAGAACCTCCCTCTACTTCATATACAGTCATACACATTGATGAATATACTAATTGACTGTTACATATTTTGATAGTGTACATGCATTATGTATATACTGGTTCTCACGGTTCTCAAAATATATATGGTTCTCATTTGAACTTTCCCCAAAAGTAACATACCATAATCATTTGTCGAAATACTTCAAGGGCTGCAATCCCATCATTCCTATGAGTGAATCCAGTCATAAAAGTAGTCCAAGACACCTGATTTTTCACACGAATCTCTCCAAATATCGAACTAGCATACTCCATGGTAATACAACAAGTAGCATACATATCCAAAAGAGCATTATCAACATATATGCTACTACCAACAAACCCATATCTCAAAGCCAGTCCATGACTCAAAGAACCGCAACTAAAAGATTTCATGCCTTTAGAAGCCTTTAAAACGCTCGAAAATGTGAATTCATTCGGGTGTTCCAAACTATCACTCATCATATCTTTAAACATCATCCATGCAAAGCTGTGGCGATTACAAGATGTGTACCCAGAAATCATGGCCGTCCATGCAACTACATCTCGTTCAGGCATTTCATCAAACACTTGGCGTGCCTGTTTAAGTAAACCATTATCGAAGTAAGCCTTGATGAGATTAGTGGATAGTTTGGCAGGAGATTTTGGTTGAAATGACGGTGGGTTTGATTCAAGTTTGTAATTTTGGATCGAAATTAGAGCGTTTCGAACTGGTAGAGGGATTTGATTGGCCATTTTTCTATAACTCATGATTAATTTGAAAAAAAAACTCCTATGCCACACCAAAATCTAGTTCTTAAATAAAATCTTATTTCGGAGTTATTAAAAAGATTCGTTGGAAGATAGTTATTTTGTAATAGCAACCTAACTCACTTTTTTTTAGTAACAAAACTATTTTTCAAGGCCAAATTGGACATTTTCTTGCCCAATAAATTATTTTTATTGAAAATACAAAATCATTCTTCACTTTAACCATAAATTTTAACCTGTTACAACCAATGTTTTAAAACCCGGGTTAACCTGGCCGGTTGGATCGGGACCCGGGGTAGTGACTGGGTTAACTAACGCCGGGTTAATGTATATGACCGGCTCGTTTTAACCCGACCGGGTTTCTTAAAAACCCTGTTAAACCGATGGTAAACCCGTTTTTATATTAAAATTAAAAAAAAAAAAAAAAGTTGTGTAATGTGTTTTTTAATGTATTTGGATTGATGTAAAACTTGTTTTTTGTGTATTTTTAATGTTAGAACTTGTGGATATCAAATTATTACTTTATATATATATGTATGTATGCAAGAAAATGAAAAAAAATACAAGAGATTAAGGGAATTATTGAAACCGGTTAACCCAATGATTAAACCAGTTAACCCGAAACCAATCATCCCACCGGGTCAACTAAAAACCCGGATTTTAAAATATTGGTTACAATAGATCTAGACAAGATCATCCTATTCCATATATGGTCAATTATTTTTAAAAATTTAAGAAAGCAAATCCTAGGCGCCAAATCTGATTTTAACCAAAAAAAACAAACAAAAAACCTTTAAAAGTTTTGGGTTAATTCCCTTCGAATCTCTCTCAGTTTCCCTCTTCCTCCAATGGCGAAATCCCCAAAATTTCAACACCAAATTCATCCCTCCAAATCTAAAACCCTAATTCCATATTTATATCTCCAAGATCCCCAATCCATTCTCTCAAGCTTCTGCAAATCACAACAATGGAGGGAACGATTATCTCTTTACACCAACACCACGATAACAAAGAAAACATCCCTCCATTTTCCAAAACTCGTGATTCAAATAAGCTCAGCCCTAAGATGACATTGAAGAAAAAGAAGAAGATGAATTATTACAGGAAGCCACTTAACGACATTACTAACCTCTTTCTCAGCTCTCCGATCCATCCGCCGGAGACTTCACCTTCGTTTCTCCGTTTACAGTCGCCGGAAATCTTCCGATCAAAGGCAGCAGGTGATCAGATCTCGATCGAGGATAGACGTAGCAAATCGTTGAGGTATAATTTTAGATGAGATTAATAGTTACATAGATACGTAGAACCATTCATAGATCTGCCGATTTCTATGGCTGAAATCCATAAATACAGAATTGTATACAATTTACTAGAATAGGATACAAGTGTTTTTTAGTCAAATATATATATATATATATATATATATATATATATATATATATATATATATATATACTGATAATGTATTCCCCAAATCCACGATTGTTGTTCCCATTAATGAATCTGAAAAACATTAAAGCAGCTTATACGATTGAATGGATTAGAAAATGAGATGATAATTATGGTTTTAATGGTCTCGTTTTTTTTGTTCAATTTTGTGATTGGTTTTATTCATTGATCGACAAGTGTTTTGTGATTATCAAATGGTTCTTTGTGTTGTTTGTTACGAAGATTGTTTGGGATGTTTTTACTTTGTCAAAATCGACCATCGGATGTTCAACAAATGAGGGGGTGTTTGGGATTGCTTGTTGCTTTTACTCAAAAGTGCTTATCAACTTCTAATAAGTTAGGAGCTTCTTACTTCTTAAAAAACTCCTTATCACCGGTTTGACACCGGTATAAGCTATTTTGCCAAACACTCAAAAGTGCTTATCACCGGTGCCGTACCGGAATAAGTCAATAAGTTGTTTTTATAAGCAATCCCAAACACCCCCTAAATAAAGTTAGAAAGACTTAATATCAAATACAAAAAAAAAAATTAATAAAAAATAAATAAGTTAGTACCGTGGTACCAACGCGGTATGCAACTTTCAGTACCATATATCAATCAGGTTTGCATACTTGGTACGGTACTAATTTAATTGGTACTGTTGGTATGTATGTTGTTGGTTTGGTTTGGTACAAAACTGTCACCCCTACTATATTGTCATGAGCTAAGCACTTTAATAGTGTGGTGCATGGACACCCAACTAAGGGCACACAGTGGCAGGTGCCATCGTATTATCTCTTTATCGAATGGTTAAAAAAATTATATTTATAAAAGATGCAACCGTATCGTTTTAGAATGTGTCACCCTATGATATTCAAAAGTTCAAGAAGGTGCAACCGTACCTCGTAATCAACCAAAAATATCAAAAGAAACTCTTAAAATCAACCAAAAAAACCGAAAAAGTCCCTCAAAATCAATAAAAAAAAAACTTTAAAAATCCCTCGAAACAGTGGAATTAAGCTAAAAACACATCGAGCGATATTAAATGTTAGTAAAAACATGAAGATAAACCGAGGGATTTTTAAAGTTTCAAGATGTAGGAATGAACTTGACACAAGCAATATTAACTTAAATGATGCAAGAGAATCGTAGAAAGGTTTTCTATGATCACATATGAATATGAACTCTCGCATAACATCAGCAATAATAACCTTAGATAGGAAATATGAATGTGACCACAATATTACGTTCTTAAGGCCCGCCCGAATAGGGTCATTTAATGAAATACTGCATTTAGAAGTCCATTTACAAAAATGAATATTGTTGAGGTCACATCTTTCTTTATAGCGGTAAAAGTTGTGTCTTCTATTCTTTTTTTTGGAAAGGGTGTCCTAGGCATTTGCCTAGACTAATCCCTGGCAATTTTAAGACTGCTAAAGCATGCAGCCTGAGATAATTCCCCAGTGGCCACAAGTTGTTTGCGCCTGGATTCTGGGGTAGATGGGTTATCTAGGCTCATCCCCCACAAGGCTTAACCAGTACGCCACAAGCCTTGTGGTTTTGTGTCTTCTATTCTTACTAACCAAAACTTGCATTACTTAAAAATCTTAAATATGTGATTTTTATTTTTTGGAAAGGGTATCCTAGACAATTACCCAGACTAATCGCTGACAATTTCAAGCCTGCTAAAACATGCGGCCCTGATTCCCAGTGGCCACAAGTTGTTTGCGCCTGGATTCAAACTTGGAGTAGATGTATTATCTAGTTTCATCCCCCACAAACAAGCCTTAACCAGTATGCCACAAGTTTTGTGGTTTAAATATGTGATTTTAATCCCTATGAATATGATTATGGTACCTGCCAATATATTATTTGGTAAGTAGTAGTTGGGAAAAGTGTGCAATTACATTAAACTTGTCCATATATATAGATTCAAATAGAAAAACCACTCAAGGTGATTCTTTGAATGGAAGAAAAGATCTATGTATTATACCCTCTCTAGATCTTATCTTCAAGTAAGATATACTGAGGGGATGTTTTGTTTGAGATATTAAGTAGTAATTATGAGAATGAAAATAAAAAGAACTGTTTGATTTTATATAATATGATCATCCCCATGAAATGTGATTTCCCATTTTCATATGCATCAATTCTCCAATTCCTTACTCCCTCTATCATTAAGGGTTAATTTAAATAAAATTCAATAATTACATATTACTAAAACTTGGAAGATTATTTTTAGGGGTGGCAATCATGTCGTGTTCGGGTTGGCGGGTCAGGAAGGCTCAACCCGGACACAACCTGTTTAGCTTATTGTGTCGAGATACACAACACTAACCCGGACATGGTCGTGTTGGCGGGTTGGCAGGTCAACCCGCGAGTTGGCAAGTCAAAAACGGTTTGGCGGGTTAGTAGGTCACCTAAAAATTCAGACAGATATTAGGGGTGGCAATTCTCGACACGACACGAAACACGACACGAACCCGACACGAAAATAAACGGGTTAGAGTTGAACTTTTTGACACGCCAACCCGCCAAATAAACGGGTTAGATTCGGGTTGACACGAATGGATCGCGGGTTGACACGCCAACCCGCCAAAATTTATTAAAAATAATAATATATATAGGGGTGGTATCCGTTGCAAACTAATCGATTTTTGCAAACTGTGCAAACTCGTCGTGAACACAATGATAAAGCACCAATTGGATATTCACGAATGTTGAAAGTGTTCACGAATGGTAAAAGTGTATTCACGAATGGTAAAAGTGTATTCACGAATGGCAAAAGTATATTCATGAATGAGAAAACTTGTCGGAAAACTCGCCAGAGAAGACGAAGTCGTCAGAAAGTGTGTTCATGATAGGAAATTAGTAAATATTAATTTAAAAATGGTTAAATTATAAAATGATGATGATACCCTCAATGAATTAATAAACTATTAATAAAATATTAAAACAATATTATCACATGACTTATTTCTATTGGATAATGGTGAGTTTGCAAGTTTGCAATATTGAATAGTTTGCAACGGATACCACTCCTCTATATATATATATATATATATATATATATATATATATATATATATATATATATATATATTTTATGTTTTGTTTTAAAATCTAAAAGTCTAATCAATAGAGTTTCTTTTGTTTTGTTGTGTAAATTGTAATCCCGTCCGCCAAAACTCAAACGTAGAAACGTGAAACACGAACATCTTAACCCTAACTCAGAATACTCAACAGCAGCTACGACGGCGCTCTACCTAGAAACAAGAGATTTCATGACCCCTCAACCCGCGAACGACCTGCCAACCCGCCAACCCGCGACACGCCAACCGGACAACATGCAAGTTGACTCGCCAAACTGCCACCCCGCGACCATCCCGCCAACCCGCCAACACGAACGTGTGCGTATCTCGACACGATTAGCTAAACGGGTTGGGTTAGGGTTGAGCATCCATGACACGCCGACCCGCCAACCCGCGACACGCCAACCCGAACACGATACGATTGCCACCCCTAGCAGATATAAACATCCAAATTTCAACAAAAAATCTTAACAAACACATAAAACGTTAAAAAAATATTAAATATTAAGTAAATAACCAAATATAAAATATATTTAAAAAAAATTAAAAATTGCTTGGCGGGTTAGCGGGTCGACCCGCAACACGATTGGGTCAATCCGAACATGACCCGTTTATTTGACGGGTCGACCCGTAACACGATTGGGTCAACCCTAACACGACCCGTTTATTTGGCGGGTCGTTTATTTTCGTATCGGATTCGATTGCACATTTCTAAAACGGCAGGCATGATATATTATATAATGATGTTTGTAAGAAGCTAACATATAAATGGTTAAACCAAGAAAAGACTCTAAACATCATATATATAGAGAAGCAGTTAAATATATTAGCATTATACAGCTACCAATATCAAAAGCTAATTTATACTAAACCATATATAATAATAATTACTTCCATTCCATCCAATGCTGTTTTCAGTTTGTTTTACTTTCACTTCATTCCAATATCTTACCCTATTCGTTTTTCTTCTTTCATATCATCTTCCACCTCAGTTTTCAAACCACCAGAAACTTCTTCATTTTTGTCTGTTTCAGATGGCTTAATAACTTCCTTTTCTTCTTCATTTTTGGCTGTTTCAGAAGGCTTACTTTCCTTTTCTTCTTCATTTTTGGCTGTTTCAGAAGGCTTAATTTCCTTTCCTTCTTCAATTTTGTCTGTTTCAGAAAGCTTAATTTCCTTTTCTTCTTCATTTTTGGCTGTTTCAGAAGGCTTAATAACTTCCTTTTCTTCTTCAATTTTGTCTGTTTCAGAAAGCTTAATTTCCTTTTCTTCTTCTGTCTTGTTTTCAGATTCCTTAATTTTCTCATTCTCGTGTTCTTTGATCTCATTAGAATGCGATATTTCTGCAACAAAATCTTGTTTTTCTGCCATTAAGTCATTAGAGTCATCAGTAGTAGCTAATTTTTCAACATTATCTTCTACTTCATGGGAGAGTTGAGATTTTTCGTTAATTGTTTCAGCTTCACCCTACAACATTTGAAAAAAAAACAAATGAGAATATGGAAACAAATTAATATTATTATTTATTCTACACCAATAGGAAACAGTAGTAGTGCTACATTTACCGCATCTTTCTGCTTCTCACATTCAATTTCCATTTGCGGATTTTCTGCAACGGTATCTAGATTGCCTTCTATTACATCCTGTTTTATAGTTTAAAAAATGTAAATATAAATAAATAAATAATCAAACCGCATGCATACAACCATGAATTTTACGGGTTGATGTATTTTTGGCAAAAAAATAAAATAAAGAGATAAAGCTATAGTTCACCTGTACAAGAGGGATCACATTTGTTCTCTGCTCAGCTTCACTTACGGTCTTCTCATCATTTACCGTTTTGGAATCAATGGTTTCTGAAACTTCTATTTCCTCCTACATCGTTCATAAATTGAGTATGAGAACAGAACTATATAATAAACAAATACATCATATCTGCTAATGGGACACATAACCTTAATGAAGCTAAGGGCTTGGTTGTTAGCGGCTTAATGAGCTTAATGGGACTCACAGCTTAATCGGTCAGCCGTATATGACAATTCAGTAGTGGCTTAATGATATAGAAAGTGGCTTATTCAGTAAGCTTCTAAGGGGAGCTTTATGCAAAAAGCCCAGCCTTAAGGTTTCAGAAACTTCTATTTCCTCCTAAATCTTCCATAAATTGAGGATGAGAACAGAACTAAATAAATAAATACATCATATCCACTAATGGGACACATAAAACTCGTATACAACCTTAATGAAGCTAAGGGCCTGTTTGTTAGCGGCTTAACGAGCTGAATGCGGCTTAATGAGCTTAATGCGACTCACAGCTTAATTGGTCAGCTGTATATGACTATTTAGTAGTGGCTTAATGATATAGAAAGTGGCTTATTCAGTAAGCTTCTAAGGGGAGCTTTATGCAGAAAGCCAAAAAAAAAAATCGAACCTGCCTTATGGTTATAGAAACTTCTATTTCCTCCTACATCATCCATAAATTGAGGATGAGAACAAATACATCATATCCGCTAATGAGATACATAAAACTCGTATACAGCCCTAATGAAGCTAAGGGCCTGTTTGTTAGCAGCTTAATGAGCTTAATGGGACTCAGCTTAATTGGTCGGCTATATATGACTATTTAGTAGTGCCTTAATAATATTGAAAGTGGCTTATTCAGTAAGCTTCTAAGGGGGAGCTTTATGGAGAAAGCCAAAAAAAAATGGACCTGCCTTATGGTTTCAGAAACTTCTATTTCCTCCTACATCGTCCATAAATTGAGGATGAGAAAAGAACTAAATAAACAAATACATCATATCCGCTAATGGGACACATAAAACTCCTAAACAACCTTAATGAAGGAAGCTAACGGTCTGTTTGTTAGCGGCTTAATGAGTTTAATGGGAGTCAGCTTATTCCGTCAGCTATATATGACTATTTAATAGTGGCTTAATGACATAGAAAGTGGCTTATTCAGTAAGCTTCTAAGGGGAGCTTTATGCAGAAAGCCAAAAAAAAACATGCTCATTCCATCTATGAAAAAATCCTCTCAAATAAAAACCTTCTCAATCTATACAGAGCACGTTATCCGTACAGGACTTGATGGAAAACCAAAAACCACTAACAGACTAAGGTGAACTTTTTTACCTGTGCAGTAGAAAAAGATTGGTCTTCTTCAGTCACATCCTTCTCAATGCCACCTGCCACCTCACTTGTTTTCACTTCCGTTTCTCCCATGAGAACATCAGAGGATTCTTTATCCATCTCCACCAGTGAACCTCCATCAATCTTTTTGTCATCTTCTCTTTCCCCCTATACATTCCATAAATAGGAAAAGAAATAGAAAGCATAAACAATAAAAACCCGATAAAAATCAAATATTTATGAGGAATTCAAGGACAGCTTAATTTACCATCATCACAGGAAGTGCTATTGTTGTCTGTTCGTCTTCAGTTACATTCTCCTTAATGCCACCAGATGTATCTTTTTCACTTTCTCCCATTTCAGACGGTTTGACATTTGTGTCCACTGCATTATTGGTTTCAACACCCTGAACAAATTTAAATAATTATTAAGACATTAAGCTTATACACACAAATAAATGGGCAGACACCCGTCACAAACTCAAAACTTATAAAGTTGCTACCAAGCCAACAGGAAGCTCTGAAGCTGTCTCCACCTTATCAACCGCATTCGTCACACTGCCAATAACATCTTCCGGTTTCTCATTTTCAATTTCAGTTTCCCCTTGGGAAGCATCCTTTACCTTTTCGGATTCAGCTCCTGTGATTGGAGTGCCTAAAATGTCTGTATCCTCCCTTTCAACCTTCATTGATAGAAAAAAGGAAATGGTAAGTTACAGCTTTATATGCCACCAAGAATATTTTGAAAAGGGAAATTATTTTAATATCCATTTTGAAAAAAACAAATACCCAAAATATCCAAAATCTCTCCCAAGTTACAAAAATGACCAAAAGGTCCGTGGACCCATATAGTGACTCACAGACTCCCTTGGAAACCATTCCGTGAGTCACTATATGGGTCCACGAGTGAGTCCATTACGTGAGTCACTATATGGGTCCACGAGTGAGTCCATTACGTGAGTCACTATATGGGTCCACGAGTGAGTCCATTACGTGAGTCACTATATGGGTCCACGAGTGAGGCCATTCCGTGAGTCACTATATGGGTCCACGGACCTTTTGGTCATTTTTGTAACTTGGGAGAGATTTTGGATATTTTGGATATTTGTTTTTTTCAAAATGGATATTATAAAAATGGAGTTTATTTTGGATTTACTTTTTCGACAGGAGGATCACTTGGTGTCTTCTCGTCTCCAACTACATTCTTCCCAACATCATCTGATACACCACTGGCTTCCAATGCCTTCTCATTATCACTTCCGGATCCTTCCGGAAAGGCAGCCGCAACCTCACCAGTGGATTGCGCATCTCCATCTACCGGATTGCTTCCTTCAACAGTTGCAATACATTCTCTCTCACCCTGCACAGTTCAAAGTTAAACAAAGAACTTTTGCCCTTCTGGGTAAAGTCTGTGGGCTTCAATGAGGCATGCATCTTGGGATACGATGCACTCCAGGTATGTATTTCATTGAAGCAAGATGCAAGTTGGTTTTTCAAGCAATTTTTTAATGAATCAAAAAATATTATTTTAGACCCTTCTTAAGTTAAGGGGTGGGTGTTTGGGATTTGCTTATAAAAACAACTTATTGACTTATATCGGTGTGAAACCAGTGAAAAGCACTTTTAAGTGTTTGGATGGGAAAAAAGAAAAGAGCTTATACCAGTGGGGAACCGGTGAAAAGGAGTTTTCAATAAGTTAAAAGCTTTTAACTTATCAAAACCAACTTATGACTTATAGAACCAATTTACCATTTTAACCCTAAACCTACCTTCTCATCACATAAGTTGATAAGCACTTTCCGAAAAAAGCATAAGTTGTTTTAAATAAGCAATCCCAAACACCCCCCTTAAATAAATTCCAAATGCGCTAAATTACCTTTTCAGTAAATATAGTACGCAGATAAAACCATGCCGGCCTGTTATCTATTTCGTCTTTCACATCCTCTATATGGTTATTTTTTTATGGGAATTAGGTTGATTTGATGCCTGAAGATATAATGCTGTAAATCCCAATTGATAATTCTTCAATTTGCTTGATATTCCTAGATTAATACTCCCTCCGTCCCAATTTAAGTGTCCACAATTGAAATGACACACAGTTTTAGACTTGCATAATAATTACTCCCTCCGTCCCAATTTAAATGTCCACATTTCTATTTATATCTGTCCCAAAATAAGCGTCCACTTTCAAAAGTAAATAATCAAATTCTCAAATTTACCCTTAATTAATGCACAAATTTTTAAGAGTTGTGAATGCGGGAGAAATTAAATTAGGGTAAATATGTCATTTGGTTTACCAAAAAGTGCAATTATTATGCATGTCTAAAACTGTGTCATTTCAATTGTGGACACTTAAATTGGGACGGAGGGAGTACATTTTCTAATAAACCAAATGACATATTTACCCTTATTTAATTTTTCCCTTCTCACAACTCTTAAATATTTGTGCATTAATTAAAGGGTAAATTTGAGAATTTGGTTATTTACTGTCGAAATTGGACACTTATTTTGGGACAAATATAAAAAGAAATGTGAACATTTAAATTGGGATGGAGTGAGTAATTGTTTGTGGCTTGTTAAATTGTTAATTGGTAAGCCTTGCATGAATGCCCCATAATTCTTGATGTTACAATATATTGATCTTTTGGAAGTTTCAAAATGCCATGGGGCTTTACTTTAATGAGATACATGCCATGTCTTGTGCCTAGGCCACCTGTAGACCTTCTGATAACACTCAGACATGGCTACAACAATACAAATAGAAAGACATACATAAATAACTAAATAAACCCACCCTCCCACTAACCTGAAAATCTAAATCTTAAAAATTATTTATAAACTAAATAAGTGAAGTTTTCTCGACTTTAACCTGCATAACGGCAAGCCCTGATGATGTATTTCCAGTATTATCCACGTCATCCTTTATGGGTTCATCAGCTTTTTGTTCCTTCTCCTCATTCTCAAGTGCTCCCTCAAAGATCCCTTCGGACTTTTTAGAGAAAGTGGCTTCAGTTTGCGGTTGGGAGTTAATAACAGTGATCGCAGTCTTCTCAGCATCACTCTGCACATTTATATATACATATATATATACAAGCCCGGTGCACATAAACATACAAGATAAATATAAAAGCATACATGTTACAATCGTTAAATTACGAGTGAGTACCTTCTGCACAATTTCACCTACTTTTTCTTTAATAGCAGCCATTACTTCAGTTTCTCCATGAACAGGTACATTAACTTCTTCAGCAGGTTTAGCTTCCATGGCCTCCAGATTTTCTTCATCATTGATTCCAGGATCTTGTTCTTCGGTCTGCAGATCCATAAATCAATCACTATAAAGATAAGAGTAAACTGCGTTTTTCATCCCTATTGGTTTGATAAAAATCATGATATTTGTCCTTGTGGTTTAGATATTATGGTTTTCGTCCCTATAATTTGTAAATTATTGCTATTTTAGTCCTTATGATTTATAGTTTATTGTTATTTTCGTCCCTATGGTTTATAACTCTTTAGTATTTTGGTCCCTTTTACTTAAAAAGGTAAGAATGAGTTCAGGGACGAAATAGCAATTTTTAAACCACAGGGACGAAAACCGCAATTTTTGAACAAACCATAGGGACGAAAAATGTAATTTACTCTAAAGATAATGAAGCTACATACACAATTAATGAAAAGCTAAGAAGTGAAAAGCAATTAGATTAGGAACCTTCTTTTGAACACAAAGTTCACTTTCAGTCACACCAACTTCAGTTTTATTATCCTTGCCAACGTCTTCTGAAGCACTACCCTCTGTTACACGTTCCTCTTTCTCAGTTTCAGCCTTGGAGGCCTCAACTTCTTGAGGCAAGCAATCCCCACTGTGGGACTTCTCAACCGCTTTAGAAGATTTGGGCTCTGACCCACCCAAAGTCTCCAATTTGGATTCTCGTTTCTCCTGCACAAACCCATTTAAAATATCAGGTGTAAAAGTGAAAGCTTAGACAAAAACAACCTTAGAACACGAGGTTGTAAATCTTGAAACACAAAAAAACGCAAGACAAGAAATATCACATGGTTATAAAAGAATACTGTCTGTTTTTTGTCCAAAGAAAAATAACTCAAAGGGAAGGACTATCTCCAGATTAAGAAAGGATATATATATAGAGAGAGAAAAGTTTAAATGCGAACTCAAATTTGGTTGTGAACGTGAGGACAAATGAGAGCACGACACGTGTCTGAATGTAGATTATTCAGACAGAATAATCAAAGAAATATTCAGACTGAATAATCAAAGAAATATTCAGACTGAATATAGTATTTATTCAGTCTGAATAATGCTTATCAGACTGAATAAGCATTATTCAGACCGAATAAATACTATATTCAGTATGAATATTTCCTTGATTATTCAACCAAATTTGAGTTCACATTTGAACTTTCCTCTATGTATATATATATATAGCAAGACTGAATCAGCGTGATTACAGATTCTCCATCAAAATTCTGCATATAAGTCTCCATGACAAGCAAGTTAAATAATTATAAGTTTTCAAATTAGCTAAAGCAAGAAACTTGTGTGTACTCACCTCCAAACATACTAATTTATTGGGATCCGATTCATCCTTGGGCTGCGTCTTTTCAACAGCATCATGAGTCTTTGACCCTGCTTCAGTAGTCACTGATAAATCTTTTGGTTCCACGGCCATCTCCCCATGGTTACTTTTGCTATTATCTATTGTGCTAGTTTCAGCAGAGCTTAATACATTAACTTCTGCACATGTGCTTGATTGTTCTTTTTCATTCAGAGAAGAGCTAGGCTCGGTTTTTTCAACAGCATCATGAGTCTTTGACCCTGTTTCAGTTGCCACTGAAATACATTTTGCTTCCACGGCTTTATCCATTGTGCTAGTATCAGCAGACTTGTCAGCTTCTGCTAATGCGCTTGATTGTTCTTTTACATTCAGAGGGGAGTTCAGTGACGGTTGAGCTACTTTAGAACCCTGGCTGACATTATCATCTGTTGTAGAAGCTTTCTTCTGAGCTTCATTTCGTAACATACTTCTTGTAGCAACAGTTTTTCTACCAGAAGAAGAAACACGTGTTTTCTTCTGTGCTGGTTCGATAGATTTTTGTTCCTGAACATCTACCATCTCCTCTTTCTTCTTTTCCCTACGACGAGGTCCCTCTGACCCACTTTGAGCCTTTCTTCCTCGCCCTCTACCTTGCTTCAATGGAGTTATTATAGAAGGAGACACAGAACTAGAATCAACCGGAACAGTGACAATTGGGGCGGCGGCTATCTGAGAACTCAAAATTCCAACCTCAGTGGACTGAGAACCAACAGAAACAGAAACCGGCAACTGAGTGGTCCCCACATCAGGATCTAAAGACGTAGCAGTGACTGATGTTTTTGGTGATGTCATATCTGATTTGGAAGTTTCCGGAAGGGATACAGTTGCTGGAATACCAACAGTCGCTGGAATTGTTATGTTACTGACAACATTCATAGCAGCAGGGTCAGAAACTAAAGGCTCATTGTCCATTTCAGAAGCAATAGAAGGAACAATTAAGGAACCTGTTTCAGGTTTGCCGACTGGAGAAGAAGCCCGAAGACCCGGAATAGCTAATACCACATTATTTGGCTTTCTAACACCCCTACGTTGAGGCTCATCAACTCCGCTTTCGATTATTTGACCACGACCTCTACCTCGGCCTCGCGGTCGCCCCCGACCGCGACCCCGACCTCTCCCAGACGTCACTACAGAAGGAGATACAGTAGACTGGGAGTCGGGAGAGGATGGGGGGCGTATCGGCAATGAAACAGGAGCCAGAGGTAAGGTGGGGCTAGATTGAGCGCCAGGAAGGAGATTACTGTTGGAAATAGAGATAGAAGCTGATGGTATAATATGGTTGGGAGGAGATGCTAAATTAATGGCGGTTGTTGACTGGGGCCCAGCAGGGATAGCAGGGATTGATTGAGGACCAGCAGAAACATTGGGGGTTGATAGAGGACCAGCAGGAACATTGGGGGTTGATAGAGGACCAGAAACGGGAGAAGCTGTAACCTGTGAGCCTGCCACCAGAGGAGCAGGTGAAGTGGTCATGGGTTGGAATCCAGGGGGCGCAGGGGCTATTTGTTGATAACCAGGGGGGCTGCTCAATGGCTGGTATCCTGGAGGGGGGGCAGTCACTGATTTATAACCAAGAGAAGAACTGGCTGTTGCCTGAAAACCAGGAGGATGACTTGCTGTTGGCTGAAAACCAGGAGGAACAGCCAGTGTCGCCTTAGAAACAGACGCCAAAGGAACCATTGGCTGAACAGGTTCAGACGGGTTTGAACTGGAACCAGAAGGGACAATAACTGTCGGCTGAGAAACAGGTGCATTTTGTATAACCGTTGGAGGAGCAACACTTCTAGCAATAAGAGGTACTGAAGAAGACGGAAGGACCAATGGAGATGAAGAAATTACTGCCGTATTCTTTTTAGGCCTCCCACGACCACGTTTTGATGGTGGACTTATTACCTCCTTAATTTGCTGAATGGCGAGATCTTCAGAAGGTTGCGTTGGCTGTATGTTTGGCAAACCTGCTCCTTCTGCACCAATAACAATACCGGATTCACTTGTGACTATAGCCAAGTCTCTTTCTTTATGTTCTTCCCTCACATTAGGAGAATCAGGTGGATCAACTTGACACAACTTCTCAAATTCGTCTTCTGTCCATTGCTCCTCATAAGAACGCACCTATATATATATACAAACATCAGAAGACAGAACCAATCATCTTCCATATATATGTCGATCATAATTAATGAAGTATGATAACTGTCTATAAATATATCAATTGTTTCCTAATATAATGGTTTGCACAAATGGATGAGTTTGCAATTGAAACGTGACCTATATATATATATATATATTAACTAACCTCTCTTGCTCGCTTTCCCCTTCCATATTGTTGAGTATCGAAGTTCCCAAGCCCACCTTTCCTTTTACCACCAATACCAGGTACAACTACAGGTTTTGGAACTTCAATTGCCTTCATAGCTTCACAAAAGGATTTCAATTCATCATCTGTCACGAGTCTAGAAGGAAGAGGAGGTATGATTTCACCACTTGTCCCTCCTTGTTCTAATACCAACTTTTTCCACACAACCTGCATCAATATATCTACTATTGTTAATTAAACACAATAAAGAGATAAAAAACAATAAAATTGAATAAAATCTTAAGAGGGATACCAGTTCTTCTTCCTGCCTCTTTTTATCAAGTTCCTCAAACACATCAATTTCAGACTCACTGCCATCATTAACAATGAAAATGAGGTTCTCAGCATTCTGAATATTATAATTTATAAGACCAATTTATATCATAAAATCAAGATAGGTCTAACTTTCATATTCCCCAATTAAGATAAAAAAGAACATACCTCCGGGCTATAAGATCATTGAGAGCATCATCATTTAAAACAGGAGCAGCTTCCTCTTTCTTACACTCCCGCAGAAGGGACTCCAAGTATTCTCTTCGGTCTTCCGCACTATGATCAAGTTAATACAACGGTCAACTCAGTTTTTCCGTTTATAAAATGTGTGTCTAGTATGTGTGTGCAATTATGTAAATACGTATATAATACCAGTCGTTGACCCGTGTGATGCAGAGGAAAGTAAGATTTGATTTGTAAACCGACAATTAAAAATAAGTGCAAATTCTCATTAAAATATCCAAAATTTATGTTTGAAAAAAAATAGATATTACAACTGATTGTTGAACATCTCTTACTAATCTGAAGACCCCGAAAAAATATATCGATATCGGTGTCAAATCAAAATTATTAAATTCTCATTTTTTTTGGTATCATTTGCCTAATCAAATTTTATTATAGTTTAAATATTTTAGATGTAAAGAAAATATTTAAATTTATTTTAGTTATAATGATGGAATCTTTTTTGGGATAAAGATAATTATGGACTATTATGATTTATGTCATATTAGTAGCGGTCAATGATTATATTGTATTTGAACCCGTTTATCAGTTAGTTACAAGTTAGTTTTATAGCGTTCAAAGAGCTTTAAAAAGTTGTATGCATTAAGTAATTACTTATAACCTGAAAATTTAAAGGATTATGCATTAATAAGCAGTACCTGATGCTTAATAAGTTGTTTTTAAGACTTAACCATAGTAAAGATTTAGTAAAAAAGCAATTAACCAAAAACGCTTCCTAAAAACAACTGATGAAAGTTTCCACAAGTAAACATGTAACATAACATCATATTATAAAGAACACCATAAATGTAAAACATGATGTTACCTTGTGTTATTGTCAAAGAACCCGGCAGTAATGCTCTGATTAGCAACTCCAAGTTTGTGCTCAGCTGAAGCTCTAACTTGTTCTTCCACCGTTTTAACCTTAAATCAAAATATATTTAATAAACTAAAATGTACGAAAATTTGACTTATAAGATACCCAAGTTCTGAGGTCAACATACAGTTTCTAACCGAAGAACGAGCACATCCTTCTTTTGACCAATTCTATGAGCTCTAGCCTGTGCTTGCAGATCAACCTAACCATAGAAAGGAGGAAAAAACTATTAAGCAAAAAAATGGCGTACGTATTATAAATTGTTTACTATATATGTATATATTACCTGTGGATTCCAATCTGTGTCAAAAATGATAACTGTATCTGCGGCTTGAAGATTCACTCCAACGCCTCCAGCACGTATGCTACAGATCACACAAATAGATACTCAGCACTAGCAAATAGAATAAGGGCCTGTTTGCTAGCAGCTTAATGAGCTTAACGGCACTCCCAGCTTATTCGGTCAGCTATACATGACTGTTTGGTAGTGGCTTAACGATATAGAAAGTGGCTTATTCAGTAAGCTTTCAGAGGGGGGGGGTTATGCAGAAAGCCAAGTTTTTTTTCCAAAGCTGCCCCTCCCAATTAAAAAAACACGCTCCTTTTATCTATGAAAAAACCCTCCCAAACAAAAACCTTCACAATCTATACAAACAGATTAATTCACACAGACAACTTTATCCATACAGGACTTAATGAAAAACCAACCAAACAACCCCTAAGTGTGCAATATTCTTGAGTAGAGGCACGTGTGTACACAATAATACAACCGAAAATGCCATAAACTGATAATATGAATTAATAAAAAAGAAGAATAGGAGAAAGAAGTTAAAAAGATATTATGTTAATTACCTGAGAAGGAATATGAAATATGGAGACCCTGGTTTATTAAAATTGTCAATTAAGGCCCCACGGTCACCACCATGTGTATGCCCATCTAAACGAAGGTATTTATATTGTTTCCAATACAAATAATCCTCCATAACATCAAGCAGCCTAGTCATTGTTGAAAAAAGAAGAACCTGCAGATAAGACTTCCATTATAAGCATCTGAAAATAAAGATATTACGAGATTCTCAACCATTGCTAAAATAGTGGTGCATGTACTAAATTTTAACAATTGTTTCCTACTTAGCCATCCTACCAACTATTTGTTGCTAAAGAAAGAAAGAAAAATAGAGATAAATAATCAGAAGATTGAGGTGTAAAATGCAATTGATTTTCTCTAGGTGGATATATACGTTACTGTCAGCTTTTGAATATATTAAAATTGTCAGATATCATGCAACTCAAAAATCTATGTTACGTGTGGATTTCATTTCAAGAAAACTTGGAAGAAATAGTATACCCGATGATCTGTAGCTTTTAGCTTAGGCAGTAGTCGATCTAACATCTCAAGCTTCCCACAAAACCTTATCACATTAGGAAGATAATGTTTGGGAATGAAATCATGGACCTGAAATAGAACAAAATGACATTCAGTAAGCAACAAAGAAAGTGGCATTAATAACTCATGGGAACAAATTGATAGTGTTTTAACGATCTCACATTACATGGTATAAACTGGTTTTATTTATTCAAATGGCATCAAATGGTTACTACAAGTATCCCTAGACTTTCGAGAGGCAAGAACTTCTCCTCTAAACTTATTAAGACCAGGTCCGACAAAAAAACAGAATAATCCACAACCCACTTACTCGTATCTAATATTCCCAACTACCACTTCCCTACAAGGCAATTTACCAAACTATCCTTACACGTGTTATTACTTCGATTCTCCATATTACCTCTTATTCTTATTACCCACATGGACATAAGTGAAACGTAACGGAGGTTTTTACTATTGTAGAAAGTAGAAAAAATATTAATATACAACATTTGGAAATGAGAGAGGGGTGCATTTAATCTCAAATGGAATGAAGAGATATTTTGATAGGCAATTCTATTTCTTCTGATATTTGAAATATATTAAATGTCCGCGTCTATCGTAGAAATGAAATGAAGAGATATTTTAATCCTTATCAACTTGGTACACACATACACACACTTCACAATAAATTAATATTATTTAACATACATGATTAATATTATTGCAACAACAAATATTACATTTGTATTACAAATTTTAACCTCTGATTATTGTAATCTCTTGTGCTTCCGGTTCATTGTAAATTTGTTCAGCTTTGTTGTAGTTTAAGGTTGTAATCTATTTTATTTTTAACTAATGTTCTAGTTTAACTATTAACATTATGTACCTTTTATTTTAAATTTACTTTTACTTATTAAAAACAATTAATTAATTATAGCATTTCTAATAACGACTATAAGTGAATACTAAACTAAATTACACATCATTCAATAATAGCCTTGTTTTAAAGGTATCGATGAGATCTTTATAACGATAAACATTGTGCAAAATAATCTTTTACTTTTCATGTTAAATAGTTAACAAATTATGAGAATTAATCAAAATATGACGAGAGTGATAAGAATATAAGATAAAACTTTAATAACCAAAAGGGTTAACATGAATGTTTTCAACCAATATCCGCAGACTCAATATTCACTCAAAAAGGTGTTCTAAGTAAGATATACTTCCTATTTTCTAAGAATCTCATAGAGGTTTTTGGTTTCCCTGCTAGTACATCATTCTGCAAAGTCCAAGAAGATCAAGCACTTGGAACATTCAAGGAGAGACAAAACCATTAAAGTGATTTCAACAGAATTTCATGACTTCCACTATCCTGCAAATAAGTCACCACACCCATATTTTTCTTGGGAGGGCTGATCCTATGAACAAAAGATAAAATAAAAAATGTCCATCAAATCTAGAAATTCCTTGTGATTAAGAGTTGTGAAACTTTGCAACGATAGGAAAAACGAGCAACATTCATCCAGTTCCTCAAAATATTCACAAGAAGCAGGAAACACCAAAATTAAGCAAATTAAATATCAGATGTATAAGCCATCACCGGTGGAAATTGTATCTGTGATGAAATTTTCATGTATGTATACACCAAGTATTACATGATGCATCCTAGAATAATGGCAAACTTATTTGCACACCATGTATTACATGATGCATCCTAGAATATTGGCAAATGTCTGTTTATCAGCACCAGATTGAATGCCCATATTGCCAAAATAAAGGTGGGAAATGAATATTAGTGATATACCTAGCAGAAAGTTGACGTTATCACAAACATATGATGTGACTTGTTATTTCACAGCCCAAAATGTAACCATGTATATCAGAGTGTATGCAAGCTCATGCAGAAATAAGTACTTTATGCATGCCAAAAGCATACAGAGAAATGCCAAAGTAACACTGAAATTTTCAGCATCTGACATTTTCATGCAAAAAAACAACTTAAACATCAATTAATAGAAAAAAGAAAGAGAAGACCAACCTCTTCCGTATGAAGCTGGCTGAGGTAAGGATGGTTGCATATATTTCGTAGTTCAACCACAGAATTGTGCACTGCCCGAGCCTACAGAAAGATAAACGTTAAAGAATTGAGACCTTAAAAGGGTAATTGCAAATAGAAGCAACGTAAATATATTACTAAACTCATGCAATAATATATTTTCCTGTGCTATTCTTGTTCCAAATCTCAACGTTGTTTATTTACATCTCCACAAATAATTTTAATGATTTAATGTGCTAGAAATGAATGGTGAATCATGCTCCAAACATCAAAAACTGATTGGTAAATTAAAAGTTACTGCAAAATCAACCTTTGAAGCACCAAATGCGCCAAGATTATCTTCTACCCTCTGCATCAATATCTTCTGATATGCAGAAGCCTCACATCTTACGAGTCTCTCTATCTTCTCAGGCAACTGATTCTCAACCTAGCAAATCAAAATAAAATAGAAATGGTCAATAAAAGATAAAGAGAAAAGCTTATTAACAAAGATCTAAATCTCGAAGCTTAATTATAGCAGAAGAGAATTTTGACTTTTATGTTTATCAGAATATCAGTTTATACTGCATATGTAGGGAAGAAAGATATCACCCTCCATACAAGAAAGCATGTGACGTTAACTTGATATTTAAAGCCGCTACTGGTAAATATAAATAAATATAAATGTAAAAGGAAGAACCTTGTGCTTCAGTCTCCTAAGCACAAATGGTCGCAGAACTTGGTGAAGACGATTTATGATTAGTAGATTCTCCTCCTCAGAAAGCAAAGCCTGTACATAACAGCAGAAACTCTAGTTAGGCCTTGTTTGTTTGTTTTTTTCATTTTAAGCTCTTAATCACCACTTATGTCTGATTCGTTTAGATGTTTCATAACCATTTCAGAACTGAAATCAGACTTCAGATTTCAGCACCTCTTAAAAAACAAGCGCCGCCTTACTCATCACACTAAGAATTCATGAACATTGGATATATGAATGGGAATGCATGTAATGTAGCTATCAAAATGCTCACCTCTTCAAGGGAGTTATCTGCGTTGCTTTCGAATGGTTTGTTGAACCACTGAGAAAAATCTTCCGACGAATTAAAAATATTTGGCAGAAGAAAGTTAAGCAGTGCCCACAGTTCCTCAAGATTGTTCTGCAGATTGAAATAAGTAAACCTAGATTTATGACAACGAATTGTTTGCTTGCATGGATTGCAGATAATAATGTATTTTCTTGGAGTTCTTAACTTGTAATATATAGATTCCATATGGCCAAAAAGCAAACAAAGCAAAAAATACTTGAGCAATTATATGGAAAAAAAGATGCCCAGAAGGCCAGAATCACACTCAAACCTGCAAAGGAGTTCCAGTCAAAAGCAATCTGTGAGAGCTATGATAATGCTTCAAGTCAGCATTTAACTTGCAAGAAGCATTCTTTATGCGATGACCCTCATCAATTATAACATAATGCCAATGTATTTTGCTAAGTTTTGGTCTGTCGTGCTTGTTCATCAGATACTCGTACGTTGTCAAAAGAACATTGAACTTTTGCTGAACAATTCTTTCCCTGCAGTGATACATATGATATAAGGTGGTATTAATTGTTATTGAAGAATTAGATTGCATTGAGAGTTCAAAACACAACTTTGGATCCCAATAACATACTTGAATAACCTTCGGCGCTCCTCAGGAGGACCAGAGTAGACAATTTTATTGATGCTTGGGGCCCAGAAGTTAATTTCTGTCTCCCATCCAGGCAGAACTGAGGATGGCACAACCACTAAGAAGGGCCCTCTATCATTTTTATTTTCCATTAGGTAACAAAGTAACGAAATAACCTGCAGAAACAACGTATCGAGCCCAATTAAAAAGAACACATAAACTAGTAAACAAGAAAACAATTAAAAAAAGAAGCCGGAGAAAGTACCTGAACAGTTTTCCCGAGGCCCATTTCATCTGCAAGAATTCCATTCAAATGGTTGTTGTACAGTGACAGCAACCATCGTAATCCATTCATTTGGTACCTAGGGACAAAGCATGCAGGACTCAAGATAGAGCATGATAACAAGAAATCTACTTGATTTATTTTTCCAAATTAAAATTTGTCAAACTGCATTTCCAAATTAAAATGTATTTAAAAGGATGACCGATACTTCTAGAAGGATGTTTCTGTAACTTACTCTCTCAATTTTCCACCAATAAGAGATGCTGGCTGCTCCGCTACAGTCTCTTTGATGCTGCAGGATGTAAATGATAATGAGTTTGACAAAGAAAAGTTAAATCTCATTACCGGTAAGAAAGATCTAGTTTTTTTACTTGGCGCACACTGGAAATCCTCCTGTCTGAGAAACTAAATATATACTCAAAGTATATCCTCCTTATCTTATAACACGAATAAAGACTGAATTGCAATAGAAGGAAAAAAAGACAAAAAAATAAAAGATTGACATTGAGAAAAAGCACAAAAATTTATCAGGAAGCTTTATGACTTCCTGAGAGAGATGAAAGAGACTGGATTACCTATGAGCCATCATATAGTACTTTTCATTGCTCTCCATATAATGCTGTAGAAGCCAAATGAATCATTAATAACATAGAAAAGGCAAGAAAACAATTGAGGTGGACTTTTTATTAAAGTGGTGAAAACAAAAGATAGAATATACCTTTGCCTGGTCTGTCTCATCTTCATCCTCGATAGTAAATTCACTATTATCATTTGGACCATTCATATCTGACTCAAAGCATCTACTGATAACTTTTGCCTCTTTCAGCTTAGATCCAAGCTTCTGAAGATACTTCTCTGTCTCTTTCAGTAGTTGCTTTACTCGATCTGATTTTGCATCCTGTAAAGATAAATTTATATATTTATATTATTCCCAAACCAATCTTTTAAAATGCAGATCTTTGTTTCATCTTATTGATAGATCATATTTCACCTGAACCATTCGTAGATAACCCTCCACATCATTGATTTTTAAAAGATTGATCTTCTCCCGCTGGATTCTGTCAATCTTCTCCCGGTGAAGTCTTTCTTTCCTTTTATGAAACTCTCTTACATACTTGTTAAAGCCCTTCACCCGTTCCTTCCTAAATTTAAATACATCTTCCAGTCTTTCCCTAAAAGCAGTATTCACTTGTGTAAGATAGTATTTTGGAAACTTTTACAACACTTAACAAAATTAACCCTGGAACCGAAATTGATGACCAAACAAAATACAAAACTTTAGTAGCAAGTAAACTGAAAAATCAGGTATACATACTTGTGCAATTCCAATTCACCAAAGAAATCTTTTTGTCTTTCTCGAATTCTCTTTTGACGTTCTTCCTTCATCTTCTGTTCATACCTCTCAAGTTGCTTTGATCTTCGGCCTATCCTATGTTTCTTAATTGATTTCAAGCGATCCATTTCAGTAGAAATCGGTCTAAAAAAGTCATTCAGGATTTCACTGCAACAAAACAAGTATATGAAAGCAAATGGATAGTTAACATGAATCAACAAGAACATGGAAGATAAAAAGGTGTTCGAGTTCTTTCAACTATACAAGGTTCAAAAGATAACAAATGGAAGAAAGCGTATATATACTAAACAAAAGAAATTACCTGCGGAGGCGATTTTGGAGCTCCAAAAGTTCAAGCTTTTTTAATTCGATAACGCTTCTGGTTTTTGCAGATATGTCTTCAGAAGAGCTAACTGTTCCCTGCATATTCATTGTCAAAAATGAACTTAGAAACAGAGATATGGTCCAACAAGAAGTACAAATATAAAATCCTTATCCTATTATGGACCTTCATGAATGTTACCCTTTTTCGACACTCACAAAAAAGATCAACTTTGAGTAGAGGTCAGGTGTGCATACATCCCACCACCGACACCACCTCCGGGTGGAAAATACCGGCTGGTTTGATTTAGTTTGGCTTGTTTTATCTATATAACTACCTTATATTTAAGAGACCTAGCTATAGCAGGCTTAGATTTTAGAGTAACTTCAATGATATGATTAGTTTGCTTCGACTCTATACAATGTCTGCATCTTATTTCCTACTCAATAAAAGGAAGCACCCTGAGCCTAATTGTTTGTAGCAGTGCAGTTATATCATTTTTTTTCTCAGACCGTCCAACGGCTGTGCAAGAACATCCATAAAATTATTTCTACAACAAGCAGAAAAGGAACAAAAGTGGAATAACATGCAACAAGAGATTGTTTTGAAGCAAATATACAAGAAGAGAGACAAAATGCAAGTTTAATTGCATTTTTCTGCCAAAACTAGGCCTCTATTGATGTGTAAAAAAAATACTGAAGACAAATAAAGATTGCCTAAATGACTCGTCTAGAACCAAGGATAATAAGCTCGAGCTTCACTGTGGCATACAACAAGCAAAACAACAATTTACCATATCTCAATCTAGGTTTTAATCAACCATTTTATTTTAGGACGTCATAAGTTGAGTTAGCATACAACTTCCAAAACATTTAAGGAAATTGAAATCAAATAGCAAACCTTTAACTTTTCAACACAAGCCAAGATCCGTTGCTCTGTTTTCTTCTTTTTAACAGCCCAATTATTATCAGCATCAATTTTTCTTTTTTGGCAATCGGCAATCCACTTTTCAGACGTAGTATACCTAGGCGATGCTGGCGAAGCATTAAGTTCAGAACTATCTTCCCCATCGTGACTATTTCCTGGTACAAATAAGACAAATCTTTCAGCTAACCATCATCAAAATTACATTAACAGATCTGAAATGGTAAAAAACTCTAACCCAGTCTCAATTAAGCTTCATCTTCAACTTTGAATATAAAACCTAGTGATTTAATTGAAAACTACATAAAGTTTCTACATTTTAAGACCAGCTACTAGCTGACTTGTAAATATATTTTTTTTCTGTAAGTGTAAATAAGTAAGTTTTGACTTCAAATTCACCAGTGGATGAACGGTCTCCAATGGAGTACGTAACAAGCAGAATACAGTCAGTGTGCACCCCTTAAAAGACTTTCTATACCAGATTGATGATTTAAGTAGCCTTCATTTGACAAAGAGCAGTGCTATATCAATGGAAGGGAAAAGGAGAGCACATCTAAAAGTCATAGTTCTCACCAAGCATTACATCTTTTTCCAGAACATTAGCATTCTTCGGCACCATCATGTGCCTTTCACCTTCCATTCCTGAATGAAACTTCCAACTTTCTCTCATAGAGAAATTTGGCAAATGACTATTATGACCATGCCGATTTCCAAGGCTATTATCAGCATGGCTTTTCGATTGATTTAAAAAATAATCTTTCCCTTCACCTACAGGCACACCAAAAAGGCCTGCATGTGGTGCAACGTTAGAATCTGGTCGTGCTACTTTGGTTGCAGATGTTTGCAATTCTTTTGCTTCAAAAGGTTGCATCTCTGCATCAAATTTCCTTGGAATTACATTATTTCTCATCCCCTGCCCATGTTCGGGAAGACCAGAAGAAGGTGGGTCGTTTTTATCCATCATTCTGTCAAGTTTCTCGCCTTCTTTCAAAAGATTTGTTTCTGAAATGAATCCACTGCTCGAATAACCAAGACCAGTTCTTTCAGTTTCCCTATTATCAATTCTAGAAGAAGGCATTCCAACTTCATGACTGATGCTTTGGCCACCAATAGAATGCTCTTTCCCCTTCTGATCAATCTGTTCTTTGCTATTTATATCTGCAATACCACTCGTTATTTGCATATGGTTGAATTGCAGCTCATAAGTAGACAGGTATTCTGACCATCCCAACAGAGTAGAGCTCTTTTTACTTTTGAGAAATTCCAGTTATATGACCTTACAAAAAAATAAGCAACTAAACCAAGGCATAGGATCATGTGAGAAGTAGAGTTAAGGTGAGAAGCGTAAGAAGAGATCTGAGCCATTGACCACTTTTAATCTCATACCCAACCATGAATTGCGGCTTAGAAGGGAGTTGATCCGGTGCATCTCGGTGCATCTCATCCTAATGTGCATCCAAGGGAAAAAATCCCTTCTTATGCTTCTCACCATAACTATCCTTCTCACCGGAACCCAACCCCTAAACCAATCTCGTAACTTAACCTCCAAAGGTAAAAACAAGTAGAAAGCAATTTTGTACGGGTGAAGGCAGTCAAAATATAGTCTATCAGATGGTGAAATGTTTTATTTCTCGAATGCAAAAAGATCAGTTACCTTCCTTGGGAAAGAAGTTACCCAGTGCAATCTCAAGATGCAACTTTTTCGGCATTAAATTATTCCTACATGTAAATGGTTTGTTATAGTTAAGTGATCATCATTAAGAATCAGATATTTAACAATCAACAGATGAAACATTTTCACTAGAACAACCTGAAGGCCAAAAATACAAGGCATTGAGCTCTGAGTTGCTTTAAATGATGTTCCTTGAAAGGCATGGAAGGTCCAACAGAAGGAGCTTGTAGGACGGGTGATCTTCCGGTATCTCTTGAAGCTTCAGTTCGAAACATTCCCATTTCAGCTACATTGTTTGAGATTCCACCCTGAAAACAGAAGAATATTAAGAATATTAAAAATATTAAGCAAGGCCAATAATACATTATCATGTAGGTATGACATATTTGGTTGTCACTTGTCATAAATCATAATCACACTTTCAAAACATTTCCATTACTCCAACTATAGAGTATATAGTAGAAGGCTGCTGGAGGTAGCTACAAACTTGTGATTTAGGCAAGCTTCAATAATCAGAGCATTCAAGCCAAAAATATATATTTTTACCGAACAAAAGTAAAGCAAAAAAATTTCAAAAAGATGTTATGTTTTGTAATAGTGAGAACGGCGAAGAGGCACAATTTCAGAGTATTATCTTGTGTATAATCCTACATAACAATACCTTTGAGCATTTTTTTAGTTAACTAAGACCCCGTAAATAATGTACAGGGCGGCATGTCACCAACCGATTAAGAGTGTTATAAATCTGAAATAGCCGTCAGGACTTTGATTTGATATAGCAGTTATCGCGATGGTAAAGCATTGGTATATCGGTCCACAAATAGCGGTTCATGGAAGAGTTACAATTATATATAAGTGTATGAATGTATACATAACATAGTATATATTTTGAAAATGAACATAAGAACACGTGAATAGAAGAGACGAAGAGCAATGGAAGGTGGAAGACAATGTTGTTGTGAAGAGAAGATGTAGACTAGTAGACTAGAATAGAAGAGATGAGAGAGGAATAGCAAGTTTACACACCAATATAGCAAATCAAAATCAGCTCCCTAGCTCGTAATCCTTTAACCGACTTTTCTAACCCCTTTAAAAGGCAAACTGAAAGCCCTACTCCTAATTGCGGTTTTCACACCGCTATTGCAAATCAAAATTGCGACCCAATGGCAGTGATTAGTGCCACTATGTCCCACCACTATTTCCTCTAGGACCACCAACCGCTATAGCATCACAATTAACAGCATACCTCACATACAGGTTTCCTGTATTATTTACGTAATTTGGTTAGCTTCCCTTTTAGAACTATAAAATAAGATGGAAGGTATAGCAGTTGACATGCATCCACTTTTATAACAGCTTCTACTTTCCCTGGTTGTTGCATTACAAGGATACAGAGAAAGAATTCATCCCAAATAAGAAGACTACCCGCTGTATTTCTTGCAAGGTGTACTATATACATGTTAAAATTCTAACTGGAGATAATCAACCTTCTTAGAGTACAGATTCTAATTGAAAAGCTAATCAATAAGAGGCACAAAAAAAGGAAAAACAAGGAATTTTTTAAAACTGGAGCTAACAGTCTAATATTTATGATAAAACAGATGGCATGAATGTGAAGAGCATAAAACATCATATATTACATTAACCCCTCCTCATCAAGAAAGTCTTATCTATGAGTGCAACCAGAACAAAAAATCTAGTTCCGTTAAAAGAGTAGGAAGTAAGTAATATGATATAATAGTCGTACCTGAACTGCCTTACTTGAATTTGCTATCACATTTGGAAATCTTCCTTCTTGCTCCAATGCCTTTCCAGCCGAGCCTTTGTGCATCAATGTTGCAGCACTCTGGTTATCATATGAATTGCTGAACTGCATGGATAATGGGTTCCCTGGTTCTGCTGATTCATATGAGCCAGAAAAACCGGCATCTGATCCATGACTCTTGATAGCTGCAAAATGATGTGGCATAGAACTTTATATGATTCACAAAGCAAATTAACCGATCTTGACAAAGTAACTATGGTTTAACCAATAAAATTGTAAATCATAATTGTTCATGCTGCTAAAACAGATCAACAAGTCAGATGCATACAGACTGGTGGATATATATGCACTCATAGGACAAACATAATACATGCTGCATTACAAAAGAACCCCCAATTCAATGAAGTTGTATTCTGGTATGCCTCTTTTTCATCTGTCTCAAATAAAATTGTCAAATTCAGCAGAGAAAAACTTTCCCATCGCTAATAATTTAGAGCATCTCCAACAGCTAGGCTAAAATTTCCCTAAAATAACATATCAAAAGTTAAAATCTCTAAAAAAAATTACATCCAACTCCAACAGCTACTCTATTTTAGCAATTCTATCATAATTATATTATTAAAATATTCAATATATTTAATATCCCAACAACTTTTTTAAACAAACTTTCAAACAATTGGTGGGAACTATTAAAATAATCATTTCTCTCTCTATTTAGAGATTCTCTAAATTTTAGAGATTTTTTCCTCGTTCTTCCCATTTCTCTATTTTAGCATATGGGATACCATAGCTGTTGGAGCACTAAAATTGCTAAAAATCTTCTTTTTTCTATTTTACAATAGCTGTTGGAGATGCTCTTAGAATCCAATTTAAGAGAACAACCCACATTACTCGCTACATCTCATAAAACCTGCTAGTAACTCGATAACTTACCCGTACTATCCTCCTTATAGAGTTATAGCAAATATGTTTGATTTCAATTTTCCCGCAACCCGACATATATTAGGACATTCGTACTAAATGTGTTAAAAATGGTTATGGTCAATATCATACTAATTAGTCTATTTTCCTTTTAGTGGTTTAGCCAGTGTAGGGCAATACAATATGGAAGAATATAGAAATGGAGACAGAAGCAATAAGGGAGTGAAGTACTTGAATGCTAAAAAAACATGGATAATACTGTTAACATACAAACTTTACTAGAAATTTGCCCAAAATCTTGGAGTGCATGAAGGAACCTTCAAACTCAAGGCCACTTACAGTTAAGTTGATTTGCAGATCCTTGATAAATATCATGTGCACTTCCAGGACCATGCAGTGGCTTGCTTGAAAATGCAGCAAGTTTTGCTGCATCTTCAGCAGTTAAACTACTTTTGGAATCATTTTCCACTGCAGCTTGTTGTGAAGGACCTGCAGTTCGATTATATCCTTTAAATTGTAGAAAAAGAAGAAGAAGAAGAATAAAGCATGTAATATGGGTGAGTCCAGTGCACCAAGCTCCTTGACTTGTAAAATAACAGAAAATAAAAGATTAACTACAAGTCTACAACATAATACTTGCATACCTGCAATTTGCGACAAAGATGATTCTCCACCTTGAGTTCCACTGGTCAACGGTTGACGTGATGCCATTAAAGCCTCAATATCAAGACCATGTTGATTTATAACCGTCTCCATAGCCCTTCAGAAATATCAAAATTAGAGATCACAAAACAAAAATGGAATTCAAAATATAAAATACTGCAACACAAAGTACAGATGTAGCCATTTCACCCATTTGAGCAACTAGTTGGATTCTTATAAGCTGTTAAAATAAGCCTAATGGCCCAACTACTGAAAGCTGGTTGTAGCATTTGTAAGTACTTCCTCATTCCCACAATATCGACCATGTACCGTTCAAAATTATGTGTGATGATCCAAAGCGAAGTTCTACATTAGCTCAGTTTAAGCTCCAAGGGGCTAACTATAATATGTTTGCCAGAGATGCTGATTTCGCACGTGAGAATATATAAGGAATAAATCATAATAAACGAGTTCCAATAACTTATTGACTTCTAAAGGGCATTTGCAAAATAAACAACAGAATGGAACCAAGGAATGGAGTATTTGCAGCATAGAGCATGTGATGTTCGTTACAGTTGTGTCACGATGACACAAAAAATTGTTGGCTTTTTCATAAAGATATCAATCCCAACTATATTTTAACTAGAAAAGAACACAACCAGTGGTGTCCCTATAAAAGTCCAAACTGGTTGCCAGGGTGCAGACATGGTGTTGATATTCATACCTTGATATCACTTGGTACGGCATAGAATTTTCCTTTCCACTGGATCTCATATGCTGCAAAATCTGTGAACCATGAAAAAATAAGAGAAAATTTACGTTATAAATCAAGAGAGAACCAATAAATAACTTTTATGTGAATGACAGCAATTCAGCTACATGAATCGGTTTTGTTTCATATATAATTTGTCAAGAGAAACGTTCTGGTAGAAGAAAAGACATGCTGTTATCATTCTCAGCAGGTCCCACATGATGATTGACCAAGACAGAATAACTCCATCGAAAATTCATCGAGTTTTCTAAGGAAATTAGATTTTTTGCAGAAAGGCCCAAATCCTCGAATTATAAATGATTCCAAGAGAAGCAAGGAGCTCTCTCTTTTTCACAAATCCGATTGAAATAGAAGAAAGTTCCTTACTATTTAGGGCATCTTAATTAATCACTCATTAATAAGCATCCTCCATTTTAATTTAGGTTTCTACTTACCTCCACCATTACTGTTAATATCTATAATAATACTACTCTTTATCATGGACACGCTACATGGTCTACACGAAACATGAAAAATATGTTATGCGTGTTCTCTTGATTTGTCTCTTATAGGGACCAGCGAATCATCTCCTTGCAAGTTCATTTCCTAATGAACCACTTAATCATTTTTGTAGGCGTCCATCTTAAAATGATAATATCGGCTATGCCACACCCATTTCCCAAACATGTATCTTATCACTTGAATAAAATATCCTCAGCAACCTTATACATATAAATCAACCACGTGAAATTCCAAAATTGCTTCTCAACATAACAAAAATATCATATAATTTATTGATGGTGTCTCCTAGATCTCCCTCTCTTCTAGAAATTTAAAACTTAGACAACGAAATATATTATTTGTGATGACTCTGAAGTCTAAAGCTAGTTGTGCCTAATCTAATATCATACACTATTTGTATTGTAATCCAAGCATGATCATTCCCTACTACAAAAGTTCTGGCTCTAAACCTTATAAATCCAAGTAAAACTACCGTTAAGGTGTAAGAGCAGAGCTCTCCCAACTGAGTTATTCCCCGAGCCAAGAGGATCATGGATGAAGGTGTCAAGGTGCTTTATTATTGTTTAATTTTGCAAAGTCTGATACCACACAAAGCGGTCTAAGCACAGCATTAAGATTGAGAAAGACAGCACAGCATAAAATATTATTGTGTGGTTATGCTATTTTTCCATTAATGCATGTATTAATTAAGTTGTCCGCATGGATTAAGCTAAATTATTTGTTATTTGTTGTGTTGAACGTTTGAAAGATATAAATGACCATTTTACCTGGTAGGTTGTGTTTGGTACATTGGACTATAGACGGAACAAGATCAAATTCACTGTTCCACGTTCGGCATGACATGGGATAGAGACATGGTGGGACCGGATGGGACACAAAAGACTCTTTTTTTGGTTCCACCGGCAATTTTTGTCCCACCAAAATAGGTGGAACAAGATGGGACAGAACTAAAAGAATTACCGATCTATCATCTTTTGATATATAACCCTAATATGGTATTTGGTGTGATGATCACAACCGCCCATCAGCATCGTCACCCCCAACACCACCCGCTAACACTACAACCTTCTCCATAACTAGCACCTCTACCTCCATATCCACCATTTCCGGACAGCCATCACTTTCCACCTTCTCCTCATCCTCCACAACCACAACTACCACCATCGACCACCGCCCATCTCTGCCACCTCCACCATCATCGGCTACCTACCACCGTCCATCACCAGGCCACCACCACCTCCATATCCATCATTGTTAGCGTGCACCACCACCAATGTCAACCGTCACCACATCCTCCACAATCACCACCGCCCCTACCTCTATCACTAACTCCACGTCACCACCACCAACGTCAACCACCTCCGCCTCTGCCACAATCACTACCTCCTCTTCCACCACCAGTAACCACCATATAAAATCATTAAACAACATTTAGGGCAACTTGTCTAGCCCGTTCCTTGTTCAGTCCTAGTCATGCCAAACACCAGACAAACAACTTGTCGGTCTTGCTCGGTCCTGTCCAAATAAACACTAATTTATACTAAAAGATATCACAATCAGCCTTATCAGATAGGAAGCATGCCAGAGGTGGTTTCGGATGTGATATTGATTTTCAATATGGTCATAAGAAAATCAGGCTTGGACCAACGACGGAGACAGTCTTTGGGAATAAAACAGACATAGGAGGAAACTGGCAGGTAAATAATATTATGACCATCAATAATGTACCTGTCTTGAAGAACAAAATCAAGAACAAACATGTTTGAGAGCACAACAAAGCCCGAACCACATGGACATTCGATTATCTTGTTGTGCATGATTACGGTGTGAGAGACATCACCGTATTTGCCAAAGTAATCACTCAAGCTTTCCTCGGTGGTGTCCCAATCTATCCCACCTAAGAACAACTTCCTTTCATTGGAATCCATTGATTGTATTTGTTTCTCACACACGCACAACTTAGCTTAAGTGTATGTGTGTGTGATTTTTTAATCTAGGGTTTGCACAGACTTGAAGTGTCCATTTGGGGGTTAGATGGTTTCACTGGATCCATCCGTGAGCAGCAGCAAGAGAAAATAAGCCATCCATTGATTGAAAGTTGAGAGGGAAGAGGAGACGTTAAGAAAGGTACGGTGAGCAACAACAGCATGAGAGTGCGAATGGAGCAGATCGATAGAGGACAGAGGAGGAGGAGGCAGGGGCAGTAAGCAGGAGAGATGACCGGCTGAGCAGCAGAGGGAAAAGCAAATGAGGGGAGGCTTGGACTTCTTGAGAGGAAGGGCAATGGTTGGGAAAAACAGAAGGGTAAGCTGGTTGAGCAAATAAGCCGGAACCCATAAAACCAAAATAGTGAGAGCTTAACCGTTAAGATGTACACAAACATGTCGGTATGGCCAAGCGAATAAGCCATCCATACAATTAAGTTCATTAAGCCATACACAAACAGCCCCCTATGTATCTTATAGCTTAGATTCTGAAACAGTTGGGATATTCAACATGTAATTTTTAAGTGATATCATGGATTCATGATTAGTACAAGTTTGATAATCTTTTATTTTCTTACTTGTTTAATTAGTTTTAAGAAAATATTGCGTTGGACATTGACATATGAGATTGCCTCCTATAAACATACTGTAAATTTTTAGCTGTTATGCATGCACAAAATAGATTGGCCATAGTACTTGTTGGGTAATATCCATTAATGACAGAAAAATCATCATAAAAGAAATGTAAAAGAATGAGATACACTCATACATGTGACCTACCACATGTAGTTTCGTAGCCAATTTTGTGGGCTCATCCGTGGATTCCTGAATAAGCTTATGCAGGAACTTTGCTGCTTCCATCTCGACATTTTGCGGAGTTGCGGCCATATTACTTGTGCCACTGCAAGATTAACAGAAAATACTCTGACATGAAGGCCAACGCATCTTTTCAAATAAAATGGCAAACAATCAAAGAGACACTCAAGAAAACCACATCCACTAAACACAAGCGATATTAAGATAAATTTTTATGTCAACGATTTCAAGCAGATATTATAACAGCAAGTGTCTCCGAAATAGGGTTTCTAACACCGTAAACGACCCAAGAATCAGCTAAAACGGGGAAGTTAGGGCACAATTAAGCATAAATTTAATTAATTTACCTGATGCACCTAAATTTGGTGCACGATCCTCGCTTTAAGTTCTACTTAAGAAGTTGGTTGCTCGCAAAATCACTTTGTTTGAAACGTTATAGTTGCAAAATTCACCTATCCGACTGCCATATATGGTTGTTCTTCGACGGTTGATTCGATTTCATTTCACATCGTAATCTCCTTTCTGAGTAAATGCACATGAATCACACAGAACTCCGATTTTCGAATTTGGGAATTGGCTGTGAACGCAAGAAGGTTAGGGCAGGGAGTATGAACACGGTGGTCGTTGAAGTTCGAGAGAAGGGGGTTTTCTTGATATAAATACAGAAATTGCTCGCTTTGTTTAAAAGAAAAAAATACATTTGCATCCCCAATATTTTTGACTTATTGTATAAATGGTTATTTTTTTTTTTTTTTTTTTTTTTTTTTTTTTTTGTGAGGTATTATGCAGAATTAATGGGAATGATAATAAAATAAACTGTGTAGTTATATATAATATTATGGGTTGACTCCTTCGTAAGCCTAGATTTTTATTTAGTCTAAATTTTCATTTCTGATTAAACTATTTATTCCTGATTAAACCAAACGCCCCTTTGGGGGATTTATTATGTGTTGTTTTATGTTATTTTTTTTATCTAAGATTAAAATTTTAGAATATTGAATAACATATATTTTTTATAATAAATTTGTTTCACATGTACTCGTTTTACAATATAAAATTTTTGAAGTGTTTAGGAAACAAAAATACACATAAAAAGTTTCACATTATTAAACGAATACATGTGAAACAAATATATGCTAATCAATACATTAAACACTATGATTAAATAGAAAAAATCATTAAAATAACACATGATGAACAAGTTCTTAAGATTATTATAATTTTATTGATTTTTAAATGATTAAACCCCTATATAACTTCCAAACTATTTAAATTTATAGAAAATTCCAAAGTTAATTACAATGTATAGCAACCTACTTTTATTTTATTTATAATTTATTCATTACATTTTAAAAATCATTGCCAAAATCATCCAAACTTTTGTAAATCAATAAAAAGCCATTCAAACTTTGTAAATAGTTGTATGGGTGTAAGAAATATAGTATGTTGGATTATATGATAAAAAGACACTTTTAATGATTAAATAGTTGTATAAAAGAGTTCTTGCTATTTTTTAGAACATTCTCGTCCCGGTAGTAAATCTAAGATTATCATAGATTAACTTAATATAAAAAGATTTGGATATCAGTTTTACGTTCATGTTTACATTTAGCGATTATTGGTTGTATACACTGTAATTGTATGTATCTGAGCAAAATTTGTTAAGTTCGACTTTCTTTAAAAGACATGTATAAGTTTTGTTGTTTAAAAAATTGATGAATATTATGAGTTTTTGAAAATTAACAAAACTTAATTTTACGGGACGTTTATCAAACACTTACCCGATAAGTGTTTTCCGGTAAAATTCAATGCTAGCATTTACTTACCGAGTAAGACTTTAGTTCATAAAAACGGTATTGTGTGCAATAATTTATCCGATAAACGTCATAGCCCTCATTTACCGAGTAAAACTCTTAGTTCTTGTCTCGCTCTTATCGGATAAGATTTCTGGTCCTTACCATATTTATCTGGTAAGGTAATGTAACTTGGTAAGCGTTTACCCGGATAAGTTTTGGTAAACGACCTCGTAGTGTGCTGTCATCAATATTAATAATACATGTTATGTAGTTTTCATAGATTCACATACATCTACATTTCGTCAACACTAAATCTAATAGAACTAGATGTTATAACTTGCTTCTAGAACTATACCAAAAGTATTGAAAAATTCATTCATTTACAACAGCTAATGAAAGGATTTTATAAAAAAGTTTAAGTATTTTTAATCTTTTTATAAATCCAATGTATTCGGTTTATATGTACATTCGACACATATGTGAAAATACGTATGGTGGACATGTGAACTTTATTTTATCGGTTTAAACCTTTTGCAAAACCAACAATGTTCAAGATCAGTTGAATTTAAAATTAATAAGGTTACCTTAAATAATCCAACTATGTATTTTGTGTGTAGATAATCATGTGTCTTGAATTTGACTCTTATATATACAATTCCCGTAGGGCTGAGGAGCAAAAGGAGGAATCCGCCCGAGGAGGGGCTCACGTCTAATTAGCTGGTTGGTGAGGTAATAGCTTACCAAGTCGATGATCAGTAGCCGGTCCAAGAGGATGATCAGTCACACTGGGACAGACTCCTACGGGAGGCAGCAATGGGGAATTTTCTGCATATTTTTTTTTTATAAATCCTTAGATAAGGATTCATAAAATACCGGATCTCCAAATGAAAAGAATATAGGATTTTTATCTGAAAACCTTCTTTTAACCAGCTTTTAGGGCAATCAAATTTAAAAAAAAATGAAGTCGATACACAATCTTTTTTGAAAGGTGAACAAGAATATATGGCATTGTTACTTTGTTGAAGGACTTCATTTGAACTATGTTATATTATATGTTTTGAACTTGTTTTTGCTTCCCATCTTTTATAGCTTATATATTCCCCTTGCTCGTTAAATAGTTATAAAATAATTGCTCGTTAAATAGTTCTAAAACAAAAACAAGGCCAATTTGGGCAAGATTGATCCCATTTTGGGAGAACTGATTTTAGATGTGAATTGATTGGTAGATAGTAGACATTACAAAGAGGCCTCGACCTTTTAAACATATTTGACTGTTTGAAAATTCAAGTCATTCGATAAAGGATCTAACCTTATATCGAAAAATGGATAGAAACCAAGTACTCAAAACAATCCAAATTTACAAAGATGACCCAATATGGTGATGAAAACCACATTATTCTATTGAAGAAAAGTCATTATCGTTCTTGAAAATCTTATATATGCCTTTAAATACAGGTAGTGTTAACTTAAATAAACTTGTGACTTTAGCGGCAATATTGAATTGACTGGAAGAGACCACTCGATACACAAAAGACAATCATACTAAATTTCATATTAATTGATCTTCACTTAACAAATATCAGGTGTACCTCACCTAAGCAGTTGGAAAACTAGGATAATATCAATCTAATTCCCAAAAGTTGCTTATTTTCAAGTTACATGCTTCAAATCCCCTTAATAATGTATTTTATACCCAAATGAGAAGTTTGAAACTTTGGAAGGCCAAAAGAGGTATAAGAAACTAAGGGGATGTGTGGTTTATGTTGGGAAATGAAAATGACAGAGATATGAAAATGAGAACGGATTCCATTCCTCCAGTTTAATCTAGAATAAAAAAATGACCTTTTGGTGGAATAAGCTCGTTCTGTTATATGAAACCAAACAGTTTCTTTTATTTTTATTCACATTAATTATTGTTTAATACCTCTAACCAAACACCCCTTAAATATTATACCAAAGACAAAAAGGGTCATAAATACTATTGTGAAACACATGTAAGTCGTACAACCAAATGTGTGGTCTAACTTTTTGCTTGCCTCTCTTCAAACCTCTATCATAATTTAATACATTCACACATCATAATCGAGGGAAGATTATCTCTAGTATTGACAATTCATGATCAACGTCAACTTAATTGGTGCTTCCATCGCTTTTAGGTTGTTTTTCGCTATTTTAATGACCCAAAAATCCAAAACTTTAGTCTTTTTTGTTAGATATCTTAGTTTTGCTATTAACATAAGAAATGTAGTATAAGAACCTAGTTGCTTGATTTTAAGGCGTTGTTTGTTTTTTCATTTTAAGCTCTTAATCACCACTACTTATGTCTTATTCATTTAGACGTTTCATAGCTATTTCAGAACTGAAATCAGACTTCAGATTTCAGCACCTCTTTATGCACTTTCAGAGGAGATGTTGCAAGAGTGCTGCAACAGTTTGGCAATTTTTTGAAACTGGATTTGTAAGAATTTGTGAAGATTTTTGTTGCCTTTTTGCAAGCTATCAACAACAATGTGGTGTGAGGATTATGTGGCTTCAATTCATGTATTTTGAAGCAAAGAATAGCCATTAGATGTGTTGGTAAAGAACACATCATCTTACTTTTTGGTTCCCTTGGTTTTGTATATAAATAGGAAGCCCTCGATTACTTAAGGGTGCCACCCGATTAACCCTTGTTGACCAGAACCCAGTCCAACTAAGGGTACCACTAAGTGACAGGCCCATGATCTAGATATCTTCACATGCACACCGCATGATTCGAATTCGGGTAGTCAGGGATACCATCCTCTGACCCCCCAAGATTTTACCTTACCACTGGGCTATATATATAAGCTTTCTTTCATCTTTCTAATCAAGTTTTATTTTAATTGTCGTTTATTGCTTTATTATCTTATTATCATCTTTATTTCTCGTATTTATTTATATCGTAATTGTCTTTACATTCTCACAATTTAAGTACTCATCTTTACACATCGTAATCGTTCTATTTAATCGTCACAATTTAATTTAATTTATCATCAACTACTTTAGTTGTCATAAAATTTTATTTCTTTGTTCTCCTTATCCTCCTTCTTTGCACCATCTTCAGAACCTAAATCATTGATATCATGTATACCTAATTTAAAAACATTAACACTTTCATTAGAGCTTGCTCGTATGGTATAAACTGTTGTTGATAAGAAAATGAAGGTTGATTTTTAGGGACAAACTGTTGTTGATTGTGATAAATAGATTGATTGTGGTGAACAAATTGATGTCAAGCTTCACTGCTTCGAGGTGGGTCGGAACCTCCTTCGGTATCGCTTCCTTTACTCAATCGAATACCACCACAAGATGGATGAAATCCAACACTCAATAAACTCACAAGAATCTCCAAGACTACAACTATCACAACGTAAGTCTGCACACACAATACTAAAATAGTTAAACCAAGAAGAACACATCCTTTAAGCCTTTGTACTAGGGGTGAGCATAACCGGGTACCCGACCATTTTCCATGGAACCGGAACCGGCGTTTCCTAGAAATCCGAAACCGGAATCGGTAACACCGGTTCCTTATATTTTGGAACCGGTTTTGGTACTGGGTACCCGATTTCAACTTTTTATTTTTATTTTTTGTACATTGCATACAATAAAAATGTAATTATAAACTATAAAATACCAACCTAAAGTAATAAATACAACAAATGGTCAAAACTAATCCGATAAAAACTAATTATTACATAAACAAACTGTTGGAAATGGAAGCTTGAAAGGTTGGAACTTTTCATCCATCCCACATAGGAAGGGAGGTGAAAGTTGGAGTGCCTTAAAAGACTTAACCCACCATTGGGCCTTGAACTAGTTGATGGGCTCATGGTGGGGGTTGTGGATGGTAGGTCCAACGCACGCGCGCGTGGCCGAGGACGCGGGCGCGGGAATTCGCGGAGTGGCGCGAGAAGGCGCACTTCGCATCGGAGCAAGAGGAGCCGAGCTCCCGAGTATTTTTTACTGAAAAATTATAGAGAGAGATCACGTTTTTATTTATTTTTTTAAACTGCTTTGACCAAGTTTAATCTGTTATTAAAACTGAATTAATTTTTTAAATTCATTGAATAAAAAACGTGGGATAAACAGTGAGACTAAGTCTCAACTGCAATCCCTTTTCTTTGGGAAGAAGCTGAGGAAATCGTGGCCCTTTACGAGTATAAATACTGGGTTAGACTCACGATTTTAAACACACAGAAAACGGCTCTCTCTCTCTCTCGTTTCTGCTCCCTGCTGTTCTCACTTCCGGCCATTAGTTTTCTGCATCACTCCTGCTTTGTTTCGGTAACATTGCTGTTGTTAACGAAACGTGAACCTGCATACAATCCTAGGGCTATGCGGCTGTCATACTCACAGCTAATAGAGTGCCGTATAAAACCTTAAAGGACAGGTTTTATACAAACTGTGTAGTTTCTTTCTCTTCTCCGAAAACAACAACAGGTTAGTATTTAAATTTTGTCTTGTATTTAATTACAGTTCACTGAGTGAACGATCTGCTTCTTCTCCTTTCTTTCAATTAAATCTATCGCGAAGGATAGGTTTAAATAGTGGGTACTTAACAATTGGTTTCGAGATTCCTTTATAACTCATTGGACCTATTTTTAATAAAGACTCTATCTTGGTTCAACAAGTTTGATAAAGTTTCCACCTTTATATATAAAGCTTGAATCTTTTTATATAAAGATTTATTTAATTTTTACCGTTTCTAATCCTGTCTTATAAACTTTTTTCAACAATCTTTAAGGTTTTATAAGAAGATGGACTCCGGAAACTATTGTCTGTTGAACCATGATCTCATGAAACTTGAGAAATTTGATGGAACCTCATATACTCGCTGGGCCGACAAGGTCAAGTTTATGCTAATGGTACTCAATCTCTATTGGTTTTTGGACCCCAATCTTGCACCAATTCCCGAAAACCCGGTTCCCGAGCCGGGGAAAGAACCGGATAGAAAGGCGATATCCGATCTGGAAAAACAAAGGTTCCTCCGCAAGGAGGCCGAATCTTTGGCGTGTGGTCATATTAAGAACACACTGGACGATCGGCTATACGACCTTTATACTCCCGTCACGTGCCCTCGTGAACTATGGAAAGCACTTGAGTACAAGTATAAGTCACAAGAAAACGGAACAAACAAGTTTCTTGTGTCTCAATACTTGTGTTTTCAAATGGTAGATGACAAACCCATTTTGCAACAAGTTCATGAAATTCAAGTTTTAATTAATAAACTCAAAATGCTTTCCATAGTCATTCCTGAAATTTTCCAAGTTGGAGCAATTATAGATAAATTGCCACCATCCTGGAAAGACTTCTCTAAGAGAATGATGCATAAATCTGAAGACTACTCTATGGAAGATTTATGCAAGCATTTGAGAATTGAGGAGGAGTCACGTAATCGGGATAAGAAAGCAAAGTTCATTCCGAGTGCAAACAGCGTGCAGGCTGCTAAAGGGAAGGGCAAGTGTGGTGGTCCAACGAAGTGGAATGGCCCACAAAAGAAAAGTTTTAAAAACCGGCCAATCCGATTGGGCAACATATCAAGAAGACCGGTAAGTACCATGTCTGCGGAGAGACGGGGCACTATGCTCGCGAATGCAAGCAAAGAAAGTCCGGTCCACCTCTTGCAAATGCTGTTGAAGAAATTCGACATCATGTGGCAAGTCTTCATATGGAAGAAATTGATATGGTGTCCGAAGCTGCCACTAGAGTTATAGCGGGACGAGGAGGTTGGTTTATGGATACTGGGGCTACTGTCCATGTTTGTCCGGACAGATCCCAGTTCATTGAGTACGGACCAGCGAGAGAAGGAAGACAAGTGGTGGTGGCAAACAACGGCCGTGCTGACATCGTTGGGATTGGAAAAGTGCCACTAAAATTCACATCGTGGAAGACTATCACTCTCCAAGATGTTCTTCATGTCCCCTCTTTAAATAAGAGCCTTGTTTCGGCAAACAAACTCGACAACAATGGGTTTGGCTTGAATATCGAATCAGGGAAACTCATTATTTATAAGAGGCGGTCGTATATTGGTAAGGGATACAACATCTATGGTATGTATCGCCTTAATCTAAAAGAGAATGAAGATGTGAATGCTGTGTGGTCCGTGAATGCGTTGGAAGCCGGTCCTAGTAGCTCTGTGGGTAGCAATGTGTTAGCTATCAATGATGATGTTTCTGTTTTTTATTCGATTTCAAATGTTGATGTAATTCCAGTTGATGATTCTAATAAAATGAAGTCTTTGAATTATATTGTTTGTTCTATTTCTTTATGGCATAAACGTTTAGCTCACACAAACGTGAAAAATATTGAAAAGATGCAAAACAAAGGTTTTCTTAAAATAAACAACAAAGACTTTGGAAAATGTGAAACTTGTGTAAAATCAAAATTTACTAAGAAACCTTTTCCAAGTGTTAAAAGAAATACATCGATTTTAGAATTAATTCATTCCGACATCTGCGAATTAAATGGAATGCTTACCCGTGGAGGCAAAAGATATTTCATTATTCTGCGATGACTTCAGCCGTTTTTTATATGTTTATCTTTTACACTCAAAAGACGAAGCTTTTGAGGCATTTAAAATTTATAAAGCTGAAGTGGAAAATCAACTCGAGAAACGAATCAAAATACTACGATCAGATAGAGGTGGCGAATATTTTAATCGAGAGTTTGATACATTCTGCGAAGAGAATGGAATCAAACATGAACGCACCTCACCATTCACCCCACAACAAAATGGTTTGGCGGCAAGAAAGAATAGAACCCTTGTTGAGATGGTCAACTGTATGTTGAACCGCCGGGTTCCGCCAAATAATTTATGGGGAGAAGCCCTACTCACTGCTGGTCATATCCACAACCGAATCACTAGTCGTGTGATTCCAACCAGTCCTTATGAATTATGGAAAGGAAGGAAACCAAATCTTGACCATCTTAGAGTCTGGGGGTGTATTGCCTACTATCGAACCCCTGATCCTAAAAGATCCAAACTGGGATCCCGTGCTATTAAAAGCATATTCGTTGGATATGCCGTAAATAGCAATGCTTACAGACATCGGATAAAGAATCGTGTTATAGTAGAATCCAGCAGACGTGGAATTCTTTGAAGATAAGTTTTCAGCGATGTCGAAAATTCGGAACCAACTCGGCTCCCCATCTTCCTTGCACATCTCGTGATAGTTCGGAAGCCCCAAGAAAGGTTGACGAACCACGTAGAAGTACAAGAGCAAGAAAGGAGAAAAGTCTAGGAGATGACTTCTACTCATACCATGTAGAAGGAACTCAAAAGAATGTGATGAGAGAGGTCATCTTCTCCATCAATATTGATGATGATCCTAAGACTTTTAAAGAAGCCATGTCTTCAAGGGATGCTCCATTGTGGAAAGAAGCAATAAAAGATGAAATGGACTCTATCATGGGAAATGGTACTTGGGAATTATCTGATTTACCCAAGGGAGCAAAACCCATTGGCTCCAAATGGATATTCAAAAGAAAGAGATATCCAGATGGATCGATTTCAGCCTTTGAAGCTAGATTAGTAGCAAAAGGATATAGACAGAGGGAGGGAGTCGATTACTTTGACACCTACGCTCCAGTTGCTAGAATTAGTTCAATTCGAACTCTTATAGCAATTTCAGCCATAAAAGGACTGTACATTCATCAGATGGATGTGAAGACAGCCTTTTTGAATGGCTATCTAAACGAGGAGGTTTATATGGAGCAACCCGAAGGGTTTGTAATAACCGGACAAGAGAACAAAGTGTGTAGACTTGTTAAATCTCTATACGGTTTAAAACAAGCCCCCAAACAGTGGCATGAAAGATTTGATACGACTATCACCTCTTTCGGGTTCCAACACAATGGGGCCGATAGATGCATTTACTCAAAATGCACAAAAGGATCCACTGTGATTATCTGTCTATATGTAGATGATATGTTGATCATCGGAACCAATCTGGAAGGAATTCTTGAAACAAAAAATTACCTATCCGCAAACTTTAAGATGAAAAATCTCGGAGAGGTAGATACGATTCTTGGAATAAAGGTTAAAAAGTCAACATCTCAAATCTCTCTCTGTCAATCCCACTACATAGAGAATATACTGACAAAGTTTCAACATCTGAATATCAAAGAGTATAACACTCCTTTTGATTCAAGTGCGAAACTTGATAAAAACTCTGGTAGAGTAGTGGCTCAACTAGAGTATGCGAGTGCAATAGGCTGCATGATGTATGCAATGCATTGCACTAGACCGGATATTGCTTTTGCGGTGAGTAGACTGAGTCAATACACTAGCAATCCCGGTCCAGATCACTGGAAAGCTATTGGAAGAGTATTAGGTTACTTAAAAAGAACCAGTGATCTAGAGTTAACATACACGATACATCCAGGAATTTTGGAAGGGTATTCTGACGCCAGCTGGATAGATCACTCAAGTGATTCAAAATCCACTAGTGGGTGGATTTATACTCTTGCTGGTGGGGCAATTTCTTGGGCAAGCAAGAAACAATCGTGTATAGCCCATTCGACTATGGAAGCCGAACTTATTGCACTAGCTTCCGCGTGCAAAGAGGCTGAATGGATTAGAGATCTATTAACAGATATTCATCTGTGGCCTCGACCAACCCCTTCTATTCCCATGTATTGTGACAGTGAGGCCACACTGTCAAAAGTATACAATGCCGTGTACAATGGGAAGTCGCGACACATAGGTCTCTGACACAATTTCGTGAGACAATTAATAGATGATGGTACCATAAGTATTGTGTATGTCAAGTCTTGTGGAAACTTGGCTGATCCAATAACCAAGCCTCTGACGAGAGACTTAGTAGGATCAACTACTAGAGACATGGGTCTGAAACCACGTAGAATCAATTAGTGATAGGAACCCAACTTGAATTTAGTGCTCCTATCTATCAAGTTCAAAGGGTAACAACAAGTCACTAATTGATAGAAGGTACTATCAAATGATAGACCCATGTAAGGTAGAAGATAGTACGGCGTTGCCGAGAATAAGGTTGAGTTAAAACTCTTAACAAAGTTTAGAGACATCTTAGCAACGAAGATGTTATAGAACTTTGCCTATATGACTAAGAGGTGGTGCCGCCTCAAATGAGGAATAGTGGTTCTTCTTCTAAAAGGTCATGAAACAGGGTTTAGCGCATGGCCATAATTCGCGCTCAGTGAGAAAAGCAAGAATGTTAGATGATGTGTGTAAATAAGCCGAAGTGATCTCAAGGTTCAAGGTTTAAATCCTAAGGATACTATTGAATTGATCTCTCCTTGCTTACTTATATAAACATGGTTTAATCTTAGTGACACCACTGTGACATCATTTACTACGAATGTCAGAAAACTTTCCAACCTGGTGGGGGATTGTTGGAAATGGAAGCTTGAAGGTTGGAACTTTTCATCCATCCCACATAGGAAGGGAGGTGAAAGTTGGAGTGCCTTATAAGGCTTAACCCACCATTGGGCCTTGAACTAGTTGATGGGCGCATGGTGGGGGTTGTGGATGGTAGGTCCAACGCACACGCGCGCGTGGCCGTGGCCGAGGCCGAGGACGCGGGCGCGGGAATTCGCGGAGTGGCGCGAGAAGGCGCACGCCGCATCGGAGCAAGAGGAGCCTCGCCCCGAGCTCCCGAGTATTTTTTACTGAAAAATTATAGAGAGAGACCACGTTTTTATTTATTTTTTTAAACTGCTTTGACCAAGTTTAATCTGTTATTAAAACTGAATTAATTTTTTAAATTCATTGAATAAAAAACGTGGGATAAACAGTGAGACTAAGTCTCAACTGCAATCCCTTTTCTTTAGGAAGAAGCTGAGGAAATCGTGGCCCTCTACCAGTATAAATACTGGGTTAGACTCACGATTTTAAACACACAGAAAACGGCTCTATCTCTCTCTCGTTTCTGCTCCCTGCTGTTCTCACTTCCGGCCATTAGTTTTCTGCATCACTCCTGCTTTGTTTCGGTAACATTGCTGTTGTTAACGAAACGTGAACCTGCATACAATCCTGGGGCTTTGCGGCTGTCATACTCACAGCTAATAGAGTGCCGTATAAAACCTTAAAGGACAGGTTTTATACAAACCGTGCAGTTTCTTTCTCTTCTCCGAAAACAACAACAGGTTAGTATTTAAACTCTGTCTTGTATTTAATTATAGTTCACTGAGTGAACGATCTGCATCTTCTCCTTTCTTTCAATTAAATCTATCGCGAAGGATAGGTTTAAACGGTGGGTACTTAACAATTGGTTTCGAGATTCCTTTATAACTCATTGGACCTATTTTTAATAAAGACTCTATCTTGGTTCAACAAGTTTGATAAAGTTTCCACCTTTATATATAAAGCTTGAATCTTTTTATATAAAGATTTAATTTTTACCGTTTCTAATCCTGTCTTATAAACTTTTTTCAACACAAACTAGAAAGTTTGAGTTTTTATTTTATTATTTATAAATATATAAAATATTTTTTATTTAAAAGTGGCGGGTAGCGGATACCCAACGTGTTACGGTTCCAAAAAACTGTGAATCGGAACCGGTCCTGATCGGTTCCATATTTTAGGAACGACAGTTCCAAAGCGGTTCTGGTTCCAAAGGTGGGTACCCGGTTCCGATGCTCACCCATACTTTGTACAATGACGAGCAAAAGGACAATCAGTCCAATCATGGGATCTGCTACAACAACACTTGCTAATCTTGAACTCATACATCCAAAAGTGGTCAAAAGCGTGGGGATTGGAAATGATCGTCAACTTGCTTCTTCATAGCTTATTTCGTTTAATGACATCTTTCATTCAATAAACAATTATAATTCGTTAACTGTCGTGCAAAGGTTGCCATTTGTGCTCTGGATAAATGACTTTGTAAGTTGAACTCACACAAACGATCAATAACTTGAGAAGGAACAACACAAAGGGTTCAAAACTGATAACGATGATCACAACTTGGATGAGTGATAAGCAGCGACTTAATTGACACATTACACCATTTTTTAGCTTATTTTTTGGTACTTTATTTTGTCAAAAGTTGTTAGATTGAGTCATTTTTATGTAAATTTTATATTTTTATTTTTATGGAACTCTAAGGGGGCGTTTGGTTCGCAGAATGGAATTGGATGGAATGAAATCTGTCAAAGGAATTTGACTTTGAAGGAATTGGAATTGGAATGTTGTCAGGTTTGACCAGCTGTTTGGTTGGCAGAATTGGAATCTGTCTGTTTGGTTCACAGAATGTAGCTTTGGAATTGGAATGAAATTCCAATAAATGACTAAAATACCCTTTTTATTAAATTTAATTTTTTAAACTAAAATTAGTTTAATAAAATAATTATTAATTACTTCAATTTTTTAACACTAAAAATAATTTGAACTTTTTTACAGCAAAAATAGCTAAAAACTGCAGAAAAAACGCAAAAAACTACAAGACAACATCTGTTAGGGCAAGACATATTTTAGTTGTTGCAGGAGACGATGGAGAACCTAACTGCTAGAGGTGAGGAAAAACCGAACCGAAACTGAAAAAAAAACCGAGAAACCGAAAAGCCGAAAACCGAAAACTAAAAAAAAACCACCGAAATACAGAACCGAAATATAAAACCCGAAAACTGAAAAAAAAACCCCGAAAAAACTGAACCGAACCGAAATCGAAAAACCGAAAACTGAAAAAAAACCCCGAAAAAACCGAACCGAAAATCCAAGTGAAGAGGTGTCGACTTTTTTTGTTTGAGATTAGGGTTTAATTGTTTTTAGGAGGAGGGTATTTTAGGTATTAAAGAAAAACCAACTCAATTCTATGAATTCCCACCACTAAGGTAAGGAATCTCAAATTACCCAATTATGGAATTCTTTGGAATTTATCAAATTCCAATTCTTGAAAATACTGAACCAAACAAAGGAATTGGAATCTGGTCAAAGGAATTCAGATTCCAATTCCACCAGATTCCATTCCTTTCCGGCGAACCAAACGCCCCCTAATTGACTAATGACCATTTCACATGCCTTTGAATGCTAAATTATGGCTAGTATTATGTTAATATGTTTTATAGGTTTATTCCTTTTCAAGCTTATGATGTTGCTAAGACTTTTTTGGCATTGGATGATAACTTTTTGAATACTTGAAACTTATAACATTGTACCTATTTTTTGTGTTGTTGAAGTGAGGACCAATGTGGTCTCATCTCATCTCTTGCTACCTCTTTTGTAAGGATGTATCTTTTTTCATAAATCTTTCATCCTCTTTGTTTATAAATGCATTAAGTTTGAAGTTAAAATTACTTTATGCCATCTAAATTACTTGCAACTTTTATATATGTCTTTACATTTACATTTACATTTACATTTACGTTTACGTTTACGTCAAGTTTTATTTTTGTTACATTTCGTTGCATCTTTACATGACTCGTTTTGGTTTAAGTTTTTTAGCGTAAATTTCACTTATGTTTTGAATTTTAGTCATCATAATTTATTTATTTTATTGTCTCGTGCTTTTTATTTTAACTTTTGGCAAAATAGTTCCGTTACTTTCTTGTTAATTTCCATTTCTCTTAACTTTAATTTTTGTAATTATAAAAACGTTTATTTCTTTTTTTAAGTCAAAAATGCAAAGAACCCAAATAATGATAGGCTAACAACCTTAGTTTGAGTGTGGGATAAAGTTAAGATACAAAAAGCTTATTTTGATGGTAGAAGTTTGTTAATCAATAACAAATCTTTCTAACCATTCATCCAAAGTTTACATCGTTAAAAATCACATGTATTGACAAGTTGATCAATGTTAAAATGTTAAAGTGTGAGGACTTAGAGATAAGTCATCTTGAACACATCAACTTGGATGATATGGAGGTATACTTGAGAAAGTTACTTAGAATAAAGGAGACTTGTTTTCATTTCGTAAAACTTATACAAGGATATAAATCGTGTCATTGCCAGGACTTAGCTTTATTTTGGAAGCATTAGAGTCGGTCCTTGAATGCGTGTCTTTCTCAACCTCGAAAGAATGCCTTACAAAAGTTGATGGTTAAATAAGATGGGTTGCTGGTCTCAAAGCTCTATCTGATTTTTGTTTGCTTTGAAATCTTAACGGATCCCTACACCCTTGCTTTCTTTTTAACTAATTGTTCAAACCAGTAGTTTTTTAACAAAACCAAAAATCAGTTCTTCAAAATCGCAATCTGAAATATTATCTTTTACTGGACTTTTAAATTAAAACTTTTACTCCCTTTTCCCTGTGGATCGATACTCAATAGATTGATAAATGTATACGTGCGTTAGTCTCCATTTGCTAGAAGTCTGAAAGGTTTATTTTATATAAATCTTGCAACAATGAGCCTCAACTGATGGTATGGGATTGATCCAAAACGTGGACATAAGTGATGGGTTTAGTAGGAGTCAAAATCATTTGTGAGTTAGTTGAAGCGTGTAATGGTGGAATGAGCTCACTGGAATACGTGAATCCATAATTTAGAACATCTTAGTAAGAGGGAACAAAACCCATTCTTTTATATGCAAATGGAACAACAAGAAAGTATGGTATCAATCATGGTTCTAAAAAGTGTTCGAGGCAAGGCGTTCCAAAAATGCATATGAGGCGCCGCCTCATGGACTCTGGTCGAGGCGTAAGCCTCAGAGCTACTGATCTGCTTTCTTAATTTTTGTCTTCTTTTAGCTTTCTGGTTTATGTTTCCTTATTTTCTCTTATTTTAGTATTTTTAAATTTTGATTGTACTTTAAAAAAAATATAAGTCAAACTAATATACTTTTAGTATTTTAAAAGTAATAAACACCTTTTTAGGTGTCTTCCTAGCCTCAGGAAGAAAGAAGGCTCAGTTCTTTCACCTTTCTCCTGCAAACCCACTGAGAGTACCTCTCAAACCCCCAAACTCCATTTTTTTTTGTACATCCGGATGTTAAGAGCATCTCTAATGCTAAAGTCTTTCATGACTTTTTGAGAGATAATAAGTCTTTGTAAGTATTGGAGTCAAAGACTAATTAAAAGGTTTTTAACCAAAGACTCATTGTAGTATAACCTGTTTTTAGAAGTTTTAAAGGTTTACAATGTACCCTCTTCATCATTCACTTTATACCTACTTTTATTATATTTTCATTTTAAACCTTAATATATTTTTATTAATTAATCTAATTCATTAAATATTTATAATAAAACTAAATATATTTTATAACAAAATACATTATTAAAATACTCTTGTCAATACGATCAAAATGACATCAATATTGAATATCTAAAAAATATAAAAATCATACAATATATTCATCGTCTTTTATTTTTTATTTTATGCCCTCGTCATTATACTTTTATATGAGTGAGTTTTATTGTTTACACTTTTTAAAATACAAACTTCATTTCGAAAGAAAACAAAATATCAACATAATTATCTTTTATCTTTATTTGGTTTTTTAGAAAGTATGCTTATAAAAAATTTCTATATATAACTCCTATTTCTCATAGAAGCATACAACCTCCCATTCTCCATATAAAAAAAACTTTATTGTAATCTTTTTAAATATTTGAATTTTAATGTCAAGTAATTTTTGTTGTTGAAAAACTAAATGAGGGACCTTATAGATGGATCTTTATAACGACAAACTAAATGAAGGACCTTTATAACGACAAACTAAACGAGGGACCTTTATAACACATTTTAAATAAATGAGGATGAATTATAATGTAATTGATGAAAAAAGTTTTGAAAATGTTTTTGCATTGGAGAAGATTTGTAAAAATAGGTTTTTGTTAAGAAAAATTAGTGGAAAGTTGACGTGGCAAAAGTAAAAAGTTTTTGAAAGGGTTATGGATTGTGGATGCTCTAAGACAAATCCATACGATAAATTCAGATGGTAAATTTGGTTGGTACATCTAGATGTTGAATCCGGATCATAAGTCTGGTTAATAAGTCCAAATTTCAATTCTGGATTATGACTTATGAGATCCAAACGAAAAATGATTCGATGTAAGAGTAAGTCCGAATTACTCCGAATTGTCTTGTTTCTTGAAGCAATACTTTAAGAATATTTTAAATGTTGAATCAGATGTATTTGTGTTATTATCAAATCAATTGGTTGAAACTAACAAAACCCAATTCGAATAATTATGAATTTAATAAGATTTTCAAAGTAATAAAAGAAAAGAAAAAGACTAGAAGCAAATAAGGAATATCATATGGGTGTGTACGCAGATGACTGGCCAAGTGACTAAGTCGTGTGGTCGGTCGCGTGAATCACTTTTACCATTTTCCAGAAGTCACCCTCTAGGCGACTCGAGCTGCATTGGGGTCATATATGGCCTTATTTCCCTCTTTTAGTGTTGGCTCGACCACAATTACTTTGCTTTTGATTTGTGCCACCAATCTACACTACATCAGATGTATACACACATATCTTCTACCCCTAAAGATAACGTCTATTTTCATGAACACACCAACTTATTTAGCGCCTTCACCCCTAAAATGAAAAGAAAATAAAAATAATTTCACCAGGTTCATTAATAAAGAAAACAATTTATGACATGTCACAAGATAAACGAATCTTGTGAATTTAAATAAAAAGTGAAAGGAAAAAATACAACTATTTACATAAAAATTAAGTAAAAAATCATACACCAAAAAGGTAAAAAGATGTATTGATTTTGATTTGTATGAAAATGACATTATTATATCTATACATTTAGGTTACCTAATAACCGCTTACCGGTAAAAGTCAATACTCTTACTTACCTTACCTGGTAAGATCCTATCCATTAAAACGACATCATATGCAACAATTTATTCCGTAAGTATTAACCAGGCAAGAGTCGTTAATCTCACTTACCAAGTAAAACTCTCGGTCCTTGTCATCGTTTTTACCATGTAACATTCTCGGTTCTTGCATCTTCATCCAGTAAGATAAACTGATCAGATAAGCACTTACCAGATAATCGTTTAGTAAACAACCCTTTAAGAGCATCTCCAAGAGCTTCCCCAAAACGGGGAAAATTGAGAAAATTGGGATTTTAAGTCAAAAATTTGCTCCAAGAGATTCCCCAAAACTATCTCCAAAATGGAGAAAATAGAAGAGAGAATGTGTTTTTCTCCAAATATAAAGATCACTCCAAAAATGATTACAATGTGAATCAACCAATATAAATTCTTAAAAATAAACATTTAGAGAAAAAAAATAATATTTTAATATTATAATCAATGAGGACTTCTCTAAAATAGAAATTTATTGGAGATAGATATAAATATTTTTGGAAATTTTAGATTTTAATTCTCCATTTTGAAGAAATTTTGGGATTCTCTTGGAGATGCTTTGACCTTACTCGAAAAAGTTGTTACAAAAGAAATACCCAAGTGTTTTTTTTGAAAGAAATAGTAACCTTAAGGGGGTATAAATGCTAAAAGTCAAAACTTATATGTATCAAAACCTATTAACCAAAGACCATATCCCCCAAAACACATACACACGCACTCAACACTTGCAGCCTAAAATACTCACATTCTGAGCCGAAGTTGGGAGAGAGTTGCGATCGATATTGCCGGAAAATGGGTAGGAAGAAGGAAGTGGTGTTTGACGAACAACCGCCGGACTTCGATCCGGCCAACCCTTACAAGGATCCGGTGGCGATGATCGAGATGCGTGAGCATCTCGTCAGGGAGAAATGGATCGACATCGAGACCTCAAAGATAATCCGTGATAAGCTCCGGTGGTGCTACCGGATTGAAGGCGTCAATCACCTTCAGAAGTGTCGTCATCTTGTTCAGCAGTATCTCGATTCCACTCGTGGTATTGGATGGGGTAAAGATGGTCGCCATCCTGATCAGCACGGTCTGTTCTCTGGAATTTTTGACAACCTCGCGTTTTGTGTCTCTTGTATATTTCGTATTTCTTTGATTTCTAACATTAGGGTTTGTGTTAAATTTTGCAGCTCCTAAGGTTCAGGGATTGGAGTGATGTCTTTTTAATGGTATATTTTCTTGAATTTTGTTAGTTGCAATTGTTTATTAGGGTTGATTGATTTCTCTTTTTGTGCTGTGTTTTATTGCCATGGCTATTGCTTATATCATATGTAGTTGTTATTTAGGGTTGATTGATAGACCAATAGCAGTCCCAGAAGGTATGTGTTCACTTGGATATGAGGAATGTAACAAGGGACAAGCATTGGATAACTCTGGGGCTGCCGAAAGTCGACCTAATTGGCTTGGATTGGTTTTGGTTTCTTCAAATTTTCATGGATTATTTGTGAAGTTTTATCTGTTTAGTTTCATCTGTGATCGATAACTTATGATACATAAGAGGTTACAACAGGAGAACACACTATAGTATAAGTAGAAACATCATGGATGATTAGTTATGCATTTTTCACAAGTGCTATAACCAAACCAAACAAACCGGCATATCATGTCCGAAAGTAGCGTATGCCGTATGGTATCCCAAAGGGTAGAGCAGCTGTTTCTTTGAAGACCCCCTGGCTTGTGTAAAAGTTTGAGCGAAAAGGAATAGACAAAGACAAGAAGGATAGTCAAGACTAGCACATATTAGGCAGCAGAAAAAGAAAAAAAAGCAGAAAAAAGGAAAAATAAGGCACAAAGAAAACATTTACTAGAAACTAAGAAAACACACACAAATCCTCCATCTAAGGGCATCTCCAATCCAAAACACTAAAAAACCCACTAAAAACACTAAAAATGGTGGGCCCCTTGAACACTAAAAAAGTAGTACATACTAGCTACATGTACGATGAAACACAACTTGTTCAAAAATGTGAGGAGATGTTAAATGTGATCCTGAGAAACGCAACTCTTTATTGCCGGTCTATTATGTCATTGTTTGTATTGTAGTATTTCTTATTTGCGTACCATGTGTTAGTGATACTACTAGTGGTTAAGGGGTGGCGATCGGGCCGTGTTCGGGTTGGCGGGTCATCTAATAATACAAACCAAATTTAAATAAAAAGTCCAAACACAAGTTTCAAACAAATAAAAAGTTCAAACACAAGCAAATTCACCTAATAATACAACCAAATTCAAGCATCCAAGTTTCAAACAAATAAAAAGTCCAAACACAGTCAAATCCAAACGTCAACTTAAAGTTCATCAGAATTCGTAGCAAAACAAACCTATTTTGACTTTTGAGACTTTTAACTTTTTAAGTAAAATATAAAAAATATTTTTTTAATTTTTTGACGGGTTGACGGGTCAACCCGCCACCCGTTTGGGGTCAACCTGAACATCACCCGTTTATTTGGCGGGTCAGAAACTTCAACCCAAACCCGTTTATTTTCGTGTCAGGTTCGTGTCGTGTCGAGAATTGCCACCCCTAGACTGGTTATATGATTTTGATGAATTGTTTAAGTGAAAAAATTCAACACTTGCTCACATACACTAATGATAGCAAGCATCTCAGTGTCTAGGATGAGAAGTATAACCAGAGGTGTCATTTAGATGATTTAATATGCAATTAGGAATTACACCAACTCAATCAAATACCAATACTAAGAGGTTACCAATCTATCTTGTGTATGGAGTGCTGCAAATGGTCATTGACATTTATGAGCTTCTAAATTCCCAATCAATCACATGGTTCTAAAGGTCTCAAAGTTCTTCAATATGGACATGAACTTGAAGACACTAACTAAACTACCTGCCAAGCCATTATGGATTCATTTTAGGGCATATTTATCCCATTTGGTTATTTTTTATCTAGCTTTATAATCATCTTAAAAGACAGGTTATCTTTAGAAAAAACAATATGTTGGTGTTGCCATATGAATGCTTTCTATTTCCCTCTCTATTATTAAGTGACTTTGAAGCCATGAAAATATAGTATCCGAGCTCAAAGATCACCAGACTATTCATCTATGTGAAGACGTTTGTTTATCTAACTTTACTAATCGGTTGTTTGTTTGGCTCGTTATAAGCCGCTGTGTGGACTGTGGGTCATATGTTTTGTTGATTAAGGGCCCGTTTGTTAGCAGCTTAATGAGCTTAATGGGACTCATAGCTTATTTGGTCAGTTATACGTGACTGTTTGGTAGTGGCTTCATGATATAAAAAATGGCTTATTCAGTAAGCTTCGGGGAGGTTTATGCAGAAAGCCAAAGTTTCTTTTATCCATACCTGCTACTCACAAGTAAGAAATGTACCTACCATCTATGAAAACCCCTCCCAAACAAAAATCTTCCCAATCTATACAGACAGATTAATACACAAAAACAACTTTATCCATACAGGACTTAATGAAAATCCAACCAAACAGCCCCTAAGATTCATTGTTTATTAATCTGAATGTTTTTAATGGTTCATACGTACAAGTAAGTCCTAACTCCTTACAGAAGCCAGTTTTTTTAATGTTTATCATTTTTGTTTTTGAGCATGGGTTACTCTCTTGCACATCGTTTTTTTTGAATTTTGGTTTTCAGCATATTTTTCTTGTATTTTGTTTGTTACTATCTTTTGTATTTTTTTTCTTTTGTTATGTTTTCTTGGTTTGTTTCTTGTACATATCATTTATAATTTTCTTTTTGCCTTTTATTCTACATAACCTGATTTTTCTCTTTCCATTTTTCTCCATCAAGTATGTATTGTATTCAAGTAGTTTTTGTGTTTGTTATTTATGATCATATTAAAATTTACATAACAATGATATCCTTGTAACAATACATTTGCCAGCATTTGAAAATCTGTGATTTAATAAATAATACAATGTGTTGGCTAGGTGTACATCATTATAAATTTACCCAACATTTGAAAAATTATAAAGGACTTAGCACTTTTTAAAAAGATTATTAAAATTATAAAACTACCCAACACATTGCATTATAAAGCACATTTTTAAAGGGTATATTTGTAAAAATAACATCTTTCCTTCCCCTTCCTGTTCGAGAACATGAAAAATTGTTTCTTTCTTTTCCTTTCCTTCCCTTTCGAGAACCCAAATAAAAATTTTATTTTCCTTTTCTTTCTTTTCCCTCCCTTTCTCTTCCACCCCTTTCTTTTCTCCCCAAATTCGAGAACACAGCAAGTGAAATACTCACCATCTTTGTATCCATAATTGCGGACAAAGTGCTACGTTTCTGCAAAATTGTTACGGTCACACAATTGGAATGTCAAACTTGGTAATTGGATTGCTAAGGAAGACCTTCCTCTTTAGCACTTCATGTTGACTCAAAGAGAGGGTTGAAACAGCTGGATCATTTAGAGGCTATTGACTAGTCAACTCTGTTGTTAGTTACACAAGTAACAATGGTCAGTGAGTGATTAAAACTGATAACAGTGGTCATGATCTTGGTTCTAAAATTACTACCAATAACCAACCATTGAATCCATCTTACTTTTAGAAAAGCAAGTGCCAACCTATTCATGAAGATGCCAAATAACTGTAGTTTAGGATTGTAAATATAGTGCACAATATACCTGAATAAGAAGCTTGAGGAAGGCAGAGATAGGGTTGAGTCCGGTGAGATTGAGAGTTATGTTGAGAAGGGATCTCCACCTTTGGATCATCCTAATTAAAGAGAACCATTGGATTAACATCAATGAGAACCACTAGATCAATTCCTTTCTAAAGTGCAATTCATGGGTTGTTTTGGGATTAGAAGTGATCAAGGATCCAAATCCCTTGTTATACTTCTCTTCTTAACAACTATTCTCACATGATCCGTCTCTCTCTCTCTCTATAGAAGTGAAGTTATGGTGAGAAGGGTAAGAAGGATCTCAACCCTTGGATGCACATTAGGATGAGATGCACCGAGATGCACCGGATCAATTCCTGTATCAAGCGCGGTTCATGGGTGGGTGTGAGATTAAAAGTGATCAAAGGGTCAAGATCCCTTCTCACACTTCTCACCTTAACTTCACTTCTCAAACGATCCCATGTGTGTGTATATATATATATAGAGAGAGAGAGGGAGGTTTAAGGGAACACACTAAAAATGAGAAAACTGAAGAACATCCTGGGAGCCCTCCATTCTGAAGGTATGCACTAATGCATACAAACGTTTTTTGTTTCTATGCACCAATGCTTCTATCATTACATATGCATTGATGCATATTCACAAATGCATGTTACAAATTACCGGTATGCATTAGTGCATACCGTCCGGATGGAAGGCTCCTAGGGTGTTCTTCAGTTTTTTTTGTTGGCGTTTTTCCTTGAACCTGACCCTATGTATATATGGTTTGACCTTGAAAGTGAAAGTCCAGATTGATAAAAAAGTGCAATAAAAAGTGTAATTTGTGAATGTTGGTTGGTTTTAAATCTACAAGAGTACCTGAGCAACATACTGATTAAATCTATTTTTTTATTATTAATGTGGCAGGTTATTGAATTGTCTTCTGGTAATGCATGTAGAAATTGGAGAGAGGCTGAAGCTGCTTTCATACACCAGTTTGGTTAAAACTCACCGCCATTTTATCGTTTGTTTCTTTTTCATGCTAGTGATAATCCGATCATTATCTGGATCCAGGTTATGGGTTTAACGGTATTTGATAATAAAAAAAGGGTTCTTACTCTCTCGTTTGATTGAAATTGATTCAAGTTTCATTTTTTAACGCCTTATACTAATTGTAATGGTTCCGTTTTTCGAGTCAAAATGTTATATTTTCCAACTATATTGTTGCAAGATACTGATGCTGATTTTGGTTCTGAAAGTATCATATGTTTTAGGGCTATATATATGAGGAGAACATATGTGTGTCAGTTTTTTTAAAATATATGTTATTTTGACAGATTTTGAGGGATTCATGTGTTTGAAAGAGACATTATTATTCTGTTAGGCATAGACGTTTTTAAATCTGTCAGAAAGTTGTGTGTGCATTTTAGAAAAAAGATACGTGAAAAAGTTGGGGGGGGGGGGCGTAAGGTTCGCTGGATGGAATTTGGTGGAATTAGAATCCAACAAAAGAATTTGACTTTGAAAGATTTGGAATGGAATTTGCATGCCTCTTCTGTTGTGGTCGCAATTACTGCCCACCATGTTGCCTTGCCTTACCGACAATATCGCCAGACCACTTGTTGTCACAGTTGCCACCTTGCCCCCACATCCCCACCCTCGTTCCTAACAATCCACCATCTTACCCTCATTACCCATGTGGGTGGGTGACAGTGGCTGGTGATAGCTATGATGATGATGGTAGTTGCATGGTGGTCGGTGGGTTGGGTGGTAACTGTGATGACAATAGTGGCATTTGGTTGGCGGGGCTGGGTGTATGGTAGTGGTACAGTGGTTGGTGGGGTGGTAGATGTTACGACAAGAATAGTGGCATGGTGTTTGGTGGGCGAGGGTGGTAGTTGTGACAATGACAATGGGGTCATGGTGGTCGGGTGGTGGGGTGGGTGTGACGATGACAGTAGTGGGTTGGGTAGGGTGGCGGTTGTGACGTCAACAATAGTGGTGTGATGATAGGAGTGGAGGCGTGGCAGTGACAACAGTAGCATGGTCGTGATGGGGGCAAGCAGTGGGCGGTGTTGGTTAAATTAGATGAAAAGTGATGGAATTCAATTCTTTCACTTATGCCAATGAACGATGAATTCATTAATTTGTGGAATTCAAAAGATCCCATCCATTGCAAGATGTGAACCAAACAAAAGAATTGGAGTTTGGTCAAAGCAATCGATCATTACAATTCCTTTGAATCATGCAAACCAAACATCTTATTCTATGAAATAACCTGTTTTAGGGCTATTTATGATCCGAGGGAAGATTTAGACATTTGATTACTAGTTTGCCTTGAGTTAAAAGAAACCATTTTGTGTTTGAGTCTAGATTAGAAATCCGATTTTGGATCTTATAAATAATAAAGAGTAGGCTTAAATACCATGGAATCAACCTCGCTATCCCTTTAGGCAAACAAAAGGTTTACATAAATGATAAAACCCTTTCTAGACCCGAGTTTGAGTTAAATCAACAAGTTTTTTATTTATCGTACATTTAGAGTTTGAAGTTTGGTATTGATAAGTTAGTTGAGAGTGACTTATTAGTGATTTATTGAACTTTTTATCATTTTCTTACGATTATACCTCTGAGTAATATTAATTATTATTATTTTGAAACTACTTTTTGGTCATTTTACATATTTATAAGCCACTTTTTGGTCATTTTACATATTTATAAGCTACTTTTTTGCCAAACGTGACTTATGCATCAGCTACCTTTGCCAAACATAGCCTAAGTTAATTTTGATCCTTAACTTGGTACTAACATTTGTACCAATCAATTTTATCACACCTAGTTAATACAATAATTGTTTATCTATTGGCGACTCATTCGCACGTTAAAACAACATTATAATTTAAAGATTCTCAGCCAATCTTTCAAATCAGTTACATACCAATAACATTACTAAAAATACATGTGCTAATTCATATCCATTAATCTCAAGAAAATATCATTTGAACTGAAACCTAAATATTTACCGTTTCTTAACCATGCATGCATGGATGGTGTTCAATGATGTGCATACGTTAAAACCACATCAATTGCAAAAAAAAAACTGACGTTAATTAATAAGGAAAAGTTTAATTGTTTGATAGTTTAGGCCGTAGGAATTGAAGGAAGCCTACGATGGGGAAAGTTGTATCAATTGCGTTTTGGGTTGGGATTATGATGATCACGTGTTCCAATTTCATGGAGGTCGTTGATGCCAGGGACATTAACTATGGTGCACTTGAGGATGGAGATCGAGCGGTTCCATGCACCAAACGAAATCCTAACGGAAGCTGTAAACAAGATGACAATCACAGGACATATCGCAGGGGATGTAATGCTTTACTTAAGTGTCGTGATCAGTGACCTCTATATATTTAAATTTGTAAACTTTATTGGGTGTAAATCAGAGACGGACTCAGAAATATTTTCTAGTGGTGACACATATAAGGATATTTTTTCACAAAAAAAAAAAACATTATTGATCTGTTGGTTAGTTTATTGTTTTTCATATGTAGGGGTGGCAATCATGTCGTGTTCGGGTTGACGTGTCGCGAATTGACGGGTCAGGGAGGGTCAACCCGGACACGACCTATTTAGCTAATTGTGTCGAGATACGCAACCCTAACCCGCACATGTTCGTGTTGGCGGTCGCGGGTTGGCTGGTTGGTCGTGGGTTGGCGGGTTGAGTTTTGGCGGACAGGAACTGGATTACAATTTACACAAGACAATGAAAGAAACCCTATTAATTAGACTTTTAGATTTTAAAATAAAACATAAAACATAAAACATATATTATAATTTTTTTAATAAATTTTGGCGGGTTGGCGGGTCAACCCGCGACCCGTTCGTGTCAACCCGAACACGACACGTTTATTTGGCGGGTTGGCGTGTCAAAAAATTCAACCCTAACTCGTTTATTTTCGTGTCGGGTCGAGAATTACCACCCCTAATCATATGTGAGGTCTTGTGTGACACTAACTGGACTCAAACTCGGTCTGGGGTGGAAGAAAAATCTTGTAAACCAACTCTGATAAGAAAACTTGTAGTTTTAAAAATATATTCGGTGACACACACCAAACTGATACGGTGATACTTTTCATGACCCTATAACTTTTTACAGTATGACGAATGAACGAAACGATGAACCGTACTACCATACGCAGTCGGTCTGTCCCTGATGTAAATCCGATATGTTTTTATTTGTATATTAAGCAAAGCTATAAAAATGATTTTTTTTAAAAATAATTATAAAATTATATAAATTGAAGGAAATATGATGGATCCTGGTAGGTGGTATTTGGTTTTCTGATAGCACCTCCAATGCATTAGTCTTTTATAGTTCATTGCTATTCACTCTAAACTTATGAAGTCTCGTTTCTGTAGTGGACCAATTCGTTAACATACCACCGAGCCATTTTTTATTAACATAATGACCCATGCTTTGATTCGAAAGCCCTAGCCAGTGATGAATCCCCAGGAAGAGAGGACTATGTCGTGGAAGTGCAGCAGTGCTCCTTCATTCTTCATAACGACTATAATCAAGTTGTCAAAACGTTTTTAAACAAGACTTGGGTCTTGTTTGTTTTTTCATTTTAAGTTCTTAATCACCACTTATATCTGATTCGTTTAGACATTTCATAAACTGAATTCAGACTTCAGACTCAGCACCTCTTAAAAAACAAACGTCACCTTGATGTCATTGGAGTAAATGACTTAATAAACCCTTTTGTGGCAAGACGTTTTTATAGTCTTTTATAGGTCATTGCTATTCAAAACGTTTTTAAACAAAACTTGATGTGATTGGAGTAAATGACTTAATAAACCCTTTTGTGGCAAAGACTCGTCCAACCATAACCGCTTATTGCTTTATAAGATTTTTTTATATTACTCACCTTAAATTTCCAGTTCCCCCCTCCTTCAATGTGATTTTCGTTTTAAATCTTATACATTTTGATCACGACCCATTTATTATCTACTAGAAGGGTACTCGCGCAATGGAGCTAAATAGATCTCGATTTTAATATTTCATTTTATTTTTTGTCTCTATCGATGTTATATTGGTTTTATATGGTTTTGAGAAAACGATTTTTAATGTTTTATTTAAAAGTTTTATTTTTTATGTAATTTCTTTAATTAAGTTTTTATTGTATTTTAATTTAGATTTAATAGCGAAACAATTAAATTTTGATTTAATAATATAAATTTTTATAAAAATAATAATTAAGTATTCTGTTAGAAGTTAATGATTATATTAATTATATTCTAAATATTTTATATATTTAAAATAAGATGTTTATCCGGTATTTGATTATGTTTATCTGTAGTTAGTTACACGAATTCATAAATGAAGCTTTAATTAGTTGTACTTATGTATAATTTAATTGTAATCTTGAATTTTAAGTAATATGCATCAATAAACAGTACCATATGCATAAAAACTGGTTTTTAAGAGTTTTTTGTTAAATGCTTTATAATATAATATAGATTATTTGAGGAACTCCCGAACATTTGTCAGATGTGTCGCTGAAACAGGTGAAATCAAAGGGCATTACTTGAATGCTACTGCGGGTACATGATCATGATTTTCCTACCCCCAGAGGGAAAGGCCCTTCCCTTTTGGGAACCATCTGATTTGATTTGTTCTCAATAGCCACAAGATGATCATCTTAGGGTGATATTTTATAAATGAAAGACCCTAAAAAATGTAAAATTTGGGACCTTGTTCAAAATCACACATTTAACAGGTAAAAAAAGGTCATGGCATGACAAACAAACAATTAACATATAATAAAATGTTGTCTGATAATTAAATACAATGTATTTATGATGGTTTTTTTAGGATGAGGTTGTATTAAACAATTTAAATAGATGAGGATGAATGTTAAATTTTAAAGGATAAAAAGTTTTTCAAAAGGTTATTGCATTGAAGAAGGTTTTTAAGAATGAGTTTTTGTTAAAATAAATTAGTGGAAAGCTGACGTGACAAAATTAAAAAGTCTTTGAAGACTTATGCATCGTGGATGCTCTAACTCCCATAACCATGAATGGTCACAATCAAAGAATTTAATTTTCACTGTGTTTATAATCAATTGTCGTTAATTTGTAATCAATTATTTGCCTTTTTATTAGAGTTTTTGGTGTTCAAAGTCGGAGAAAAAAAAGGTGTGAAAATTTACGCATGAAATCATAGTTTGATTTAAAGTTAAGTTGTCTCGATATAAAAATAGTCAAACATAATCTGGTTATGTTAATTGTTGTATTTTGGAAAATCAACACATGCAACACTTGGGAGCGAATTTGCTTTAAAGAAACCAGGTTCAACATGAGCCTCGACTCAAAACTGTGTTTCCTCTTATTTAATTGCCCTGTTTAGTGGTCACAAAACAACCTACTGGTTTAAAGTGTATAACAACATTTCTATATTCTACTAATCCAATCTACTTGTACCGCCACGACGAAAAGTTGAGATTAACATGTTTATCTGCTTTAAATGATATATAAGAGCATCTTCAATAGCTTCCCCAAAATGGTGAAAATGAGGATTTTGAACAAGTATTTTGCACCAATAACTTCCCCAAAATGGGGAAAATGGAGAAAATGAGAATCATGAGCAAATATTTTGTTTCAATAGCTTCCCCATTATCATCTCAAAAATGGAGTGTGTAGGAGAGAGAGTGAGTTTTTCTCCAAATATGGAGTTCACTCCAAAAATGATTACCAAATGAAATGACGAATAGAAAATTTTGAAAAATAAATATTCAAATAGATAAATGATATTTTAATAGATGATGTAATATTTTAATATTATTTTGGAGAAATTATAGAATTTGTTGGAGATGAATACAATTTTTTTGAAGATTTTATCTTTTAATTTTTTATTTTAAAAAAATTATAGAAAATTTATTAGAGATAGCTCTAAGGGCGCGTTTGGTTCGCGGGGATTTGGATGGATTTGGAGGGATTTGGATTTAAAATGCAATCCATTTCGGTGTTTGGTTTGCCTAATGGTAAGGATTTAAAATCCATTGATTCATTTAAAATCCCATGAACATTGAATTTTGAAATCCTTGGCGGATGCTCGGGATTTCGCGGGATTTCGTAGGATTTGTATGAAATAATGTTTTAAAAATGTTAAAAACATTTGTTTTGTAATAATTGATTAATAAAAATGTAATTTAATTATTTTTATATATTTTTTTATTTTTTATATTTCAATATAAATTATTTCTAAATAATAGAAATCCAATTCCATTCCAAATCCTACAAACCAAACACACCTATGATTTTCAAATCCAATCCAATCCAAATCCTTCCATAAAATCCAAATCCCTCAAAAACAATCCCGCAAACCAAACGGACCCTAAGATTATTTTGGAGCATTCTCATATGTAATAACCATCTCACTTGATTGTTATGGCATATCAAATGAGGGCATATCCGATCTCATGAAATGTCATATATATGCTTATTAATCTCATATGTTGCAACTTGCAAGTAAACACCCCCCCCCCCCTCTTTCAGCTCACATAATATTTGCAACCTTGTATGTGACCGAATCAAATGGTATCTCGACTTTTCGGGTGGAACTTGATTGGTGTTATGTAGGGGTGAGCATAATCGGGTACCTGACTATTTTTCATGAAATCGAAACCGAAACCGAACTGGCGGTTCCTGGAATTCCGGAACCGGAACCGAACCGGTGGCTCTGGAACTACGGAACCGCAACCGGAACCGATGGGAGCCGGTTCCGGTACTGGGTACCCGGTTTTAACTTTTTATTTTTTTACACTGCATACGATAAAAATATAATTATAAACTACAAAATGTTGCCTTAAAGTAATAAATACAACAAATGGTTAAAACTAATCCGATTAAAACTAATTATTACGTAAACAAACTACAAAGTTTGAGTTTTTATTTATTATTTATAAATATATAAAATATTTATTATTTAAAAGTGGCGGGTAACAGGTACCCAGCAGGTAACGGTTCCAAAAAAATGAGAACCAGAACCAATCACATCGGTTCCGGTTCCGGAACCGGCAGTTCCAATTCTAAAGGCGGGTACCCGGTTCCGATGCTCACCCCTAGTGCTATGCGTCTCCCTCGTTGACTCCAAATATTGTTGTACAATTAATAAAAATGTCCATTATGCATCATTATTGCTCGATATTAATTGTTCAAACTCATTAGGCTTTTTGGTCTAACACTTATTTGGTATTGACTTGTATCTTTGGTTTTAGTGGCACCAATGTTAAGAAGGTTTAGTCGATAGTAAAGCAAACTTGGGAAATATATGTTGAGTCATCGGTCTCTTGAACATAATTTTGGAGTAGAGACGACATTCTTTTTGTAATCTTATTTCTAGTTAGAAATTAGATTAGTTGGTTGTCGTTATTTACCGTTATATTACAGATTGTAATTACACATGTGTATTTATTTCCCTTCTTAGAAGACTCGTGCTTTGGCAATTATTTACCAGATTTCCTTTTTAAGGAAAGTTTTTGTTCGTCCCAATTTTTGGGGTGTTACATCATGGGTTCTATTGGATCACCAACAGATTTGTTTTTTTGAAAGGGTATCCTAAGCATTTGCCTAAACTAATCCATGACAATTTTAAGACTACTAAAACATGCAACCCTGAGATAATTTTCCAGTGGCCACAAGTTGTTTGCGCCTGGATTCGAACCTGAGGTAGATGAGTTATCTAGCCTCATCCCCCACAAGTCTTGACCAGTACCCCACAAGCCTTGTGACTAACCAACCGATTTGTTAATGTGTTTTATTGTCTCGTTGAGAAAAAGGCATCATTTAAGGCATATTAGATTATGGTGTTGGATTTGTTACCGTATTATTTGATTTTAGGTTGTTTTGTTTTAAATAGATTGATTTACGGTTTCTGATGATGTGATATTGTTGATGGTTATAGGTTGAAGAAGATGAAGATTAAAGAAAAAACAAATAATAAAAATTGTAAAATAAAGAAAAAAAAAACTAAAAAGACCAATTTACACTTATAGTTTAACGGACAAGTTGGACGTCTGTTAATGTGAAGGATCAAATCCATAACAAAATGCATAAGTGGAGGCTTCTTTTGTAATAAACGAAAATAAAGAACCAAATACGTAATAAATAACAAACATTAAGGACCAAATTCGTAATATACTCAAACTTATTGCCTACTTCCTTTGGTAAAAATTGGAAAACCACAATGCGCAAAGTGGCAGTGCGCTGAAAGAACAGACGCGCTTCACGCGCCGTCCTTGCCCCTATTTTCATCTTGATTCCCTCCTCCGATGACCACCGTATAAAACCACTCACCGGACGACCTCCTCCTCCGATCAACGTCGCTGGGATAATTTCTCCGTTTTCTGCTCTCTTTTTCGATTTTGCCTCTTGTTGATTGAGGAATTGAGGTATTCTCTTAGCTTCAATCTCTGATTATTTGTTTTCGTACTGTTTACTGATTGTTTTTTACAAGCGATCCAAAGTCGGATTCATCGTATAAAATGTGCGAAATGATTATGTGAATTTGAGATGGAAATTTGTTTTTTTTGGTGGCAGGTTTAGTTATCATTGACCTCAAAATAGTAAGAATTTTGTCCCAAATAAAGAAATAGTTTCATAAATTTGAAGTTTAACAGTATAATTTGAGGTAAAACCTAGTTAATTATATGATGAATTGGTTCAGAACTGCTGTGATGCTGTTTCAGATTGAAAAAATTGTGTACTGCGATTCAATTTCGCTTGAACTGATCGTGTCAGATGGAGGTGTTTGATAGAATACTACATAGTCTCTTTTTGCTAGCATGAAAAATATTTCTTGTAGTTTTGTTTGATTTGTGTTGTATTTTCTGAAATTCAATTTTTTTTTTTGGAATTGAAGGGCTCTATTTGTCTGTGTCATTGAAGGGCATGTTTGGTAGCGGCTTAATGAGCTTAATAAGAGATATAGCTTAATTAGTGTTTAATATACAATTAGGCTTAAAATAGTCATTTCTGATATTCAGACCGTTTATTAAGCACAACAAACAAACAACAAGGTATCTAAATCTACACAGATAGATTTATCCAGACAAACATCTTTATACATACAGTACTAAATGGAAAACCAACCAAACTGGCCCTAAGCTTTGTTCATTCCTTAACTTTTATGTATAGGCTTTTTAATAAGCCACTCTTTGAAATAATGTACTTTGTTTTATTGGAAAAAAATGAATTGCAGGTGAAGTGAGAAAAGATTGAAAAAAGGGTAATGATGCCATGTTTATTTGGAGAATAAATGATTTTTGGGTTTAGCAGATTTCGTTTCTATTTCATATGCTTGATTTTTTTATGGAAAAATCTTGGACCTTGAAATCTGTCGGTAGCATCATTATTTCACCTAATATGTGCTTCTTTATTTAAATATTACCATGAAACACTTATTTGAAATTAGGGTTAGGTTGGAGGAATCTGTAAACATCTGAAAGAGAAGACCATCTATGTTCTTTTATATCTCTTGTTCCGAGTCTTTAATTAACAATGAATCTGTAAAAGCATTCAGTCTGAATTAATAACAGGTAGTGCTAACTTGTCAGACAGTATACTGTATTAGTTCACTAAGGGGTTGTTTGTTTACGTCTTAACAGTTCCATTAAGAGGCAGCCTCTGAATCGTTAAGAGGTAAATCATGTTTGACAAAAAATAAGGGGCTGTTTGTCAGTTGCTGAATGATTTGATGCAGAATGGTTAAGTGGTCAGAATGGTTAAGAAGCTTTGTATGATGTAGTGCTGGATGAAATATGATTGTTTTTGGTAACTGTTCTGGATAAACGGTCTGAATGGCAACAAATTACCATTTTAACCCTATATACAATTTAAAACATTGTTTTGACCCTATATACAATTTAAAACATTATTTTAACCCTATATACGAATAAAACATTATTTTACAAATATAACTATATATTTCCTTTTAATCCAAACAATTGCACCAAGCCTGAATATCATTGTTTGAGGCCCAGAAAAAATCTTCAAAAATCTTCTTTGGAAATATTTACTTCTTCCTCATCTTCTTCTCTCTATCTCTAATGGCTTCCAAACCCTAATCCTACCTTCTTTCATCGTCATAGAACCTCAAATTTTCTCCTTTTCTAAACCCAAATCCCCTCTTTTTTTTCGTTTCATCTTTGCCTAAGAAACCTAAGAAATTTCTAATTATCATTTCATCTTTGCCTACAGTAGCCCCAAATCCACCGGTGGAATGGCTACTCATCGGTCGGTCGTCTACACACAGGGTTGACGGTTATCGCCACCGGAATGTCGGAATTGCTTGCTATTTACAGTTGGGTTTTGCTGGGTTAGGGTCTGCACACACGGTTGACAGTTTAATTTGAGAGAATGAAGAGAGGCAAGAGAAAGGAGGGGCAACGTGGGGAAAAGGAGAGATCTGAATCGTATAGGGTAGGGCTTGGAGAAGAAACGATACAGAGATTTTGAACCATTAAGAGCTTGTAACTTTTTCTTGCCAAACAACCAAAACATCTGACTGATTCATGTTTGGGATCTGGATGGCTTCATTCAGACCTAAACAAACAACCCCTAAGTCTGGCTCTTAATGGTTCCAAAACCCTCTGAATCATTTTGTCTTCTGGACCTCCCTTAACCATTAAGAGCCCTAGTTATATCATGAACAATTACCAAACAAGAGGAAAGTTCAAATGCGAACTCAAATTTGGTTGTAAACGTGAGGACAAATGAGAGCGCGACACGTGTCTGAATGTAGATTATTCAGATTGAATAATCAAAGAAAATATTCAGACTGAATATAGTATTTATTCTTCTGAATAAGCATTATTCAGACTGAATATTTCTTTGATTATTCGGTCTGAATATGACACGTGTCGTGCTCTCATTTGTTCTCACGTTCACAACCAAATTTGAGTTCTCATTTGAACCCGCCTCTACCAAACAATTATATTTCATTTTGCACTATATCATAAGAGCCTCTTAATCATTTTGACCATTTAATCATTCTACACCAAACCATTCAGCAACTGCCAAACATCCCCTGATGCTAAAATTTCTGTTCTTATTTCATTCAGATATGTCAACTGATGATATTGATAATGACCAAAAAACCGAAGGACGTGTGGTCTGTAGGAGACGTGCAAGAGCGGCTGTATGGGATTACTTCGAAAAGATTACTGGGGATGACGGCCAACCAAAAACAAGGTGCACCAAGTGTTATACAGTTTACAGTACTGCTGCAAGAACAGGTACATCAACAATGAGGAGACATTTACGTAAATGTTATCCACAACCTTTAAACCAATTAAGCCCAACCGAACCCTTCAATTGGACAAATACTACTAGATCGAGTGATGAACTGCTGAATGAGGCTAAGGAGGCGAAGAAATCTAAGTCTGTTATGGAGGACAGCCTCCAAAATAAGTCTGATAGGGAATTGCGGGAGTTTGTTTGGAGGAATAAGCGGAATATTGGGCTTCTTGAGGAAAAGTTGCCTGATAAGGCCAGAGATATAAAGGAAGCTATCAAGTGCTATGAAGATGAACTCGATCGTAGGGCAAAAGTTCACCGTCATAAGGTTTTTCTTCTAGTTTCCCTATTTCTTTTGTCATATTTGTAACATCCCAGGCCAACTGTACCAAATATTGTTCGCTTTGTCCACAACTTGGACTTGCGGTTTTAAAACGCGTCTGATAGAGGAGGTATCCGAGTCCCTTATAAGGAAACTTTTGTTCTCCTCCTCAACCAATGTGGGATATTACAATCCACCCCCTTTGGGATCCCAACGTCCTTGCTTACACATTAGTCCGGTTCCCGGCTCTGATACCATCTGTAACATCCCAGACCAGCCGTAGCAGATATTGTCTGCTTCGTCCACAACTTGGAGTCTTGGACTCACGGTTTTAAAACACGTGTTGTAGAGGAGGTATCCAAGTCCCTTATAAGGCAACTTTTGTTCTCCTCCTCAACCAATGTGGGATATTACAATATTCAAGGATAATTAATCATAAATTGAAGAGGGAGGGGCCTTGGTGAATGAGATAACTAACTAAATACTTTATGCTATCCAAGATTCAAACATGCAGTAATGGAAGTGGATGGTGCAAATCCATGTGTCCAATTAACTTGGTTTATGCCAAATGAAACCAAACCAAATGAGCCCAGTATATCTGGTAACAATTCAGGATACTAAAATATAGGGCCGTCCTTTAGCATGTTAAATGTGGGATTTTGACCAATTTTACATGTTTTTAGGATGTTTCATTGACCCGTGTAAAGCTATAACCGAAATTACCGAAATTGTTTAGGTTCAAATTATTAATAGTTTAGGTTTAGGTTCAGATTGTTAATCGTTTAGTAGCCTATTTTTGTGCTTAACATATATCTCTTTTCGTTTATGTAATGTAATCAAATTATTAATTATCTGGGTTTAGGTTCAAATTATTAATAGTTTAGGTTTAGGTTCAACTTGTTAATTGTTTAGATTTAGCCCATTTTTGTGCTTAACATATATCTCTGTTATCTCATTTGCAACAAGACCTTAAAAAGCGCAACCTGCTCCTTGATTTTTAAACAAGTTGGTTCCCTTTCCTTTTAAAGTCAAACTATTTTTGTGGTCGCTTTTATGCTCTAAAGTTTTTCCCCCAAATCTTGCACCTCGAAAAATGTTTTTTAAATTCGCCCAAAGGTACATGAATTGACCAAATACTTTTACCAAGTGTACTACTTAGGCCTTGTTTGTTTTTTCAAAAAAAGCTCTTAATAGCCTCTTATGTTTGATTTGTTAAGAGGCAGGATCATTCAGACTGTTTGTTTTTTTCCAATTTTTCAAAGGCACTTATATCTTATTGTCCTCTTATCTGATAAGAGGTAAATTAACCTCTTATTTGCCTCTTATTGTTCTCCAAACTCTCGGGAACGACGTTTCTCAATAGATTAACCTTAATCGGTCATTTCTCTCAATTGATCCTCACCAAATAGATCCTTACCTCTCTCAATTGATGTATTTTAATACGATTTAAATGTGTTAAATACCGTTAATGACATATTTTCATCAATGAATGTTAATTATATAATTTATATGTAAATTTCGTAATGATGATGAATAAGTATGTGAAAATGTATAAAATGATCTATAAATTCAACAATATAACCTTTTTAATTGGTAAAATAGACAATTTAAACAAATTCAGACATTTATCAGTTTACAAAAACGAACAATATTATTGATTCAGATTTCAGACTTCAACACCACGTCTTATTAATCAGAAGTGAAATAAGACTCCAGACTTCAACACCTCTTAAAGAACAAACGCCACCTTAGTGTGTTAAACATATATTGTTAGGTTTATTCGGTTAAAGTAGCAACAAGGAGAAATATTCATGATTTCCATGAAAATAATAGGATAAAATAGAAATATATCGAGGGGTAAATGCTTTTACATGATGTACATTCTTTTCAATTTATGATTCTAAAAAAATTGACTTCCATTTTACAGGAGAAAAATCCAGGTCCTGGCACCAGCACGGTGGCAGTTAAAATTGAAGTGGATGATCAACTTGTTGCTCGAAATGTGAATTTTGGTGAGAACATGGCTGAGGATGGGAGTGCTATGGAAATGGAAGGCGAGACTATAGTGACACATGCTGATGTGATTCAGGTCTCTCTCTCTCTCTATATATATATATATATATAGGGGGATAATCAAATAAAAACCAAATTAAGGTTGAAAACTGTGAGGACCGATCGAAGCCTTAGATCTTATGATTTTAATTTAAAGCTATTTTAATTAAAAAAAGGGCATAATCGTCATTTGGGTAACAAGATTCACTAGATAAAAACATAAAAATTCATTTTTGGTGATGGTGGCGTATAGGATGGAGATGAAGGTTGGAGCAAGTGGTTGAAATTACATGTTTGTCCTTAACTTTTCAAATTAGACATGAGATTGGATGTGTATTTTGCTAATATGACAAAAATGCCATCTCTTTTAATAACCATTGATTAAAACCCTTGAATGTTTGAGATTAGTCCTTAAGTCCTTAATCTTTTTTTGATTTTTATTTGATTATCACCCTATATATATATGAGAGATTTCAAATACAAACCAAGCAATTTGTACAAACCGTACAAACTCCATGGTTTCATTGTTTTTTTGAATAATTTTTTTTCTTCATGAAAGTGTTTAATATGATGAAATTGTTTCATATAATTATTTTCTTCATGAAATAATTTCATATATTTTTGTTTATATATGAAAATGAAATTGTTTCATGTATTTCTCATTTTGATGAATCTTGTTTCATATATTCTTGATTAATCAACCCTCATGTGTTCTTGATGAAAAAATTTCACATATTATTGACTAATCAACCCTCATGTGTTCTTGATGAATTTTTTTCACATATTATTAACTAATCAACCCTCATGTGTTCTTGATGAAATTTTTTCACATATTATTGACTAATCAACCCTCATGTGTTCTTGATGAAATTTTTTCACATATTATTGACTAATCAACCCTCATGTGTTCTCGATGAAATTTTTTCACATATTATTGACTAATCAACCCTTATAATTAAGAAAAAGTGAAAAAAATATCAAAAAAATAATTGGTTGAATGGAGTTTGTACGGTTTGTACAAATTGCTTGGTTTGTATTTGAAATCTCCCCTATATAGATATTTGTTTTTCTCCCTGTAGCATCCCAATACTTGAGATATAATCATCTCGTGTGGTATTCACTCATCATGGGATTAGAAAAACTTCTCTTCACTTATAACTTCCTTATTTTTATAAAAAAGATCAAATATATTTTTCCTCTTTTACCTTTTTAGCTGCATTTTCTTTCCGACCTTGTACTCACCTTTTATATCATGTTTGGCGATTTTTATGTTCCTTTTTTTCTTCTCGTGCTCCAAACCAAACTACTGAAATCCTTTTTGCTTGCCTACTTATGTTGCCCTTTTATCTTTGTATATCAAGAAGGCCTAGGATAAACCCGACTTTCTTTCCTTTCTTATGGTTGATTATCCCATCCACACTCAAGTGAAACCACTTCAAAATGACAAAAATCTTTGATTAGATGATTGTGCATTTGGTAATTGAAGTAATTTTTGTTGGTGGCTTGTGGGTTTTGAGATGGTAAGGGAGAGTGATGATTTATTGTTGGTGGTGCGGAGGATGAAGGTGAGAGAGGGAAGGAGAAAATTGTAATTATTTTTTAAAAGGAGGCATGAGCATTGATTAGAATCCTATTTTCGTTTACATATCTTAATATCTGAAAACATAGATATTGGACTTGGAAAGGGTGGACAATTAGCTAGAGAATGGGTAACTTGGGCCCAAAAAATAAGAAAAACTCTCTGGTGTTTTATTGTTGGGTTCTCCCTTTTTAATATTATTGCCTTTAAAAAAAGAGTAGGATTTCAGATATATTTATTCTTGTATTAAAATCCTCCTTTTTCTGAAGGGCGATCCCAAATGTTTCTATTTGCTTGTGTCCTAAACTACTTGAATTGTTCTCAATCCCTCAGGCAATTGTATTAGCTCTTTAAGGGGCAAGTGGCTTATTGCTATCTACTTTTAAGATCTACTTGGTTAAGTCAATTACCCAACAGAGAGTTCATTGCCCCTCATAGAGTGAATGTGTGTTAATCAGTGAACAACCATCACTTTCAGTAGAAGTCGACCGTAAATTTCCTCCTCCACCTCCCCATTCAATAGAAGTCGACCGTAAGTTTTCTCCTCCACCTCCCCCTCTCAGTAGAACTCGGAGTAAACCCTAACCCTAATTTCCATTGTATGCTATATTCATTTTCATTTCCATTATTTAAAATTAACCAAACACCTCCTTAATTCTTGATTTTGATTCTGTTGATTTTGTTTTTTACAGTGAATTTACCTCCTACTGCCCGATACAATTGGCTTATTTTGTCCTCGAGGTTTCGAACATCAGTGAATTCAAATCTCGTCAATAGAAAAGCTGTTGGAGGCGAATGGAGGGTAGGTGCCAGTAAGAAGTACTTGCACAATGAGCATGGAATTAGGCTCGCGGAGAAGAATACCTTTTGTGTATTTTAATGCTAGTGGACAGGAAACCGGTTTCTGGATGTTCAAGTATGTAGCATATGGCTTTCCCCACATACAGATAGATAGAAATGATTTAGTGGTAGGCAATTTTCCACTTTTATAGATTTCTTTCAATCAATCTCATACTTCTTATTAACCCATCTTTTTTAAACAGATGGATGATATTGTTCTATATCAACTCGTTGTGAAGTATTGATGCCTAGTTCTTTGAAGATGTAAATGTTCGAATAGAAGTCGATACAGAACAGTGCACAATATCTATTCGAATCTTTACATCTTCAAAGAACTAGGCATCAATCCTTCACAACAAGTCGATACAAAACAGTATCGTCCATCTGTTTAAAAAGGATGGGTTAATTAGAAGTATGAGATTGATTGAAAGAAATGTATAGAAGTGGAAAATTGCCTTACCACTAAATCATTTTCATCTATATGTATATGGGGAAAGTCATATGCTACATACTCGAACATCCAGAAAGCGGTTTCCTGTCCACTAGCATTAAAATACACAAGGGTATTATTCTCCGCCAGCCTAATTCCATGTTCATCGTGCAAGTACTTCTTTCTGGCACCTACCCTCCAATAACTTTTCTATTAACGAGATTTGAACTTACTGATGTTCGAAACCTCGGGGACAAAATAATCTAATTGTATCGGGCAGTAGGAGGTAAATTCACTGTCAGAAACAAAATCAACAGAATTAAGGAGGTGTTTGGTTCATTTTAAGTAATGGGAATGAAAATGAATATATCATACAATGGAAATTACAGTTAGGCTTTACTCCAAGTTCTACTGAGAGGTCGAGGAGGAAACTTATGGTCGACTTCTGTTGAAATGGGGAGGTGGAGGAGGAAACTTACGGTAGACTTCTATTTGCTTGTGTCCTAAAATACTTGAATTGTTCACAATCCCACAGGAAATTGTATTAGCTCTTTAAGGGGCAGGTGGCTTATTGCTATCTACTTGGTTAAGTCAGTTACCCACCAGAGAAGTTCATTGCCCCTCATAGAGTGAATGGGTGTTAATCACTGAATGACCACCACATTTTTGGGGATTTGTTAATTCCACAAACTAAGTACTTGGTTAGGCTATTTGACAAGCTAATAACAATCCACCACCGATAAAATTCTTAGGTCAAACCAGATTCTTATCTGACCGTTCAGTCTGCTTAATTTCATTTAATGTGGATTTTAATCAAATAATAAAAAATCCATTTCAATCTCCTCAATCTAAAGAAAGCAAATGTGGACTTCTAAATTACAATCAGCCATTAAGTTAGACCAGTAGGTTCAATTTGTGAATCGGGTTTGTTAGTATGTTGCATAGACTAACCAAATACTAAGGGTGCGTTCGAAAATGAAAATTTAGAAAACCCGTTTGGTTCATTAAGTTTTCAAAAAATTTCCAAGAAAACAAAAATTTTCATTTTCTAAAATCCTATGTAAATTAGAAAACTAGTTTTAATAGTTTTCCAAATTTTTGTTTTCTAAAAACTTTCTCACACACACAGTTTCACACACACACACGCACACTTTCACACACACACGCACGCAAGCACACACACACTCTCTAATTTGAAAAAATGGAAAATGAAAAGTGATATAAAATGCACAGCCAAACGCAAACAGTTTTCCGCAACCAAACGCACCCTAAGTTTTTGATATGTCAAATTGGCAAAGCCCAAAACATTTAATGGCTCTTATAGTACTAAACCAACAAACAAAATACGTCTCTTGCTTTACAAATCTCTTCATTTCCATTTGTTCTCATTATTTTGATGCAGAAAACCAGTCCACAATTTGACACTGAACAAGTGGTTATAAAAGTTAAACTTGAAGATCATTCTGTTGCTGAAAATGAGAATGCTGATGGGAATATAGCTGAAGAAGAGAGTGCAGGAAGACTTCAGATGGTAGCGATTCATAAAGATGAGGATCAGGTAACTTTTTTTGGGATTATTCTCTTTTAGTTGGTAAATACTAAATAGTCAATTTAAAAGAAATACTTTTCTTAATATGCTTAAAGTGATTGAGTGTGGAATTTGGATGATCAAATGGGTTACATTGTACCTTGAAATTTGTTGTAGATTATAAAACTTTTGTGAGAAGAAAACAATAATTGCATTGAATTTTTAACTACAAAAACCAGTACCACTTGGAAATTGTTAATGATATAATTTGTAAAATATAATGTAAAATTTTATTAATAAACTTACCCTAAAAAGAAAAATGTCGTACATTTTTTAAAATTTGAAAAAGATTATACAATTTTTAACTATAAAAATTAATCAATTTTTTTAATATTAAAATCTTAATTAAAAAAAGACGAAAGAAACTATAAAAGTGTTGGTGGAGTTGTCCCACGTTGAAAGAGTGATAGTAAAAGAAGGGTAAAGAGGTGCATCCTTTAGTTTTATAAAGTTTAACAGAATATCTTTAAGTTTTATAATTTATAACTTGTAAGAGAAGACCCTAAAGTTTCCTAAATTTCAACATGTGAGCTTGGTTCGAGCTTGATTAGAGTTAGAGTTAGAGTTCGAGTTTAGAAAATTGGTATCGAGTTTACTTTTTAATTACTCGTGAGTTTTCGAGTCGAGTTCAAGCTTAGGGTCTGTTTGATTGATTTTCCATTAAGTCCTGTATGGATAAAGCTGTCTGTGTGGATTAATCTGTCTGTATAGATTGGGAAAGTTTTTGCTTGAGAGAGTTTTTTCATAGATGAAAGGAGCATGTTTTGTAATTGGGAGGGGCAGGTTTGGGAAAAACTTTGCATAAAGCTCCCCCTTAGAAGCTTACTGAATAAGCCACTTTCTATATCATTAAGCCACTACCAAACAGTCATTTATAACTGACTGAATAAGCTGTGAGTCTCATTAAGCTCATTAAGCTGATAACAAACAGTCCCTAAGAGGCTTTAGGGAGAAAGGTCATTTAGTTAAATGACCGAGTTTTCAATTAGGAGCATGAAATCTTGGAAAAACACTATCCGGTTTGGTTTCTATTGGGACCCACAAAAATGAATATAAAGAACGAAGAATGGTGGTAAAGTCTGTAAACACTTGATATCAAACTTTTACCCATGATATGATGTGAATTACTTCTCCGTCTTATTTATCTTCGGATGCAAATGAGCTATCAAACAGGTGACACACGAAGCCTCCATAGTTTTAGGGTGCAAGAATCACTGGTTAAAGTCCTCCTGCCACTATAGAGTGAGCTTCATGTATCAAACTTTATAAACTATGGGGCTGTTCAATTGGTTTTTCATTAAGCCCTGTGTGGGTTAAACTGTATGTATGGATTAAGCTAAGGGGGTGTTTGGTTGGTATTCCATTAAGTCCTGTATGGATAAAGCTGTCTGTGTGGATTAATCTGTCTATATAGATTGAGAAGCTTTTGTTTAGGAGGTTTTGTTTTCATAGTTGAATGTGCATGTTTTTAATTGAGAGGGGCAGGTTTAGAAAAAACTTGGCTTTCTGCATAAAGCTCCCCCCTAAAAGCTTACTGAATTAAGCCACTTTCTATATCATTAAGCCACTACCAAACAGTGATGTATAGCTGACTGAATAAGCTTTGAGTCCCATTAAGCTCATTAAGCTGCTAACAAACAGACCCTAAATTGTTGTTCGGTTGTGGTGCTGCATAAACCGTCTGAATGACATAAATGACTATATTACCCCTCAGTCTATACTAATGGCCGATTTAAATGATAGAAAAATAAAATTTAAGCACTTTGATAAATAATCTATTAAACCACTTATAAAAAACACATTTTGCTGCATTTATTGTCGGAATCTATAGCTACTCGGTACTTACAGAAAACGAGAGTCGATAAAAGTCAAATTATAAAAATAAATGTGAAAATGTGGATCGTGTTTTTATTGTTTCATGTTTAATTAACGCTCGACTTCTCTTTCACTTTTATTTTTCTCACAGATGTCGATTTCTCCTGAAAACATACGTTCCGAATTAAGAAAGGTTTCATCTGTGCTTTCTATGCTAACTTCTCCAAACAGTTTCTACACTCCACGAGATAATCCACTCGATGAAGAAGCTGAAGAAGCAAAACAAACACTTAACGAACTTCTGAAAAAAAACTTCGAAACCATAGTCGGTTCTCCCGATGAACAAACTGTCAAATCAGCCGTCCAAATCTTAATCAGACACCTCGATAAGCTTCCCAGATTCCAAGGCCGAGTTATCGAAAATCTCCACTCGGAATTCGAACCCGCTTGCAAAAACTGGATAAATTGGCATAAAAGCATTCAGACCAACATCGCTTTTGAGGCTCGGCAAGGAGACAATCTCGTGATTCTGCAGGAATGGCAAGAGAAAGATATGGAAATAGAGTCGAGAATAGCTGAAGTGGATGCAGATATAGCTCGGTTGAAATCGGAGCTTTACGAAAAAGAGCTGAATCGGGAGAGCTTAATGAAACAGAAGTTGGATTTGTTTGATCGGAGCTCGTCCATCTCCATGGATGAAGCAAAGAAGCTTTTGCAAGAAATGGTTGGTGTTAAATTGCAGAGTGATGTTGCCATTGATAACTTGAAAGAACTTGCAAATAAATGGGAAAAAATAAGGAAAAACTTCTTACAACAATAATGAAGTCCTTTTTTTAGTGTGCCAATTTGGCTGTAATATTTATAAGAAGTTAGATTAGGGTTAGATTTGATTATTGAAACAAGTAGAGTTGTAGGACTAGATTTTGAAAGGCATTGTATTGTATTCTTCTGTTAGGAATAGACATTCTTCTGTCAGATAAAAATTGTTTTAAAATTTGTTAGAAAGTCATGCATTTAATTTTTTTTACCTGATTGTTGTTTACTAAATACATAAACTCTAGCATCTCCATCGGCTATTCATAGTTACTTCAAGATTAAGAATTACATGCAGCTTCAATAACTTCTTTATTTTGGAGATGTCAACATTAATTATATTATATTAATAAAGTATTTAATTGTAGAACAAAAGTTATTTCTTTCCTTTTTTTTTTTTAATCTTTTTCATTGGTTGGTTGTAGTTGATTACTTGGAATAACAAAATGGAGTTTTTGGAGAAATCTACAAGTTTGTAGAAATTGCATTCTCTATCTTACTTTTATCATTTTAGAGACAGTTTCAGGAAAGCTGTTTGAGCCAAAAAAATAACTCTGGAAATCTTGTGGCTCTTCATTTTAGAGTTCTTCGAGATGCTAAACACAAGAGTGGTAGCGTGATGGATAAGGACAAGAGGATGATAAAATATAATAAAATCAAGGGAAATTGACTCAAATGACCAAGATAATAAAATATGATAAAATCAATGGTCCGCAATACTTATGGATTATGGACCCAGTGACATCTGTGTAAAACTGGGAGAGAAATGGTTAGGAGGATAAATCAAAAGTGTACTCTGGTCATTTGAGTCAATTTCTTTAAAATCAATTTGGGTTCGAATCTTGTCATTTGCATATACGTTTGTAGTCACCAGAAGATTTACTTCAAGGTTGTGGACGAAGCCTACAGTCACAGTTTGCCATCATATTAGTTTGGACGAAGTCTGGATCATCCGTTAAAAAAAAACAGTCTGAAAAAACAGTTATCTTAAATGGAGGGAGGTTACAATAATGGCGGGTATTGGTAACATTAACGGTACAAGGAATGGGGTCCATTACTAAAAAATAATTCAAAATAGCTTTTAAATGTAAAATAACCATATTATCCCTCATTTAATTGAAAATAAACAGAAACATTAACCAAAATTACTAGATGGGCCAAAGTTTGTCGATTTTACATAATTTAGAGACACATATATAATAAATAAAGATTAGGGACCAGTTTCATCAAACATTACATAGGTTAGGGACCAAAACCGAAATTTTCTTAGATCGACCTGCTTCATCACGCATATCCCTCAATCGCTCCAGTTTCGCTCCATTGCTTCCACCCTCAATCGCCCAATCGCTCAATCTAATCAAATCCTTCTCTGATTATAATCACCGTAACCTAATCGCTCAATAGCTCTGTATCTCGTATTCAATCGGCGAATCTCTTTGCGTTTCTTTGTTCTTCACTTCGATTTATCAACAAAACAATCGTTTAAGGTATGTTTTTTTTAGTATGATTTTGTTTTTTCTTTTCTATATGTTGAACTTTAATTTTCTTATGTAATTAAGTATGATTTTTGAGTGACCTTATATGTTTAATCTATTTCTCCATTTCACTGTTTCTTAGTTGTTGGTAATGCTGCTATTTTGAAACAATTTTTGAGTAATCTGTTTATAGAAAATTATGTATCTTTTGACCTGTAAGAACTCCAGTAAATAGTATTTGGACAATTCGTTCTTTTTTGGCTGGGTTTTAAACTTTTGATATGATGTTGTTAGTTGGATTATAGTTTGTTAGTTGTACAAATATGTTATTTGATGATCCATGTCTGCCCTATTTGTACTTTTGTAGCACATAAATTTCTTATGGAAATGAGTTTAAATAATAAATAAAGAGAGTAAACTCCAACATTGTTTCTTTTGATCCTAAAAGAAGTTGAACTCTTTTCGGATCCAACCATCCAAATTGATGATCATTAGGGCAAAAACCCATCATATGGTTGGTGGTATACCTATCAATTAGGAGCTAAATCAAATGAAAACCACAAAAATGTTATGAACTTGTGAAAACCGATTTAAAAATAGATTTTTTTTTTCATCAAATGCTAGGATTTAAGATATTATTTCACATATATTTGTTTCATAATGTGAAAGTTTCACGTGTATTTGTTTCACCATATGAATATTTTTTAAGCGTATTTTTCGTTTCACTAGGTGAATAAAAAAAATCACATGTAATTTTTGGACAAGGTGAACACAATCATATGTGAAACAAGGGTCAGGTTATTAGGAAAACGCCAATAAAAGATAAAACTGAGGAACACCCTGGAAGCCCTCCATCTGGACAGTATGCAGTAGCACAAATTCATACTGGTAGTTTGTAACATGCATTTGTGCATATGCACTAATGCATATATATGCACTGGTGCATAGAAAAAAAAAGATTCAATCGCTTGTATGCATTTGTGCATACCGTCCGGATGGAGGGCTGCCAGGGTGTTCTTCAGTTTTCTTTTTTTAGCGTTTTCCCCTCCTTCGTCTGTGAAACAATATCTTAAATTATAGCTTTTGATGAAAAAAAATCATGTAAAAACATATTTTTTTATATCGGTTCTCACGAGTTCGTAACCTTTTTGTGGTTTTCTTTTGATTATCGCCCTACCTATTTAATAGCATAAAGATATAATCGTTCTTGTTTCTTATTTATATATTAATGATTCATTTTCATTCTCTATTAACAAAACAAATTCCGAATTCAGTATGTTGAGGGATTCCTATTATGAAGACTTGTCTAGCAACAATTTTGGAACTGTTTTTGTACAGTTTTAACAGTCGTCCAACAATTTGGGTAGATCTTGTTGCCTTTCATTGTGATGGTTTTGTTCCAGAGGTATAAGAGGACACTTCTGTAATATTGTTTGCTATAGCTTTTGCATATCGATACACAACTATTCTACAAATGTGCTACTTATATTGTTAATGATTAATGGGCACATGATTAGTAATTGTGTGCCTGTTTACTTCTCTTATTTTATAAGAACCTCTGATCCAATTTAGTTGAAGTTTGCTTCATTTCATTTGGTCTCATAGGTATGATCTACTGATGCTACAATACATGCATATTACAACTATAAGTTTGTCCATAGAGGAGGGGAAGGAATCATTGTTATATAAATATTTCAAAAGAATGATTATATCTTTATGTTATTAAATAGGTATGACACGATCCATATGATGGGTTTTTATCCTAATGATAGTTAATTTGGATAGTTTTTGGGATCAAAAAGAGTTTCAACAACTTATTTTAGGAGCAAAAAGAAACAACGATGGAGTTTATTCTGTTTAATTATAATTAAAAACTCATTTCCATTGAAAGAGGTCTCCTTCAGCTCCATTTGATCGTTGGTTATGTGCAGGAGTCTTTTCATTCTTTGGACCTCTTTCTGTTAATAATACTTTATATGAAGTCTGCAAAGCTGATTAAATCGACTTTGAGTTACAAATCAGTATGTAAAAAAACTACAATAAATCAGTCAATCGTAGATGCCCTTCTACTTCAATGCCAAAATCTGAAGCAATTTGACCAAATTCTTTCTCAAATGATCTTTACTGGATTCATCAAAGACACATATGCAGCAAGCAGGATCCTTAACTTCTGTACCAGTCGATCCTCGTTCATTAATGTCCATTACTCTCGTAAAATATTTGATCACGTGGAGAACTCCAATGGGTTTATTTATAACACCATGATGCGTGCATATTTGCAAACAAATAATCCGAATGAAACATTTTTTCTTTACACATTGATGTTAAAGAATAAGAACAAGGTTTATCCGGATAGCTATACATATCCTATAGTAGTTCAAGCTTGTATCGCTAGGTATTCGATTTTGGAGGGAAAAGAGATACACGATCATGTGGTGAAGATGGGTTTTGATTCAGATGTTTATGTAAGAAACACTTTGATTAATATGTATGCTGTTTGTGACAATATGGTGGATGCACGCAAGGTGTTTGATGAAAGTCCTGTGAGAGATTTGGTTTCTTGGAATTCCATTTTGGCAGGATACGTTCACATGGGTAATGTAGAAGAAGCAAAGTTGATATTTGATCAGATGCCAGAAAAGAATATAATTGCATCAAATTCTATGATTGTGTTGTTTGGCCGGTGTGGTCTTGTCAACGAAGCTTACCGGTTGTTTGTTGACATGAATGAGAAAGATCTTGTTTCATGGACGGCATTGATAAGTTGCTATGAGCAAACTGGCATGTATCAAGAGGCTTTAGTTTTGTTTATTGAAATGTATGGAAAAGGAATCAAGATAGATGAAGTTGTAGTGATTAGCGTTCTTTCTACATGTGCTCATTCGTCATTTGTGAAGATAGGAGCATCCATCCATGGATTAGTTCTAACAAGAGGAACCGAATGTTATGTTAACATTCAAAATGCTTTGATTCATATGTATTCAACTTGTGGAGATATAATAGCTGCGGAAAAACTCTTTAATTCAAGTTCCCATATAGATATTATTTCTTGGAACTCCATGATCTCCGGCTATTCAAAATGTGGCTTACTCAATAAGGCCAAGGAAGTGTTTGATTCCATGCCTGAAAAGGATGTTGTCTCATGGAGTGCATTGATAACAGGCCATGCACAACTCGGCTTATTCGATAAGACCGTGGCATTGTTCCAAGAGATGATGCTTAATGGGAACGTTAAGCCAGATGAAACTATATTGGTTGGTGTTATATCTGCGTGCACTCATTTAGCTAGTCTTGAACAAGGTAAATGGGTTCACACATATATAAAAAAGAACAAATTGGAGATTAATATGATTCTTGGTACTACCCTTATAGATATGTACATGAAGCTAGGGTGTGTCGAAAGTGCAGAGGAGGTTTTCTACACGATGGAGAAGAAAGGAGTATCATCTTGGAATGCTTTGATTCTAGGGTTTGCCATGAATGGGCAAGTGGAGAAATCACTTGAAATGTTTTCAGAAATGAAAAGATTTGGTGTCGTTCCAAATGAGATAACATTTGTGGCGGTTCTTGGTGCTTGCCGCCACATGGGTTTGGTCCATGAGGGTCGTCACCATTTTGATTCCATGATCAATGAACACAATATTAAACCCAATATCAAACATTATGGATGTATGGTTGATCTTTTTGGGCGTGCAGGGTTACTTAAAGAAGCCGAAGAACTAATTGATAGTATGCCTATGGCACCGGATGTTGCTACATGGGGTGCATTACTTGGTGCTTGTAAGAAACATGGTGCTAATGAAATGGGTGAGAGGATCGGGTTGAAGCTCATTGAGCTTCAACCCGATCATGATGGTTTTCATGTTCTATTATCAAATATATATGCTTCTAAAGGAAGTTGGGATAATGTTGCAGAGATAAGAGGGACAATGAGTCAACTCGGTGTTGTTAAAACGCCAGGTTGCAGTATAATGGAAGCTAATGGTGTAGTGCATGAATTTTTAGCCGGAGATAAGGCACACCCTCGAATAAATGAGATTGAGGAGATGTTAGATAATATTACTCAAAGAGTAAAGATGATTGGTTATTCTCCGGATATGAATGAGGTTTCTTTTGACATTGATGATGAAGAAAAGGAAACAACCCTTTTTAGGCATAGTGAAAAGCTTGCAATTGCTTTTGGATTAATAGCGATTGATCCTCCAAATCCTATTAGAATAATGAAGAACTTACGGATATGTAACGATTGCCATTCATTGGCAAAGCTTATCTCCAAAGAATTTAACCGTGAAATAGTGGTGAGGGATCGGCATCGGTTTCACCATTTTAGGCAAGGTTCTTGTTCGTGTATGGAATATTGGTAATGAAGGATTGAAGGGTGATATATATGGCAACAAAATAGGTAAAGAATTCTTTTGCTTCTTACATATTGCTCTTTCCGTCCCAAAAATAATGCATGATTGTGCGCATAGCTTTTTTTTATGAAGGGTGTCCCAGGTTATGCGTGGACTAATATCGGAAAATTATGACTGCAAGACATCAACCCTGATAAACTCAGTGGCCACAATTGTTGTGTACGCCTGGATTCGAACCTTGGGCAGATGGGATATTCAACCGCATCCTCCAAGGCCTCAACCATTACGCCACAACCCTTGTGGTTATGACTATGCGCATAATTTAATGTCAGTGTTTGACTAAAACCAAATCAAACCAAATGAACCCTTTACACAAACATGCCCGCTACCCCAAATTATTTTTATATTGGTTTTCATGAGTTTGTAACATTTTTGTGGTTTTTATTTGATTATTGCCCTATATAAATAGAGGAAAGTTCAAATGAGAACTCAAATTTGGTTGTGAACGTGAGGACAAATGAGAGCGTGACACGTGTCATATGCAGGAGAAATTGACTTTGCTGGCTTCGAATTGATTCATTTATGAAGGAACAATGTGTTTACGTCTTATATTCTCTATATGACTCAAATGTTTTAGTTTGATACACTTATCAGATAATCTGAGGCTCAAAACATGTATATATATATATATTCTGATATTGTGCTTTTTAGTTGCTTTCTCTATATTACTCATGTTTGATATCATATATAGTGTTCCACTCTAATTTGTGAATGCAGTAAGTCTATAGTTTTATTGATTAGTGCCTAAATGAATATATATTTTGATTGATAAATATGATAGTTTTAGAAGCAATTAGATATCATATATAGTGTCACTCTAATTCTCTATAGTTTTTTTTGGCTTTCTGCATAAAGCTCTCCCATAGAAGCTTACTGAATAAGCCACTTTCTATATCATTAAGCCACTACCAAACAGTTATGTATAAACTGAAGGGACAGTTATGTAGTAAGACCGTATTTTTTTTACTGTCGAATATGTTGCAGTTATTGGTAAAATAAGATTATATTTATATCTTTTTACTGTTGGACATGATGCAGGTAAATATTTGAAATGGATAACCAACAGGCTCTCCCAATTGTTACCGATGACATCTCAATCGATCCGACCGTCGATCCAACCACCCAACGAAAACATGCGGCCATGATCGAACGCCTTTCAAACCTCCACCAATCTCGTGTTTCCAACAAAACTAACTTAAAAGATCCTTCCTTTGAATCCACCCAATCGTTTCTTTCGGTTTTCACAAACTCCAAACAAGCAATCGAAACGTCACTTAATCAGATTCAACAAATCCCGGACTCAAACCCTAATCAAGATCTCAAATCCAATCTTGAAAAAATCTCTAACTCCATTTCCGATCTCGAAAAATTAGTTGCTGAAAACTCCTACTTTTTACCACCATATGAAGTTCGATCGTCTCTTAAAATCATTTCCGACCTCAAACAAACATTAGATTCCGTCACTTCAAAAGTCAAACCCAGAAAAAAATTCTCGTTTAAAAACAAACCCGCCAAGAAACCCGAAACCGCCAACGTTCTTGCCACCACCGCCAGTAAAAACGAGTCCGAAAACCAGTCAATCTACAAAGTTAACGATTCACCGGGATTCAGAGGTAAAGAAAACGAGATTTTGGTCAAGGAATTCAAAGGTTCAGAGGTTGGAGAATACGTGCTTTCGGATCTGACCGATTCAGAGGTGAGACTGAAAGGATGTTTCCGGACTTTATTCATAAACCGGCTAAAAAACTGCAAGATTTACGTGGGACCCGTATTGGGTTCGATCTTGATCGAAGAAGTTGAAGGGTGTTTGTTTGTGGTGGCATCTCATCAGATTCGGATTCATAATGCTAAAAAGAGTGATTTTTATTTGCGTTGTAGGAGTCGACCGATAATCGAGCAGAGTTTTGGGGTTCGATTTGCACCTTATCGTTTAACGTATGATGGGATCGAAAACGATTTGAAGGAATCAAATCTGTATGATGATACTGGAAATTGGGCAAATGTTGATGATTTCCAGTGGTTAAGAGCTATTCAGTCACCAAATTGGACGATTTTGCCGGAAAATGAACGCATTGATACAGTTAAAATATGAATCTGAAAAAGTTAAATAAAACTAATTTATCGGGATTTTTTTGACGTTTGAGATATACTGGGTTTGTTTGATTTGGTTTCGCGATTTTGTTATTTCTATTTTTTTGAGTAGGGAAATTTATATGGTTGTAGTTTGAGGATTTTAGTAACTATTGAAGTTTTGAGTTACTTGTTCGTATTTGCTAAATTTGTAAGCAAACTTCTTTAAATTAGGGTTTTTGATGGTTTTCTCGTTTTGTTTTATTCTCTCAGGTGGCGTTTGTTTTTTAAGAGGTGCTGAAGTCTGAAGTCTGATTTCAGTTCTAAAATGGTTATGAAACGTCTAAACGAATCAGACATAAGTGGTGATTAAAAGCTTAAAATGAAAAAAACAAACAAGACCTTAATCTCAAAATAACTGTTTATAATGAAAAAGGTACATAGTTTTAGAAATATATGATTAGTTACACTTTTTAATCAACTGAATGACAATTTTACTCCTAATAGTAGATGATGTAATGTATTTTTCCATCTCATAATCAAGGGGTTGTTTGGCAGTTGTTGAATGGTTTGGTGCAGAATGATTAAGTGATCAAAATGATTAAGAGGCTCTTATGAGTTATGATATATTGCAAAATGAAATATAATCGTTTGGCAATCGTTCAGGATGTAATTAGGGCTTTTAATGGTTAAGAGATGTCCATGATGTAAAATGATTTAGAAGGTTTTTGGAACCATTAAGAGGCAACCTTATTTTTTGCCAAATATCTCTTAGTGATTCAGAAGTTGCCTCTTAATAAAATTGTTAAGAGGTAAACAAACAACCCTTAAGTGTGTTATTCAGATATAGACATTTATTTAAGAACGAAAATAAAAAGGATGAATACTTATTTTAAGACAACAGTATGATTATTGTATTTAATATGCTTATTTTTTTATAAGCTTTCGGGTTTATGGGAATAGGACATGAGCATGGTTTTTGTTTGGTTTGTGGATATAGCTATAATCTACACATTTAGTTAGAAATCACACAAAAAGTCCGAAGCCTGTAACCTAGCCTGCAAAATCTTAGAATTTTGTTAGGGAGTCGAGTATAGCTTATGCACTGCAATTCTATTTAATTTTATATATAAATCATCAGCTAGCTTATAGGCCATTAGCTAGCTTATCAGCTAGTTTGCCAAACGTAGCCTAACATTTGTGCCAAGAGGTTATCAAGAATTTGTCTAAAATTAACTTGACAAAGCAATGAAAAAACATCAACAAAGCAGTACAGAATTTGTTGTCATACGTAAATACATAAAGATGAGAAACCATTCACTATATTATTCATTTAATCGTTACAAAAACTATAACTCAACATCGATAACAACAATGTTTAGGATCAGGATATATTTCTCAGCATTTGAGATATCCACAGGTTTTGAAGTACCAAATGCAGCTCCACATTCAGTAATAGCACTAAAGAGTAATAGCGAATGTTTTCGCACATCCATGTAGTTATGATGAACAAATGCATCTTTCATTGGTTTTAAATTGTCAATCGCAATGTTGTATTTGTCCTCGCATATTTTATAAGCGGGATTTTGATTGATAGCACCTCGTATGATATGAAGAGTGCTAGTGGCTTTAGCAGTTGCTAAATCAAGCGATGTTAATCCAAGGTCATAAGGGGTTGCAGCTGAAGCCGTGGAGGGGGCAGAGTTCAGGGTATCTGAGCATAGTTTTGGATCTGAAGTTTTGGCACAAACTTTATTTACTAAACTTGCATCGCCTTTTGATAACAAAGGATGGTTGAATATTAAAAGTACACCTACAATTAAACACGAAAATTGAAACATGAAAAACTCTGAAGAAAACGAAACCATTGGATTGTTTTTGTTACTAACTTGAGATTGAAAGTTGAGTTGCACTTCTCTTTTATAGATAACAAAAGAAAACACATTTATAGAATTTAATGCACATATTTGCTTTGCGTTTCAAATATTGTTTAAAGCATTTATATATATTTGTTTTAATCAATTAATGTTTTAAAACATAAGTTGGTTTAAAAGACAATTAAAGCCTAGACCCATCTTTAAAAAAATAACATTTTTTTTAATTAAATGAAAGTTTTTTAATTAAGACAACAAAGTCAAAGTCCATCGATCCCTAAACTTGGTACCATTCTCACTCGATTACTCTCCAACAACAAAAGAAACAGTATATTTAGGTATATAACCTTAAATGATATTTTAATTAAATTCATGATCTTCTGATGAGTATTATACCATTTGTTCTTTAATAAACCAGGAAGTCGTGAATTTAAAGTCACAAAAGTTGTGACGTATTGGTTGAGGCCCTAGGGATGCTGTGAAATATCACATTTGACCAGCGTTCGATTCCAGAAGTACATAATAGCCGTGGCCATTGAGTTTATAAGGGGTGATTTTTTACCGTCATAATTTTCTAAGATTAGTCTGGGCATAGTTTGGAACACCCTTACAAAAAATAAAGTCATGAATTTATTTAGAATCTGATTTTCGAGATTAGTCTCGGCATTTTACCCCTACCACCTCCACTCTATCACTATTATATTCAACAAATCAAAAATACATATTTTTTTGGACATATTTCATTTAAGTTTCCGCCAACCAAATGCATGATTAAACATGATTAAGGCATTGTTTGGCAAAAATAAGCGTAGTTTTATAAGTTTATAAATATTTTTTATTTTCAGATACGTGTTTGGATGCACGTCTTGACTTATAAGCTAACTTATAAGCTAGCTTATTGATAAGCTACTTTGAATAGATTATGAGAAGCTTTTTGTCATCTTTTTCGATTATACTCTTATTAATATTAATTATTATTTTTTTAAGATGTTCTTTTTAGTCATTTAAATGATTATCAGCTAGTTTTTGCCAAACATAATTTGTTTCATCAACAAATTTTATCACTATCGATTTATGCCTATAAAAATAAGTTCACAAACATAACCTAAATTTTATTTTAAATATTTATTTTATGAACCAAACCTCTCTTACAAATTTTCTCACAATATATAAAATTGTCAAATAAAAAATATATACAAATACCATCCGTTGGTTTGAAAGCGATTTTGTATTTGGGGCTCCCTATACTCTCCAAAGCCCTAATTTTTGGCTAAGTTTCATGATCATTCGATAAGAAGAAAGGGTTTCAAAATTTTCAGATAAACGATTTGGAGACCAATTGATTCTACTCTCCTCTATCTCACGCCCACTTCAGGTACTCTCACTAATCCAATCCATCTCTAAAATCGATTCTGTTGTGTTTCTTTGTTCGATTTCTATTAACATCGATTCGTTCGATAAATAGATAATCACAACTGTTGTTAACATCGATCTGTTCGATTTCTGTTTTTGTTTGCATCTTTTTGATTCATCAGCAACAAAGGATAATCACATGGAAACTATCTTAGAAATTGCACAAAAAAACACAAAACAACTTACAATGAGAATCGAAGTTCTTGATAACACCAATATCTTCTCTTTTTATGAAGACCTGATTTCTTTTTATTTGCAGTCCTGTAAAAAAGAGGGGATTTTGACTTATTGTGAGGAAAATAAATAGCATTTTAGTTTTATTATGGCTTCTTTTTATATCTTTTTATATGTTCAGGCCATTCACCATTGTCCATCGATCGTAACACATATTCTAGGTGTATATCTCTCACTAACAATGCACCTTCTACTATTATATTGAATTTGATTGTTATGTTTTTGTTTAATGTAGAACTTGAATCAAGTAATGCTATGTTTGTTTGGATTAATATAAATGCTGTTTCAAACGAGTAATATTGACTATGTAGTTTATATTGATTATTAGCAAAGCAATTGTTTTATTCATATATTTACCAAACAACTATATTTCATTCAGAACTAAATGATACAGGGTTAAAATGGTAATTTGTTATCATCCATCCAGACTGTCCATTCAGAACAATTACCAAACAACCATGTTTCATTCTGCACTATATCATACAAAGGGGTTGTTTTGTTGGTTTCATTAAGTCCTGTATGGATAAAGTTGTCTGTGTGAATTAATCTGTCTGTATAGATTGTGAAGGTTTTTGTTTGGGAGGGTTTTTCATAGATAGAAGGAGCTTGTTTTTTGATTGGGAGGGGCAGCTTTGGAAAGCTTGCTGAATAAGCCATTTTCTATATCATTAAGCCACTACCAAACAGTCATGTATAGCTGACCGAATAAGCTGTGAGTCCCATTAAGCTCATTAAGCTCATTAAGCTGCTAACAAACAGGCCCAAAGTCTCTTAATCATTCTGACCACTTACTCATTTTGCATCAAACCATTCAGCAACTGCCAAACAGCCAACTTTAATTGTTTGATATTCCTTGTGCAGTGGAAAGACATTCGATCGTCACTTGTATTAGTTGCGTAGTTTTGAAGCTGAAGGCACGTAAAGATGCTTCAAATCCGGCTTAGCAACAAGGGTGCGGGTTCAGACAGTGCTGTAGGGGCTAAGCTGCCATCAGGGGAGACAGTGACGGTTGCATGCCCTGATCACCTTGTTCTTGCTGAGCTTCCTGTGGCCAAGAGCCTTGGTTCAGCTAATGGTGTTACTCTTGTGAAGACCGTTGGTCGTAGGTCCCGCCGCCCACTTGGTGAACGTGTCCATTTCTGTGTTCAATGTGATTTCCCCATAGCTATTTATGGACGTTTGGTATGTGTCGACTTTTTCTGTAGTGATATGTCATTACATTGAATCATAGTGGATTACATCATTATATATATATATATATATTATATAGAGGAAAGTTCAAATGCAAACTCAAATTTTGGTTGTGAACGTGAGGAGAAATGAGAGCACGACACGTGCCATATTCAGACTGAATAATGAAGGAAAGTATTCAGACTGAATGACGCTACATTCGGTCTGAATGTAATATTATTTAGTTGAATGTAGTGTTATTCAGACTGAATGTAGTCTAAATATTTTTCTTCATTATTCGGTCTGAATATGACATGTGTCGCGCTCTCCTTTGTCCTCACGTTCACAACCAAATTTGAGTCTCATTTGAACCCACCCCTATATATGTATATATATATGTGTGTGTACAACTAAAACCTGAAATCCAACTTATGGAACAAGAGAACCGATTAAAAGTTCTAGTTAGACGAGTTGACTAAACAATAAAATACTTGAAGATGTTAAGTGACCACCCTAGATATTATTAGTAGTAGTAAACAACCAATTTCAGTTATGGCTAATTGCCACCCATTTGAATACAAGTAAGTAACATCCAAATAGCATGCCATATTCTCTTCTTTCTTTTCCCCTGTTCTTTTAGTGTCATAAGGTAATTAAGTTTTGTTATTGTATTAACTCCCAACAGTTGTACTGAAAGCTAATTTGTTGCTAATATATAGGGTCAGGGTTAGGGGAAAACCGCAAGAAAATGAAAAACTGAAGAACACCCCAGTAACCGTTCATCTGAATGGTTACCAGGGTGTTCCTCAGTTTTTCCTTTTTCTAGGGCCCCCCCCCCCCCCCCCTTCTCTTTCTCTCTCTCTCTCTCTATATATATATATATATATCTGTCATCTCTCTCTCTCTAAACCTGTTTGTGTTTGTATGTGCATGGTTTCATCTCCCTTGTCTTGTTTTGGATATTGAGGGTCGGTTCTCCTACAGTTATTGCACCTACACTTTGCTTTTGGCTTCTTTCGTGTAATGTATGCTTATGTACTCTAGAAACATCTATATGATGATGACCCACTGATCTTATACAAAATTAAAAACACCATTAGATTATATATGAAATGTCTTTATTTATTTGTATATATGCTTTTATCTTAGTTAGCAGTTTTTGCTCCTTTTGGTTGTTATTTCATGGAAGTGCAGTTGTCATTGACTTGTTTGCAACTCCTTAGTTTTTACTAGCACTTAATACCATTAATCATTTACCTCTTAACAGTTCCATTAAGATGCAGCCTCTGAATCGCTAAGAGGTGAATCCTGTGTGGCAAAAAATAAGTCTACCTCTTAATGGTTCCAAAACCCTCTGAATCATTTTGTATCTTGGACCTCCCTTAACCATTAAGATCCCTAATTACATCCAGAACAATTGCCAAACAATTATATTTCATTTTGCACTATATCATAAGGGCCTCTTAATCATTCTGACCACCAAACCATTCAGCAACTGCCAAACTGCCCCTAAATCAATATGGTGTCACGTTTCTTGATGTCAAATCTGTATTATATTTGTTTAAAGAACATAACTAAACACCATTATGCACGAAATCCATATATATAAATTTAAATAAAATCTTGTTATTTGTCTTCTAAATGTGTAATTCTAGTCTTGATTTTCACCAACAGCTTTCTGGTTCTTGCAGATTCCTTGTGAGCATGCCTTTTGCTTGGATTGTGCTAGGAGTGACTCTATATGCTATTTGTAAGCTTCTTATTTCTATTTTATTTTGGTCAGCTATAGATGACTGTTTGATAGTGGCTTAAATGTTACAGAAAGTGGCTTATTCAGTAAGATTTTGGGAGGGAGCTTTATGCAGAAAGCCATGTTTTTTTTCCAAACTTGTTCCTCCCAATTAAAAAACACGCTCATTCCATCTATGAAAAAAACTCTTCCAAACAAAAACCTTCATGATCTATACAGACAGATTAATCCACACAGACAACTTTATCTATACAGGACTTAGGGGCTGTCTGTTTACCTCTTAACAGTCCCATTAAGAGACAGCCTTTGAATCGTTAAGAGGTGAATCCTGTTTGGCAAAAAATAAGTCTGCCTCTTAATGGTTCCAAAACCCTCTGAATCATTTTGTATCCTGGACCTCCCTTAACCATTAAGAGCCCTGATTACATCCTGAACAATTACCAAACAATTATATTTCATTTTGCACTGTATAATAAGAGCCACTTAACCATTCTGACCACTCAATCATTCTGCACCAAACCATTCAGCAACTGAGAGACAGCCCCTTAATGGAAAACCAACCAAACAGCCCCTTACATTGGTAGAGAGATTTCTAGCTTAATAAGAATAACTCGACCAAAATGCAAGCCTTTTTTTATGCGTTTTAACCATTTATGTTTTTTTATAAACACAACAGGTGTGATGATCGTATTCAGAAGATTCAGACGATTAAAATGATGGAAGGCATCTTCGTCTGTGCAGCTCCACATTGTCTTAAGTCATTCCTCAAAAAAACCGACTTTGAGTCTCATGTACATGCTCTCCATTCAGATCTTATCAACTCAAATACACAAAAAGATGGAAACGAATCTGAAAAGAAACCAACAACTTCTGATTCAACAGTTCAAGCACCAACTCCAAGGCCGGTCCAAGATGGTGAAGACCGCAGCGGTCAACGGTCCCAACCATCCCAACCACCGGTTAGGCCACCCATTCAGCCGAAGCCACCGATGGATAACAGACCACATGGGTTCGATGGGCAAACTCCAATGCATATTCAGCAACAAAATTTTGAAATGGGTGGTGGTCAACAACAAGGGATTATGTCTCAATCTCCTTATCCGGAATACCCTATGACCGCCATTCAGCCGCCCAATTTTGTAGTACCGGTTAACCCGAATGTAATGGGCCCCACTTCATTCGCTCAACCGCTTTATGTGGGTCCTCAGGGTCCGGAAGGTGGTGTGGACCAAGGTTCGTTGATGGGTTATCCTCAACCTTGGAATATTGGACCGAATGGTGCACCGTTTGACCCTAGTTCTATGATGATGAACCAAGGTGGTTTTTTTCAAGGAGTAAATGGTAAAGATTCGAGGGATGGAAGGGGGATCTTGGCGGCAACACCGTCGCTGCCGCCACCGCCACCGCCATTGCCGCCTCCGTTTTCACAAATGCCGCCGGGTGGTTTCTTTGGCGGTGATACGAGCCACCATGGACAGGGGTACGGGTGGCAACCACAAGATAAGCGCGATGGTTTTGGAAACGGTCAAGATTGATTTAGCTTAGAGGTGGTGTTTATATCATGTTTTGCTACTTTCTTTGAGATGATTTTATAACTTGTTATTTTGATATAAAATCATAAAATTCTGAATGATTCAGACTTTTCTCTTTGTGATCTTGGCTTTTTGTTCATTGTAGTTGAATTTTGTTAGTGTGGTTATTGAGAGATGAGGTGTTTAACAACCGCTTATTGGGTAAGTGTTTACTGATCAATGCTTTAACTTATTGGGTAACATTCATGGCTCAGAATGAAACTGCTTTAACTCAGTAGGCTTTAAGCCTAACACTTTTTCATATCAACATGTATATCAGGTCTTAATGGAATCTGAGCGGCATTTGGAGCTAGTCTTAATGGAATTTGAGTGGCGTTTGGAGCTTTGTAGAGGTTACGGTAGGATGGCTTAGAGGCGTCATCTTTTAGAAGATAACAGATTTGATGGTTTTAGTAACACCTGACTTGTTTTAATTCTGTTTAAGAATTAGATAGTCCCGTTTAGAACTCTGATACATATTCTTGTATTCCTTCCTTTGTAAACTTTAAGCATTTTGTTATTACAGTTGTTTTATTTAAAGGATTTTTGAAGTTTTAGTTTTTCTGTTGTTTTTCTAAATTTAGGGGTGTAAGAGCATCTCCAATAGCTATGCTATTGTAAATTTTTTCTAAAATAGCATATGAAAAGTCAAAATCTCTATAATAATTTGCATCCAACTCCAACAGCTACTCTATTTTAGCAACTTTATCATTAACAATATTAATAAAATATTCCATTATTAATAAAATATTATTTCTCTCTCCTACACACTTAACTTCAATTATTTTGATTGGTTGAATATAATTAAAATATTGTTTCTCTCTCTTCTATATATTTTTAGAGATTCTCTAAATTTAGAGACTTTTCTTCTCTTTTTTCCCATTTTTCTATTTTAGCAATTGATATACCATAGCTGTTGGAGCACTTAAAATGCTAAAATCCTCTATTTTTCTATTTTACAATAGCTGTTGGAGATGCTCTTGCACAAGAAATAACCAAACTTCTAATTAGTTCAAGTCATATGTAAATTTAGTAAAAAAATGTATGAACGATGTTAATAGAAATTTTAATACCCAAGCTCTCTACGGAACCAAATAACTCCGAGCACCTTCATGAGAATATTGGAGTCTCAAATTTACAAAAATTCAAGATAAAACGAAGTATGGATGAACATTTTTTTTAAAAGCCAAATTTTCTGTATTCGAAAAGTTCAAATTCCCATGTTTACATTTGGGAGGGGGTCGTATCATACCAACATATATTGTAGTCCATGGTGTATAATACAAACAATTTTTCACTCGAACCACCCTCACAAACGATCTCCAATGACTGGCCCTTCTTTTTCGCACTATTCTTTACCTGCAAAGAAACCATATAATGAAAAAGCAGATTGAATCCACTTTTCCTTCGCCATTGTAAGTTTCAAGATCCTCTAACATCCTCACACAAGACAAAATTAGTTTGATAGTTTCTCACGGAGTACATATTATGCGTAACTTTCTTTATAGTAATCCAGTATTTTCTTAAAAAGATATATTCATTAGAGTGTCAAAATGAGATGGTGTTTATATAGGTTAAGCTAATACCTACACATACGCTCAGTGGCGGATCCAGAATTTTTGTCCATTGGGGTCCCATTAAGGTAGACTAAAGACGTGTAAAATCACCGTGTTTGGGATATTTTTTAAAATTTTTTAGTTGATTTCAAGGGATTTTCTTAGTGTTTTTGTCGATTTTGAAAGATTTTCCTAGTTTTTTTGTTGATTTTGAAGGATTTTTTCGATTTTTTTATTGATTTCAAGAAACTTTTTTAGTGTTTTTGTCGATCGCCGACAAGATGAGGTTCCTTGAAAATTTTTACTGGAAGGAACTAAGGCTAAATTTAATATTTTTGATATTTTTTAACCTGTATAATTTTTTTTAACAATTCATTGGGGTCCTTGGACCCCCCATTTTCTATGCTACCTCCGCCACTGCTTACGCTATGAGGATAAGAACTGTTTACAATGTCCATATTGAACTATTTCGTTTCAGGTTAGGTTAGATTGATCGAGTTGATCGAGTTTTTGATCGTACTGTTATAAAGTCTAAATGAAATAATAATAATAATAATAATAATAATAATAATAATAATAATAAAAGAGCCGTTGAAAGATAGATTTTTTGTGGAAGGTTATGGCAATAATGGTGCCACTAGGATTAGGGAAGTTGAGGACAGCAATACCATGACTGTATATGTGATGGGAATTATATTAATCGTATATACTCTATAAATCAATGATGGTTATTCATTTTTAAATGAGGGTTAATAAAGTTAATTTGTCGGTATAATTAAATATATGACATGTTTTGTAACAATATTATATACAATTTCAATTATTACAACCAAATGGATAACCTTTTTAAGACAATTATTATTTAGTTAGGTTTACGTGAAACCGATCGATTTTCGTGAGATCTGTAGGATCAAAAAATAATACTGAAATTTCATAATAAAGTATCGTAAAGTAAAAAAAAAACTATGAACCTTACTTGTACAATGTTTTATTGTGAATGTTTAGGTTATTTAAGTGGTCTACTGGTCCGACAAAAACAGTCTGGTCTAGCATAATCCCAAGTCTGTTTTTTAAGACATAATTATTATTTAACATTTTAGTACAACATCTAATTTTATAGATAGAACATGTTAAATTGTTTAATTTTGTCTTACCATTTTATTGTACTAAATATGTTTTTAAAATGTTTAAATTTAAATTTATGTAACTATCAAGAGTTTAAGTTGTTTATCAAATGTTTATCATTGTCATTTATCTTACCGGTTGTGAATGAGAGAAAAAACTCTTACGGATTATATTAATACATGTTTATTAACAATCTATTTTGATGATAAAAAAAGTTACCTAATAAAGCAAATGAAGATAATGACTCTTGTTATTAAATACTTACCCTGTAAACATTAATGAAAGATCGTGTAAAAGTATGAGTTAAGATCATAATTCATAAATGTAAGAATAAGTGTGAACACTTGATCGCTTTTAAATTTTAATACCAAACCAGCCCATGAATTGCATTTTAGAAGAAGATTGATCTGGTGTATATCTTTATTGTTGATGTAGCGGTTCTTTTCGATTATGACTGATCCAAGGGATTGGGTTCCTGTGAGAAGAAAAGTTATGGTGAGAAACGGAAGAAGATATCTTCACTCTTGGATCAATCATAATTGAATATCAACACTAATGCTTCTAAAATGCAATTAATGGGTGAATATGAGATTAAAAGTGATTAAGAGTTCAGATGTTTTCTTACGCTTCTCATCGTAACTTCCCTTCTCACACGATTCTTTGTCTTGATCAGGTTGGGTTCTGGTAATAAGGAAAGTTAAGATAAGAACCGTAAGAAGGAATCTCCACATTTGGAATCATATTAAATGCACATTAGAATATACACTACTAAAATGGAAGACTTTCACCTACATACATTTCCCTGAGAAATCCGTCGCTAAAAAGTTATTCGTCACAAAACCGTCACAAAAGTTCGTTGCTAAATTGTTGGTGGGTAAATTGAATCAGTGACAGATTATCCAGGAAATTTCTGGGTAATCTATTGGAAAAACATCGGATTTCATCAGAACCATTAGTATTTCCTGGGTGATCCGTGATAATCACCCACGGAAATTTCCCTCAGTGTTTTTTTGTGAGTGAAAGTCATTTGTTTTGTAACGATATACCGAATCAATGTATCAAACTTAATTTATAGATAGACTTCAAGATTAAAAATAATCAACGATCCAGATCTTTTCCTTTCACTTTTTTTTTTACTTATTTTCCCCCTCATAGGATCCTATCCCTTGATATTTATTTACAATTGGAAAGCATAAATAGTCAAAGTCAACTAGTGCAAGTTGCAAGTAAAAAAAAAAAAAAAAATACATATAAAAATCTCTCCTTTTTCTCTTATCTTTAAAAGAGACATTATAGATGCCAGCCTAATAACACCTTCAAAATACTCCTGTTACTATCATAAAAGCCAACTCATTCCAACACATATATTCCTCCTACTCCTTAACCTTATTACCTCCATAAAAACCCCATAAACTCTCCACCACCACTCACCACCACCTTCCACCACCACCACCCACCACCACCACCATGGCTTTCTCTTTCAAACTACCATCTTTCCTCCTCCTATCCCTCACCACCCTCCTCATCCTCCTCCTCCCATCTCCCACATTATCCCAATCCGCCCCCGGTCCCGCCCCCAGTGGCCCCATCAACATCACCGCCATACTCGTTCAAGGGGGGCAATACACCGCCTTCCTCCGCCTCCTTAACCAAACCCAAGTCCTCACTCAACTCCCCAACCAACTCAACAACTCCAACCAAGGCATGACCCTTCTCGCCCCCACCGATAACGCCTTCCTTAACCTACCTTCCGGAACCCTAAACAACCTTAATCCCGAAAACAAAGTTAAGTTGGTTCTTTACCATGTCCTCCCAAAGTACTATAGTTTAGAAGATCTGAATACAGTCAGCAATCCCGTTCAGACACAAGCCGGAGGAAGCAAAGGGTCGTTGGGTTTGAACTTTACCGGAAGAGGGAACCAAGTGAACGTGTCCACCGGAGTTGTGGATACGCAAATCAACAATGCATTAAGACAACAATTTCCGTTTGCGGTTTACCAAGTTGATAAGGTGTTGTTGCCAAAGGAGTTTAATGAAGCTCCTGCCCCCGAGGGTTCGAGTTCGCCCCCGGTGGCCGGAGGGAAGAAACCGGCGGCAAAGGGGCCGAGTGGGCAGGCGGCGGATAGCGATGGATCGTCGCCGGCTAATGGTGGAAGGAAGGTGGATATGGGGTTGGGATTGGTGGGTGGTGTTTTGATGTTTTGCATGATGTTTCTATAAAAGGTGATTTTTGAGATGGTTTTTTGAAGCATTTTTTATTTATCCATGTATATTTTTTATGTAATTTTCTTGTTTTTTTTTTCTTTCTTTAAATTGTTTTTTCATAATAAATATTGGTCCTTTGGATTGATGATTGGTGAAAATTATATAATAAAAGCATTGGCAATGTTGATAATATGATATATATAGGGGACCAATTATAAGCATCTTTTTAATCTTGATAATAAGAACACTAAAAATAGCAAGTTATTCCAACCACACTCTATAAACATTAAATTTATGGGTCATATGAAGGAAAAAGTTTATAAAACCTAACCAACTTTTTATTTAAAGATTGTTAATTTTTGTTATTAAGTCATTTCTCCAACTATATGTCCATGTTTTTCTTGTTTTCTCTTTTGGGTATTCATAGATTTTAAGGAATTCTAACAACGTGTGATACGATCGGGTTGGATTGGCTGGTCTAAAGACATCTGAATAACTCAACCAGATATTTAAGTTTTGAAAAATCTCAATTTAAGGGGCCGTTTACCAAACGCTTACCCGGGTAAGTGCTTACCAAGTCATATTACCTTACCAGAGGTATATAACAAGTACCAAAAATCTTACCCGGTAAGAGCGAAGACAAAGAAAACAATGACCAAGTGTCTTACCCGGGTAAGTGATTGCGACGACTCTTACCACGGTAAGCGTTTATCAGGTAAACTGTTGCATATGATGCCGTTTTAGTGGACTAAAATCTTACCCGGTAAGTAAGTGATACTGTTGAATTTTGTCGGTAAGTACTTACCCAGGTAAGATTTGGTAAACTTAACGGCCCCTAATTCAACTCAAACAAAAGTACAACCTAATATTAACCGTACAAATTGGATTGATTAGGGTATTTTGGATACCTGTATACAATGCACTTCCATCTTATAACAAACCCCTTAACCCAAAATGGTTTTCATTATTGCGTATCTTGTTTGCCATGTGGAAAGAAATGGAATGGGGCCTCACCTATTTTGGTGCTTATATATTTGTGAACAAGTTTTAGTAGAAAATAGAAAAAAAAAAGCACACACTTTATGAGAAAAATGATATATATATATATATTATGATACTTTTCTAGCCATACATTAGGTGTTGTGTTTTAAAATAATATGGCTCTTTAACAACCCATATATAATATAAAAAAAATCAAAATCATGTCTAAAACACTAAAATTTCATATCTAACATAATATGTGATTGAAATAAAGAAAAAAAATGTTTAAATCTTGAAAATCGAAGAAAATATAAGTTGGGAAATACACTATGAATTTTGGATTGGATGGTCGACTAAACTAGCATATGACACTACGCTCAAATGTGACAGTAATAAATTGAGAGCTTTCCATTTAATATCGTGGTCCTCCGCACTTAAACTTAGTTAAAAAGTGGTTGTTTGAAGTTAATATTTTTCCTTCATAATTTATAAGTTTGTATTCTTGTGAAGATTCCATCCCTTTTCTGCTAGGACAATTCAACAAAGAAAATGTCTTCTCGTTATTCTACAGAAAAAAAAGGTGTAGCGTCAGCTTTGGAGCACCACCGTTGTACCAATTTCATGGCTATAATGGGGGAGATAAATCATACTTCCCAATGGCAATATATTTCTACCTCCTTACCCACTAGGCTAAAGTCGTCAAGACATGTATTCTCATCGCCAATTATTATAATAATTTTGCCAATAACAAAAAAACCTAAAAAGGGTTTTCTTTTCTAGAGGTTCCTTTGAACGGAGTTCCTGTGAGGCTGTACCACCGGCACACCCCTAGGACCGACCCTGATTCTAAGCCAAATATGCATTATGTTTACTCGTGCTTCTAAAAGGAAGATTACTTATTACCAAAATCAAAATGTGATCGTCTCACGGATAATTGTAGTGAAGATCTTAAGGTTTTTAAAGCCATAGTATATATTATGTCTTATTCCATTGAAGCAATGATTTGTTATAAGTTTTACAAACAACGTTTTTAGAATAAATGTTATCTTCTAATGAATAAGGAACAACGGTGAATTATCATACAACAATGAAATGTGTTTTCTTAAGGCCTCTTTCTTGGATGCATCTATACACCTAACACTTGCACTACATCACATTCTACTAACTACGTAATTAAACACAAAATTGCTCTTAAATCTTATACATACTTTACTGATTTGCTTTTGCAACTCCAACATGCTTCTCTACTTTGTAGTTCAATTCTCCCTTTTTAAATGGAACTCTTTTTGGATTTCAATTGTAAAGTAGAGGAGATGCAAATGATTATTAACTAAGGTGCTATTTCCATTAAGAAACAATCTCTGAATCACTAAAAGGTAAATCATGTTTGATAAAAAATAAGTCTGTCTCTTAATGTTTCAAAACCTTTTGAATCATTTTATCTTCTGGACCTCCCTTAATCATTCAGAGCCTGCATTTCATTTTGAATAATTACCAAACAATTATATTTCATTTTATACTATATATCATAAAAACTTCTTAATCATTCTGCATCAAACCGTTCAACAACTACCAAGTAGCCCCTAAATTTCACCATCTTCTTTCATAAATCAAGCACCTATGGTGTGCTTCAACGTCTCAAAAAAGGTATTTCTTAATCCACAACCATTTCCATTCTCACAAAATAAGCCCTCTAAGTTTGACTAATTACCCATTCATCACCTTGTTAACTTTCCTAAAATGTTATATCTAGTTTTTCAACTTGATATTTAGAACATTTATGTCTAAATTTTGGGGTAATGAATCAACTAAAGTCTTGAAGGACCGGTTTCGGACCAATCCTAGAATCGATTTGCACTTATGATAATTTGTATATCTCTACTTTGTAGCATTATATTTTATTAAATTCAACGAGTTAAATCATACTATTATTAGTATTTATCAAGAAAACTATTAACAAATGTTAAGACTTGTTTGTGATCTGCAAGTGACAATTGTGGTAGCATGTGTGGTATCGACAAGATTGTGTGGCCTCTTTTTGCCTGTAGTTACTCATTTTAGCTCCTATCGATGGAAATTTGAAAACCACAATTAACAAGGTCCTTTTGGGTAACATTTGACATAAAAAATGAGTCTAATTAAGCATCTATCAAATTTTATTAATGGATTTTTAGTAACTGTTACAAAAATCACCTTATTTTTTAAAACATTTATTTGTTAGCAGACAAATTTTGTGGTTAAACTCCAACCTGAGCGTGTGGTAGGTTGGCCTCCCAAAGGGCATTACAACTCAGTCACACAACATGAAATACTTGTTGCATTTCTTGGAAAACAAGTCTTGTATCCGTTCTTCTGTTAGCATAAACCTTTATCTATTTATTTATTTCTAATAACAAAAATATAGGACCAATTGAGGAATTATCTCAGGGCTGCATGCTAGCAGTCTTAAAATTGTCAGGGATTAGTATAGACAAATGTCTAGGATACCCTTTCCAAAAAAAATACAGGACCACCGACAAAAAGTCAAGAAGTTATATAAACAATCAATTTTGAAATACAACAATTTTAAGAACGATCTTTAATAATACAATTGATTGTTATAGTACATATATTTCAAGTTACGAACCTCACAATATATAACAATTTTCTTTTGATGATTTTTGAATTTATATTACACATATATTTACTTTTTAATTTTTTATTACAACTTGTATCAATTTGAACGTTCTTTACTTTAAAGTGACCAAAATAGAAATATTGAAAAAACCAATTTGGAAGAAACTGTAAATTCCAAAAGTTTGGTGTACAAAATGAAAATAATTAATCAGCTTGGGAAAAACTTGGAGGGCACTTCACAAAGGAGTGACGTCACCGCCAAAACCCTCGATAACCCTCTGGCATTAAAGTCCTCTCTTCTTCATCGATCTCCGCTCATTCGCCGCCACGCCGCTGGAAGTTCCGTTCTAGATACACTCTGAATCGTCGATAAAGGTACAAATATGTTAAAATATGTTGATATATTTGTTTGATTTTGAAAACCTAATTTTTTTGGATAATGTATGTTTATATATGTGTGAATTGTTCTCAAAGTTTGGGACCAATTGACTCCATTTCTGCAGTTCTGGATTACGGTTTTTTGTTTCTCTAGTTGTTCGATTCGAGATTTTGGCATATGGGTTTGGGATCAATTAGAGTTGAAGATCTATTACGAATTATTATTTACATTGGTCGTGCAAGTTCTTAATGTGTTTTGAAATCTGGAAATGGTCTATTTTTTAGTTGTAAATGCTCTTCGAGAGCATGTTATCTCATAATTGGTTGTGGTTTTATGCTTATGTTTTATAAAGGATCGGGTTACTTTTAATTTAGAGGTTAAATCTATTGCATATTTGCATTTCCGATTGAAAACATGTAATGATATTTTTTTGTTTGACAAGTTAAACAACAGATAGTTTCAATTATAGCATTTGACATCAAGTGTAGTGTACTTATTGGTATAATTTTTTTGAAATTTAACTTATTTGAATTGGTTTTAAGGTTGAAATGTGGCTTTTGAGTGCAACAGTTGAATAATAGCTTTTCTCTCTGAAAGATATCGTAAATTGTATGTGGCTTATGTAATCTGAAATGTGTCGTCATTCAGCCTATGATATATATATATATATATATATATATATATAGGGTTAGGTTCAAATGTGAACTCATTTTTGGTTGTGAACGTGAGGACGAATCTCAGCCACACATCTTCGGTTATGGTGGACGCGATCACGGAGGATTGACGCGATTCATGGGAGGGTGGAGATTATTAAAGGAGGGGAACCAGGTCAAAGCCGCCTTTATTGACCGGATTAGTGGCTGAGATTCGTCCTCACGTTCATAACCAAAAATGAGTTCACATTTGAACTTTCCTCTATATATATATATATAGACGAAAGTTCAAATGCGAACTCAAATTTGGTTGTGAACGTTAGGACAAATGAGAGTGTGACACGTGTCTGAATGTAGATTATTCAGACCGAATAATCAAAGAAATATTCAGACCGAATAAAACTGAATAAATATATTTATTCAGTCTGAATAAGCAATATTATATTCAGTTTTATTCGGTCTGAATATTTCCTTGATTATTCAGCCTGAATATGACACATGTCACGCTCTCATTTGTCCTCACGTTCACAACCAAATTTGAGTTCTCATTTGAACCCTCCCCTATATATATATATATATATTTGTAGGCATTTGCAGACCCAAATTTCTGTTTAGTTTTGTTGTACTTCTTATCACAATTTCTATTTCATGAAATGATATGTTTTTGTACATGGAACTTGAATGGCAGGGAAGATGAATCTCAACAACGTGAAGGTACCCAGGATGCCTGATGGGCGTGCAGCTTCTGCATTGATAAAGTTTGGAGCTGTCATAGGTCTTGGATTGTATGCAGCTGGTAACAGTTTGTACAATGTTGAGGGAGGGCATCGTGCAATTGTCTTCAATCGTATTGTTGGTGTCAAAGACAAGGTCAATTTTCATTTATTTTTTATTGCATTTCTACTTTTGTATGCTTTCATTTTCTCAACACAGGTATCATGACCTGATACTTTAGGTTATTGTATATGTGTTGTGTAGCTACTTTAATCATTCTGTAAGCCTTGATAGTGATGAAAGCTTATCTTTCATTGGATGTTTTTTCTTTAATGTTTCTATGTCTATCTTTTCTAGTTTGACTACCATATTGACAAATGTCAAATGCAACATTTTATTTAGTCCCTCAGATGACTACTAGTTTAATCTTATAAGGGATAAGCGAGCACATGGATTCAAGATGGTTGGTGCAATCTCTGTTCCTCAAAAATATTTTTGAGTTGAACTCAAGATTCAGTGGATCAAACTTGAGCCTAGATTTTCTTGATCAATTTCGCAGTAGATGCACATAAAGATCCTTATTATATCTGCACTATGAAGTAGTGGACTTGTGCACAAAATATATATATATATATATATATATGTACACACATATACATATACTTTTTTATGGAACTTAGTCTATATTTGTGTGAACATGCAAATACATGATAAAATACACCAGGCTAGCAGACCGTAGAAAATGGAATAGGGAGTGTCTTACTGAATTCATACGACATAAGTTTACTAACCCATTTTTGCAATAGAATACAATTTATGGCCTTTGGCCATAAACAAGCCTGTTTGTGTGAAATAACAAGGCGAAACAGGTGTAGACGCATTGTTTTCGCGATGGGTTCTTATGATGGAAACAATATCATTGCTTGAGATAATATTTGTATACTTTGAAACATTATTTTGTAGAAGCCTTGTGCATATGTACACTCTTGTAAGTGGAGGCTCTGTTGAAGAAGATTTACTGTTGTAATTGACAGGAATGTTTATCTAATAGCAGTATTACATTATCGGTGTATCGAAACCTTCAATTATTTCTTAAACTTGCCTCTTCAAGTAAGGCACATAATTATATCAAGTTGACAGTAAATTTCAACGGAATGGTATCCATCATTTTCTAATAGTCATTTGATTGTTCAGGTGAAAGTAACCGCAGAGTAGAAAAACCTCGTGTTGTAAGGGATGTGCATGTGAACCTTTGTACCCTTTTACCTAGGATTCACACAAATTCTGCAATTCACCTAACACTCATGTACTTGCTGGTTATGAGATGATAAATCATTTGGCTCAAACTAAAACTTTTAAAATGCATTCGAATGCAAGACATAACTCATAAGCAGTCCTTGCCAGTTGCCATGACAGTTGGTTTGCTATATATGGACCCGTATGTCATGGGCTGGAACAAATTCTTGAGCGGTAAGGCTTTGTATAAACGTCTCTCTTTTGACCTGAAACGGTTGAAGCTTTATGCGTTGGTGTTGTTGCATTAACGAGAAGGAAAAGAACTCAATATGTCAGTGGCAGTATAGTCTTTCATTGTGATCTAGAGTCATATGTTCAAAACAGATTCCTTCAAAATGGTAACCTATATATTCTGGGAAGATATTTATCCTAGTTTAACTATATAAACAGTTAATGATATCAGAGTAGATTGAGTTGTTAAAAAAATCTAAAAAAGATCAAACACTGAAACCTGTGTGGGGGTAGGGGCGGATGTAGCCAAGTGAGATAGCAGTAGCCTCCGAGTGCGTCTTCCTTCAGTCGGCTTGTAATCAAAGGATGTAGCCAGAAGCAACAAGCAAAACTGTCCCTCAACGCGACAGTATAGAGAATTAGATTGGGTGGATTAACAAGGCCTTTCTAACACTGGATTTTAATTAAGACTCCTTATTTATGTTCGTTCAAAGTAATGAAACATGTCCGCATATGCATAAAGCGCTTAAAAGACTATCTTGTTGACAGAAGTGAGCTCCTTTGTCGCTCCTTTAGTGCCTGAAGGCTAAAGAAGGAAGTAGCGAGTGAAGGTTACAACTTACATCTAAGGCTTAAGTAAGGGAAGAAAAGCCGGTCTCTTTGAGCCTTTGATTTGAAGCCTATCTATGCTACTAGTGATCCTTTAGCCCTTTGCTGCACTTTTGACAAACTTGTAATGATTTGGGAGTTTGGGTCTAGTATTTGACTATTTTTTGAGTTTCTTATTAATTTTTTCTTATAAGATTGATGCAAAAAGATGTTACTACCAATTAATATTAGCTGACAGTATTCAATACTTAGAAGGTGCTACCAAGTATTACCTGCCTGATTTTATCATATGAACATTTCAAATCTTGAATCAAGGTGTAAATGCTTATAGTAGACACTATGGAAGATATAAAGTTTTTTTTAAAGTTTTCAATATGTTATTAACATGTTCTGTTGCAAGAAAACGATGAACAGTACCTTTTCGTGTTTTTGTATCCTTATATCCCATTTGTGCTAAATCCTTACATGTTCAATAAACAGGTTTACCCAGAAGGGACACACATCATGATCCCATGGTTCGAGAGGCCAGTTATCTATGATGTTCGTGCTCGACCCCATCTAGTAGAAAGCACTTCTGGTAGCCGTGATCTACAAATGGTATCTCTCTCCAACTCTTTTATCAAATCAAGGCTTAGGATCGTGTGAGAAGGAGAGTTAAGGTGAGAAGCGTAAGAAGAGATCTGAACCATTGATTACTTTTAATCTCATACCCATCAATGAATTGCGTCTTAGAAGGGAGTTGATCCGTTGCATTTCGGTGCATCTCATCCTAATGTGCATCCAAGGGTGGAGATCCCTTCTTACGCTTCTCACCATGACTCTCCTTCTCACCGGAACCCAACCCTATCACTCAATTACTATGTGTGTTTATTTGTATATATGCCTTTAAAGAATCATGCATATACATCTCTGAGTGTGTCTTTATATTGCTCAATTTCTTGTTGCAAACATTTAACTTAATATTCGTTGGTTCCAGTTTTCATCATCTGGCAAGGCATGCAATTCTTCATGATGTTGATATATTACTATTAGGCCTTGGGATTCCTTTTTTCTTTTCTTTTGTTCTGTTTTTTAGGAGGATATATCATATCATATAATATCATATTACTATTTATCTATTTGTAGGTGAATTTAAACAGTGTTGACTTGTTATGTTGACTTTCTGAATTCTGTGATGCAGGTGAAAATAGGTCTTCGAGTTCTTACTCGACCTGTTGCTGATGAACTACCTGCTGTTTATCGAACTCTAGGTGAGAACTACAATGAGAGAGTCTTGCCTTCAATTATTCATGAAACTTTGAAAGCTGTGGTTGCACAGTATAATGCTAGCCAGCTTATTACCCAGAGAGAGGTATGTAGCAATCCTTGTTCCAACTTACTTACGTTATCGTGTTTAACTGTTATGTCTTTTGATAACATAGTGTAATAGTTATTAATAACCATAAGTAATAGTTATTAATCTTTGATCAAACCGAATGAATAATTGCTAAACAAAAAGTTCTGAAAATGTAAAATTGGTGGGTAATGGAAACTTTGTTGAGTAATATGTATGAAATATCTTAGCAATATAAACTAGTTTATATGAAGTGTGTTTGATAATATTGAACGATACATGTTGAATAACCTTATTAAGGGGTTGTTTGGCGGTTGCTGAATGGTTTGGTGCAGAATGATTAAGATGCTTTTATGATATAGTGCAAAATGAAATATAATTGTTCAAAATGAAATTAGGGCTCTGAATGATTAAGGGAGATCCAAGATACAAAATGATTCAGAGGGTTTTGGAACCATTAAGAGGCAAACTTAATTTTTGCCAAATATGATTCGACTATTAGGGATCCAGATGCTGCCTCTTAATGGAACTGTTAAGAAGTAAACAAGCAGCCCCTAAACCATAATGTAATAATTATGATGCTAACTATCAGTTGTATTACGATATGAACCTAAACTTTTCAGATGTTGGTATCTGTAGCATTGCGAGGATAACACTTATTTGCAGTTGTTATATGAACATGAAATGTACATACTTGATAGATAAATTAAATAATAAAAAATAAAATAAAAAAGAGTGTTAATAGGAAAACAAATGATGTTCTTTTTGTCAAATTTCAGAAGTAACTTGTTCTTAATAGTCAAGACTTAAATGCATGTATGAATCACCAAGAGAAACTAAATCATCAAAGTCCATTCACATGGAAAACAAACAATGTTAATAGAAAAAGATATTTGAGTGAGTAAATGGTTGAATCATTCAGCACCTCATTAAGAACCAGATAATATCGGCTTTGTTTATCATCATTTTCTTAACTAATATGATAACAAATTAAGAACATATATTGTCATGAATTTGATAAGTCCATCATAAAAATCAATACAGTGACCACATCATAAAAAGTATAAAGTCACTAAAGAACATTTAAAAAAGACAAAATACAATTTGCTTTTCGGAAATGAATCTGTCTGTATGTATACAGCTCTACAGTTTTTCTTATAATGAACGTGTTTTGTAGGCTGTGAGTAGGGAAATACGGAAAATACTGACGGAAAGGGCTGCTAATTTCAACATTGCACTGGATGATGTATCTATCACGACTCTTACTTTCGGGAGGGAGTTTACTGCTGCAATTGAAGCAAAACAAGTGGCTGCACAGGAAGCCGAGAGGGCTAAGTTTGTTGTAGAAAAGGCTGAACAAGATAAGCGAAGTGCTATCATTAGAGCACAGGTCACACCCTTTTCCCTAAATCCTCATAATTGTAAATATTTAAATTGTTAAATTAGGGTAAATTTGGTACGTGGAATCGGATAAAATGAAATAGGTGGTACATAAAATCAGTGAAATGGGACAAGATTTGTAAATTACTAAACTACCCGTGTCAAATTAAAACCATGGTTTACTTTTGAATGAATAACCAATTACGGTAAGGGGCTATTTGGTTAGTTTTCCATTAAGTCATGTATGCATAAAGTTATCTCTATAGATTGGGAAGGTATTTGTTTGGGAGGGGATTTTCGTAGATGGAAGAAACTTGTTTTTAAATTTAGAGGGGCTGATTTGGAAGAAAAAAACTTCGATTTTTTGCATAAAGTTTCCCCTGAAAACTTGACTTACTTGCTGTATAAGCCACTACCAAATAGTCATGTATAGCTGACCGAATAAGCTTTGAGTTCCATTAAGCTCATTAAGCTACTAACAAACAGACCCTTCCCTCAACAACTAACCTCAGAAAAGGAAACATTGCCATTAAAACGGGAGAGAACCAAGATGGCAGTTATTCATTTTTTTATATCTCACTGATTTTCGATTTAAAATAGAAGAAAAAATATTTGTATTTTTTAATCACATCCGTTGGATCATCTCGATCCAACGGTTTGGATGGGTTCTTTGGTTCTTTTTTTAGGGTTCTCTTCCGGCCATCCCTATATATACACACGTTCGGCATATCTCTCCATATATATATATTATATAGAGGAAAGTTCAAATGCGAACTCAAATTTGGTTGTGAAGGTGAGGACAATGAGAGTGTGACACGTGTTTGAATATAGATTATTCAGGCTGAATATACAAAGAAATATTCAGACTGAATAAATATTATATTCAGTCTAAATATTTTTTTTTAATGGGACACGTGTCACGCTCTCATTTGTCCTCACGTTCACAACCAAATTTGAGTTCTCATATATATATATATATATATATATAGGAAAGTTCAAATGCGAACTCAAATTTTGTTGTGAACGTGAGAACAAATGAGAGCGTGACACGTGTCAAAATAAGCAATATTCAGTCTGAATATACAAAGGAATATTCAGTCTAGTATATATTCAGTCTGAATATACAAAGGAATATTCAGACTGAATATTCCTTTGTATATTCAGACTGAATATATACTATAATATTTCTTTGAATGGGACACGTGTCGCACTCTCATTTGTCCCCACGTTCAGAACCAAATTTGAGTTCTCATTTGAACCCGCCCCTATATATATATATATATATATAGTTGGTGATGGTAGATCTAGTACGGATCTATGTCTATTTGTATATGAAAAGTCAACTTTGACTATCTAAACTCAAAGGTTGACTATTGGCATTTTGGTTGATGAACCAACTAATAACACATGATTTTGTGGTTGTATTAATTAATTAAACATAACAGGGAGAAGCAAAAAGTGCCCAGCTGATTGGTCAAGCGATTTCCAACAATCCGGCTTTTATAACACTGAGGAAAATCGAAGCTGCTAGAGAAATAGCGGCAACAATGGCGAATTCATCGAACAAAGTCCTGCTGAATGCCGATAATCTGTTGCTGAATCTCCAGGAAATGAACCTCGAAAAGAAATAGAATATTCTCGTAATAATCAATAACTTCCGAGTTTCTTTCGTTGGTCGTTTTCTGAAGAAAAAAACCTGTTTTGGGAAACTGAGAAATCATTGTTGTGGAGATGGTATTAAATGCGTAAAGAAAACTTACGAGTTCTAATAGAGACTGGTTGATATGTTTCGATAAAAAAAATTAAAAAATATCGTCTGTTTCTCAAGGGGATGTAGTTTTTAAGAGCTTTTTCATTAAGTTCTTGATAATTTCTTTAAAATGAAGAGGCTGAAGTTTTATGATATTTGAACTTAAGCTATGTTTGGCAAACTAGCGGATAAGCTAGCTGGTAGCTGATAAACTAGCGGATGACTGGTAAGCTAGCTGGTAGCTGATAAGCTAACTGATGAAAAAATCATGTTTGACAAAACTAGCGTATAAGAATATAAAATGACCAAAATGGGTATATTAAAAAATAATAATTAATATTAATGAGGGTTATAATTGGAAAATGTAACAATAAGCTCCCAAAACGCTACTTCAAGTAGCGTTTCAATAAGCTAACTTATAAGTGTAGGTGTTGACCGAAGATGTGGCAGGCAATTCTTAACACGAGCCCAATACAAAAATAAACGAATTTAGGTTGAACTTTCTGACCTGTCAACCTGTTTATTAAACGGGTCGTGTTCAGGTTGACACATACGGGTCACAAGTTGGAAAAAAATAAACTTTTAAGTTTTCTGAAATAATATTTGGACGTTTGAACTTGGTTGTATTATACTATTATTATGTGACTCGTCAACCCGTTTATGACCCACCAACCTGTCAACCCGAGCGTGTACCGGTTAAGGTTGAACATTTCGACACGATTAGTTAAACAGGCCGTGTCAAATTCTTCCTGACCCACTAACCTGCCAACCCGAACATGACACGATTGTCACCCTTATGGTGACATGGTAGTCGAGCTCGCCTGAGATGATGCACTAGGGTAGTGGGATCCCTAGTGCTCGGTGAAGATGGCGATGTAGTGGTGGTGCAGTGTGGTAAGGAGATGGTCAAAGGATGACCGTTATGGTAGTTGATGAAGTGTGATGTAAGCTGGTGGTTGAAGAGAGAACGAGAGAGGCTGCAAGTTAAGTGTAGGTTTTCTGATAACTCTTACATCTGAGAGTTATTTACCGTCTTTTTTAAAGTATTTTCATCATTTACTGTACCTATTGTTCTTTATTCTTACTCTTTTGGTCTAAATTGTTTTTAAAAGGTGATGAAGTACCTAAGATTCAAAACACGTTTTGTATATCATCACTGTTGGATTGCCGCCACAACGTTGCCATTGTGTCGATTTCAAGGCATATCTTAAGAATATCTATCTTACTGTTTTGGGCTATAAACACACTTCAGAAAAAGGGTTGGGCATTCATGAAGTGTCAATTAAGAACATTTCCAACAGCTATGCTAAACTAGAAAAATAAGGATTTTAACAATTTTACTCTCCAACAGCTAAGCTATATCTTATGCTATAATAGAATAATGAATAGAAAGAGAAAAAAAAATCTCTAAATTTAGAGAATCTCTAAATGGAGAGAGAAATAATTATTTAATAGTTTATCACCAATCATACTCTTCTTTTTCTTGGGATATTAAATATATTGAATATTTTATTAATATATTTTATGGTAGAATTGCTAAAATAGAATAGCTGTTGGAGATAGACGTAATATTTTTAAGAATTTTAACTTTTCATATGCTATTTTAGAAAAAAATTAACATAACTATTGAAGATGCTCTAAAAGAACATATTACATGTGGGTTTTTGAAGGCTAAATTCTTTGGAAAAGTTTTTGGATAAGACTGTTGGATCTTTTATTTTCAATAAGTTTTTGAAGTTTTTTTTACGATTTATGCAGATTACATTATAATTTAAACAATTTAACATTCATATTATCAACAGTTACAAGATTTATTATTACCGATCAAAATTAATATAAAACACAAAATAAAAGAAACTTTTAAAAAAGTTTACACACTACTCTTTTTAATAAATCATATATGGACAATTTGAGTATTATTGTCCATTTAAAAAACTGAAAATAGTGAGACACGATAACACTTGTCATGTTTTCAAGTTAAATATATATTTAAACAATCGAACTTTTTTAGAAATATATATTTTATATTGTTTGAGATGGATATATATATTAAACTAGAATAGGGTGGTGTTGTTTCAAACGTCACCTATTGTTTTTTTTTCAAATCACTGGTTTTTTACCTAATTTCGATGTTTACTGTTGCTGATAAATGAATTAAATATTATTTCTATCTTTTAAATATATAGTTTTAGGGGTTTCTTTAAAGAAAAATTAATTATTTTAACCCTTTTAGAAATTAAAATTATCAAATTGACCATTTTTTTCCCACTTTTACCAAAATGACCAAAATACAATCGAAATACCGTACGAATTTTAAATCCCTCCGCCAAACACTCAAATCCTCCGCCAAATTTGGGGCGGAGGTTTATTAACTAACTTTAAGGGTAGAAAATATAAATGTAAATAAAAAATTGTCAATTTATAACCTCCGCCCCAAATTTGGCGGAGGATTTGAGTGTTTGGCGGAGGGATTTAAAATTCGTAGGGTATTTCGATTGTATTTTGGTCATTTTGGTAAAAGTGGAGAGAAAATGGTCAATTTGGTAATTTTGATTTCTAAAATGGTTAAAATAATTAATTTCCCTTCTTTAAATCTGGAGATTTTTTTACCATTTCTTTCTTTTTTTTCTTTATTTCAGCATATGATATACCATAGCTGTTGAAGCAAAAAAATACCTAAATTTTTTAAAATCTCTATTTTAACATAGTTGTTAAAGATGTTTAGATTTTAAAATGGCTCGAGATATATATATATATATATATATATATATATATATAGGGTTGATTTCCGTTACAAACCACGTCAATTCGTACAAACCGTACAAACCGCATGCAACCAATATTTTTTTTAAAATTTTTTCACTTTTTCTTAATTATTATGGTTGATTAACCAATAATATATGAAAAAATTTCATCAAGAATACATGAAGGTTGGTGAATCAAGAATATGTGAAACAAGATTCATCAAATTGAGAGTTTCATGAATCAATTCATTTTCATGTAGAAAAAAAAATAATTTCATGAAGAAAAAAAATTACATGAAACAAATTCATCATATTAAACACTTTCATGAAAAAAAAACTATTCAAAAAAATAATGAAACACGTGGTTTGTACGGTTTGTACGAATTGACGTGGTTTGTATTTGAAATCTCCCCTATATATATATATATATAGGGGTATATATATATAGGGGGAGGGATCATATGAGAACACTACCAATTTAAAGGAACAAAGGAACTCATTTGGGACCACATATAATGTGGGTCCCACATAATATTAAATCATTTATGATTTAATATTAAATAATATTAAATCATAAATGATTTAATATTATGTGGAACTCACATCATATATGATCCACAATTGTCCCTTTGTTCCTTTAAAAATGCAAAGTTCTCATTTGAACCTTCCTATATATATATATATATAAAGTCGAATATCCAAGAATAAGAAAAAAAATGACTTGATGTTAACATATGAGAGTGAAAAACAATAGAAAAGATGCAAAATATCAAAAAGAGAGATTGGATTTAAATCAATCATTTAAAGTAATAAAAACTACAAAAGAATTTACCCAAAAAAGAAAGTAAACTATAATTTTCGTCCATGTAGTTTTTAATTAATGATGTTACTTTTTGAGGTTAATTCTATCGGCACTTTACTCTTATATATATGAAAGACGAAAACAATAAATAGCAAACCATAAGGATTAAAAGTTAATCAATGAGTTGTAAACCACAAAAAATGAAAGTAGGGTGTTCATCTAAACCGTACAAGCTGTACCATATTGCACTGCATCATACAGTTTAAAATCTTCACAATGCAGTTTGTATTTTCATCAAACCGTATTTTACAGTGCAGTTTTCGATTTTGAATATTAAACCACGGGTTAAACAACACCGCACCACATATATCAACATGTTTTTGAATATTACTCACATATATATTATCAAATAAAATCAAAATATTTTATACATTACTAATTATTTATTAATTTCATAAGTTTTACTTTTTATGCCATTTAGTTTGGGTTTGTTTGTTTGAAACAACATAAGTTTTTGTTTCGAAAGTCTTTTTTTACTTCTTATAAATTAAAAAGGTTTAACTTTTTTAAAAACTCATTATTACTGATTTGACATCAGTATAAGTTGTTTTTTCAAACACCCAAAAATACTTATAATCAGTGGTACACCGAAATTAGTCAATAAATTGTTTTTATAAGCTTTATTCAAAAAAAAAATTGTTTTTATAAGCAATCCCAAACACCCCCTTAGACTTATTTAAGTAATTTTTTTTTCTCCTTTTTCGGGATTTGAGATAAAGGGTAATATATGAACATGTTAAACATTATCGTCAAATTTATTTTGAAGTTAATATTTTATAAATTTTAAATTAAAATACGTTAATATAAACCGTATGTACGATTTTGTTTGGTATACTGTGTAATTTTGAGGTTTGAAAAAGAAAAATACTTAAACCACATATACAATATAATATACAGTTTTTATCTTAAACCGTCAAACTGCAACACAAACACCCACAAATAAAAGTCGTAATTTCAAAAAACATAGGGACAAAAATTGCAATATAAACCGTATGTACGATTTTGTCTGGTATACTGTGCAATTTTGAGGTTTGAAAAAGAAAATACTTAAATCACATATACAATATAATATACAATTTTATCTTAAACCATATCAAACTGCAACACAAACACCCACAAATAAAAGCCGTAATTTCAAAAGTATAAGGAGAAAAATTGCAATTTAAACAAACAGGAAGAACGAAAAAAAATAAACACAAGATTTGTGGCGTACTGGTTAAGGCTTGTGGGGGATGAGGCTAGATAATCTATCTACTTCAGGTTCGAATCCAGACACAAACAACTTATGGCCATTGAGAAATTATCTCAGAGCTGCATACTTTAACAGTATTAAAATTGTCAGAGATTAGTCTAGACAAATGGCTAAGATACCCTTTAAAAAAAAGGGACGGGAAAACCAAGATTACTCATAAAAGTTAAAGGTGACGTCATAATTTTAATCTCACTTGTCCAACATACCATGTGCATATCAATTGTTTTTTAGCACAACTTCTTTAATACATTAACACGCCCACACACATATATACATAAACATGTAGGGTATAAAAGATCATTTTTTTGATTTGTTATTATCCGATTTTAATATTTATTTATAATATAATATAATATGTTAGAATATGATAGGATAAGGTAAAATCTTTTCATTTTCATGGGTGGTCATTGATTTATTTGAAACATATAAATATAGGATAATTATTTCAAGTATTTGAATTTTCAATTTGTTTTTAATTAGTTTTGTTGTATTTTTAACTATATTTACGTATTTTCTTTTGTATAAAATTAAACATGGGATAACTAGAAGATATATGTATTTTGTACTTGTATTGGGTTTTTTTAAATCAAACAAAAGCTTATATTCACTAACATTTTAAGGGTATTAATCGTTCATAAAATATCAAGAAATTTGGCGTATCAAGTATGAATGAGATAAGATGATAACCAGATGTATGTGTTAACGGATGAATAACTCCATTAATTTATAGCTTGATGAAACAAACTGAATAATAATTATGATGAATAAGTAACATGTGACATCTCTGTTATTATCTTGTGTGTGTGTATATATAAGGTGGTATCCGTTGCAAACCGATAAATATTTGCAAACTTTGCAACCATTATATTAGTAAACATTGAGATATTTATGGACATTTATCATAATTCATTAGTTGTGTTTCCTAAATCAAAACCATGATCATAATTAATGAACTAATCATCTTCTATATATATCTTAAACAATAATTAATGAATTATGATAAATGTCCATAAATATCTCAATGTTACTCAATATAGTGGTTTGCAAAAGTTTGTGCTTTATTTCTGTCCTAGTTGATCCTGATTCGACATTAGAAGTATATTGATTTTCCCCTTCAAGTGTTAACTCGATTATTTGTGTTAACCTATCGTTCACTGGTGAACACCATGCTCGTTCACTGGTGAGCACCATGCTCGTTCACTGATGAATGGTGTTCACCAGTGAACGAGCATGGTATTCACCAGTGAACGATGGGTTAACACGGTTAACACAAATTATTGGGTTAACACAAGATCAGCCACCTCTCTCTCTCTCTCTCTATATATATATATATATATATGATATATCAAATGTAAACTCAATCTAACGTAAAAACTATGCAAACTAATTATAGCCTTCAATTACTTGATCAACGGTTGAGATTTTTTTTTATTGATTTAGAAAAATAGAAAAATGGTAGTTTTGGTATGTATTTTAATTATTTTAATTTTTAAATTTAAATTTAAAATTAAACATTATCTAAAAAATCTTCTTTAATTATAACATCCCCATTCCCCCACCCACACTATCACTCTCTCTACCTTTGATCCGCCATAGCCATCGTCCTCCGCCACACTAGCGTCGCCTCCGATAACTACAGAAAAGCCCACACCGTCGCCTCCTACATTCGTGAATTTTCTTTTAAAAAAAAAGGTGAGTTGGGTAATGCTAAATAAAGTCATTAGTGAAAATTTATGAATAGTTATGAATGGTTATAATATGAATTACGATTTTACATGTATACGATTTCTATTTTAATTTTATGAATAGGTATTTATTGTTCTTGTATTACGATTTTTGTTCATGATTATGAAAATGTATGAATGGTTATGAATATGAATGTTGAAGGGTATTTTAAAACTTTTGTAACTAGATCATCTATTTGCTTTTTAATTAAATTATCTAAAATATAATCAACATTTTATTTTAAATAAAGTATACCAAAAAAGGGGAATTTAATTATCTTTAAAATGGATTAATAGAGAGAGGGAGGTTCAAGGGAAAACGCTAAAAAAAGAGAAAACTGGAGAAAAAACACTCTGAGAGCCCTATGCACCAATACTTTCATAATTACATATGCATTAGTGCATATGCACAAATGCATGTTACAAATTACTAGTATGCAATTATGCATACCGTCTAGATGAAGGGCTCCAGAGTGTTCTCCAGTTTTTTTTTGACGTTTTCCCTTGAATTTAACCATATATATATATATACACATACATACATACACACATATATATACGGAGGTTCAGGGGAAAACTTAAAAAAAACTGAAGAACACTCTACAAGCTTTCCATCTTAACAGTATACACTAATGCATACAAGCGATTGAAGTTGAGTTTTTTTTTCTATGCACATGTGCATCTTACAAATTATCAATATGCATTTGTGCATACCATCCAGATGAAGGACTTATAGGGTCAGTTTTATTTTTGAGGTTTTTCCTTAATCTGACCCTATATATTCATGAGAGAACTATGTATTTTATGAGAACTATGAGATCCATTCACAACCACACATGTTGAACCCATACATGGTAATTCACATTATGATAACTTACTGAATACAAACCAATATGTTTTCTATTGAAAACATTAAACTCAAACAAGGTAATTCATACTGCTAATGATATTTATCCAATGCATGAGTGTTTTATGTTTCAAACATTACACCTAGACATGATAATTCAATTTGTGAATACTCATTGAACCCATACATGTGCTTGGATATCATAGTTCTTACAAATAATCGAGTTCTCAAATAATTACCATATTATATACACATATATAGGGGCATTCAAGGAGAACTTGGTAATTTATGACAGCCGTGGGATCCAATCTCAACCACAAATCAAAGAGTAATATAAGAAATTAATAATTTGACTTAAAATTCTAATTTTCGGTATTTTAAAAACATAGTTTCTCCTCTCTTCTCTCTCTAACGAAACTTATTCCGACAAACACCATGTGAACACATGAAATACAACATAATACCTAAAAAAAATATCATCACTGTAAAAAATACGTACAAACAAAAACAATCATCACTGTGATACCCAATACACATATAATATGCACATTGTGATACCCATTATATACATGTTGATACATATTGTGATACCGTACCTATTGGTCACAACAGCAACGTTGTGACTATGATGCCCATTGTATACACCTTGATACCCACTATAATTCCCACTGTATACACATTGATACCAACCGTGATACCCGTTCTTTATCATGTGTTCACAAACTAAATGTTAATTTTGGTAATACAAAATAGGAATATGGGGATGGAGTTGTTAAATAATTTAATTAAATGTAAAACGAGAATATCAAATTATTAATTTACCCTTTTATTATATTCTAAGAAATGACATTAATTATCTTAAAAGATTGACTCACATTGGATCTTACCGTTATCATAACTACTGAGTTCTCATTTAATCTGACAATATATATAGGATCAGGTTCAGGAGAAAACAATAAATAAATAGAAAACCGAAAACCATGAAAAACGGTTATAAATGTATATCAATATGGATGTCAAGTAAACGAGAAAAATATGATTGTTATTTTGGTATAATTTGTTTTGTTCAAATTTTAATCATATTTCGTATTTTTCGATTAAAAAAATAGGAGGATGGAGATTTTTAGAGATTTTTAGTTTAAAAATAAAGTTGTATGTACCTCTTTAATTAGGGAATTTAATTATTTTAGGCATTTTAGAAAATGTTTTTACCAAAATGACCAATTTCTTTTTGGTTTTACCAAAATGACCAAAATCTCTACGAAATACATATCCATACACACCTCAGATCGAGTGGACTTCAAAAACACCCAAAACGACGTCGTTTTGGCCAAAATTGCTCCGCCAAATACCGAAACCTCCGCCACATGGCGGAGAGACCCAAAACGACGTCGTTTTGGGCCGTTTTTCGCGTATCCCTTGACCGTATACCATTTCCTCCGCCACGCCGTATAAATACCTCCGCCACATGGCGGAGGGGACCCAAAACGACGTCGTTTTGGGCCTTTTTTTGCCTGAAAACCCTAATCCACCGAACCCTAAAAGCCTTATATACGGTCAGGGATACACGAAAAACGTCGTTTTGGGCCTCTCCGCCATGTGGCGGAGGTATTCGGTATTTGGCAGAGCAATTTTGGCCAAAACGACGTCGTTTTGGGTGTTTTTGAAGTCCACTCGATCTGAGGTGTGTATCGATATGTATTTCGTAGAGATTTTGGTCATTTTGGTAAAACCAAAAAGAAATTAGTCATTTGGTAAACCAATTTTAGAAAATATCCAAAATAATTAAATTCCCCTTTTGGGAACGTAAGATGACATGCCTTAGATTATAATTTTTATTTTCAATTGTTTTTATTAAGTGAAAGATATATATGAAATATGGTAATTATGATAATTATAGAAAAGAATTAAGAGTAAACTTCATTTTTGGTATTTTATGTTTTTCTTATTTTTTTAATTGTGGTCTCTATAATATATTCAATACAAGTTTACCATCATAGTTGCTTGGTTTTGGTCTCTAATAAACAGTTGTTAAAAAAATTCATCAAGTTAAGAATCAGAATCAGAATTTTTGTCTTGAGACATCATGATTGCACTAAGATTAACTAATCCAAATTATCGAGGTTTGCAATTTGCTAGGTTATCATGGCACGAAACACAAGCACCATAATTGTGAGATGCATCAAATATATAGTCAGATCCACTGTTCCGGTTCCAAAACGGAAGCTCCGGCAAAATGAGGTCAACTGACGACGATAGAAGAGCTCGTGTGTGGCCAATGACAGGGAAGCCATAAATGGCGCTTAAAAACGCAAGAGACATAAACAAACCTATAAATTGATTCATCAATCGTTTATCATAACTAATCATTGAAACATACACCAAGAAATATTAACACATAGTTCTTTTGTAACAAAGAGAAAATCAACCTCCTATGGGTCAAACTTCCTTGCATTAAACGCCTCCCTTCTATGACCTCCCCAACCCTTTCTTGGCCTTTCCTTCCCTGCGACTAACCCGTTTGTACTTTCTTTTTGCATAGAACAACTATGGAGTTTGTTCCTCTGGTGAATACCCATAGAATAAAGTGAACTCGAAACAGTTTGCTCTTAAACTCAGTTTGATTTTAGTTTTTGAATTTATAGAATGATTGTTCGGTCCAAATAGAACAACAATTCTTTTGACTTAGTGATATGGCAGGAAGTCGAATTTCGCATACATATATATATACACATACACACATATACATACATACACTGATACACTTAAAGACGTAAAAACATCCATTGTTTTAATTGACGATTTCAATTTATTGTATATACCTTATTTTATGTGAAAAATTTCTTGTTCCCTATTCCATTTTTCATATATAAAACTCTTTGTATTTGTTAAAATTGTTCCAATTGATGGAAGAATAAATAATGACACGTACATAAAATAGTGAAATTTGTAAGAAGTTTAAAGGTAGGCACTGTATAAAATTGTGAGGGACTGATATTTTATTTATTTGAAAATTGAGGGTTCGAAACTGTAAAATGAAATGAAAAAAAAAAGCGGAAAAGATGAAAGGTGCCACGTGGATGGTGACGTGATAGTATTGAGGTGGATGACAGAAACACGTGGACGGATTACCTATATTAAATAATGGATGATAGATGCGTTGTTTTTTGTCGTTTTTTGCTGACGTTGACATTACGTCACCACCATCAGCTGCCAACTCAGATGCATCCTCTTCAGTCTCCTTTATTCAAATCTATTACCACCTATTTCTTTCTTTTTTTTTTGCCCTTTATAATTATTTAATTAATAAATAATTATTATCGGATACTGATATTTGCTCTCCTATCTATATGTTAAAAAAAATAAAGGTTGTGTATCGGGTGAGTCGGATGGACAAATCAAAAACTCGATCGGGTTTCAGATATGAAAATCAATATCTGAATTTTAGGTTTCGGATTTTTAATTGGCCTAGTTTCGAGTTGATGTCATATAGTATTATAAAATAAAAATAGAGAGAATTTTATATACGTCATTTAAAATTTGCAATATTACGTATATATCCTTGTAAAATTTTAAATTACGTGTGTATCTTTTTAAACCTGAAAAACTCACGTATATATCATTCTTTCTAATTTAATTATTATTATTAAACATTTTAAAAATACAAATAATTAAAACTAAATTGAATATATTTTAGAAATTATTAATATAACCTTCTCATATCTCTTCCAAAAAGTATCTCAAATCAACCAAATCAACAGGCGCCGACTAGAGAAAGAAAAGGCACCAACGAGAGGAAGAAAAGGCGTCGGCGATGGTGTTTTTGATTTTGAAAAAGATTTGTATTTTAGAAAAGATTTATTGAAAGGTTATATTAGTAATTTCCAAAATATATTCAATTTAGTTTTAATTATTTGTATCTTTAAAATGTTTAATAATAGTTAAATTAAGGAGAAAGATATATACGTGAGTTTTTCAGGTTTAGAAGGATATATATGTAATTTGAAATTTTACAATACATATACGTAATATTGTAAGTTTTTAAGTACGTATATGAAATTCTTCCATAAAAATATATATAAATTCTATCGATTTTAAAGATGAATTTAAGAGATTAAAAGATTGATGAAATCAATAGTAATTTAGGTTAATCGCGTCTTTTATGAATTTTAAATGGTTTTTTTTAGAGGAAGGGTTTTATAAAACAATTCGATTGAATAAAAATAAGTGTTAAATTTTAATGGTTAAAAAGGTTTTTGTTAAAAAATTTTTGGTGAAAACTCGATTGGATAAAAACAATGTCATAAAATAAATTGATAAATATATTGAAATATGGCTTAGAATCGTGTAAGAAAAAGAGTTAAGGTAAAAAGCGTAAAAAGAGAACCGAACTCCATAATTACGTTTTAGAAGGGAGTTGATTTGGTGCATCTCGGTACACCTAATCTTGAGGCATCTCATCCTAATGTACATCAAATGGTGGAGATTACTTCCTACGCTTCCATCGGAACCCAACCCGTTGAAATATATGATAAGCGTTGCATTTTCTCTGTTGATGAGAAATTGCAGTAGTTTCCCATTTTCTGTATACAATAAATTTCTATGTCGCATTACATGAATATAAAAGTAGTTTGATAAAAACGAATCCGTTTAAAAAATTTAGTATTGATAACTTAACATGGTAGGAGGCTCGATCATTTGACTATCTGAGTAAGACAAAATAATGTTTAAACGTTCCGACCATGAAAATCTAAATTAACAGACGATTAGAAATCTAGGAATTCGGTTTTTGATAGGCGATCTGATGAACTGATTGAGACATTGGCATTGTTGTACAAATTAGCTACACAATTGGCACGTCGTAGATCAAGTAGACAAGAACATGTCTATCACGTCACATTTGTTCGCCCAACCTGACATATACGATAACTGAATGAGACTTAGAAAAACGTTATTTTACAAGCTTGATCATCCGAGCATTCATTCCCAATATATTTCTTACAAATTATTTCATCATAAAAATGTTCAAAAATATGTTAAAAAATATTGAAGAATTGATATAAAATAATAAAACTCAATCTTCTAACCTAAAGAAACTCAACAAAATACTATGAAAATTGAAACCATATATGCTTATTTGTTTACTTTTTAACAGGTTCATTAAGAAACAATATCTAAATCGTTAAGAAATGAATAATATTTAACTAAAAATAATTAAGTTTGTCTTTTAATAGTTCCAAAACCATTTAAATCATTTTGTATTGTTGAAGCATCTTTTAATAGATCTGAAAATAAAAGTATCTTAAGTTTAATCTTTAAAATAAAAGAACTAAAAAATAAATAATAAAAATTTCTAAGTTCTGAGAGCTTCCTAAAAAAATTTGATACTCAAGAAAGAGAAACCAATTTTTTCTCACTAACAAGGTTAATTGTATTATCAAAAAGATTTTGTATAAAACTTATTCGAATTTTTAAATATATATTTATTGAGGAAAGTTTAAATGAAAATTTGTTTTTATTGTGAACGTAAGAACAAAGAAAATTACAAGGCATATCTCATTCAATATGAATAACGAAAGACATTCAGTATAAATAATAAAAGTAAAGTTCATACACTATTCGTAATGAATGATATAACATTCAATATTAATAACATAATATTCAATATGAATAATACATGACCATTATCTATTCAGGATGAATAACGCTTCGAAGCAGGAGACACATGTCATACTCTCCTTCGTCGTTAAGTTTAGTTTTCATTTGAATCTGCCATATATTTATATACATTAAATATTTTAGTAATGTAATTAATTTAATAAATATTCAAAATAAATAAATTGTTCGACTTTAGATTGTAAAATTTTAAAAGTATTTTATCTTTTGCTTCATCTTATAATTATTTTAAAAAATGGTCTATAATTTTCAAATGTTTTTTAAAATATCCCACTTTAAATGTCGTATAAGCATGCGTCATCTAGGAAAACTTGGTGAAATTTAGAATTAAAAGCTGTCAAAAATGAAATTGCTTCTAGAATCTTACTATTTATTACATAACCTTGAAATTACATCATCTTCTATTCGCCTATAAAAAATATATTCAAATATCTATATCTATCCATCATATATTGAAGATATATTTTTCTTTTAGAAACCTAATTGTTAGTATAAATTATAAAAATTAATTATTATAACATAAATATTTATATAAGATTATCATAATTCATTTATAATAGTCAAGGTTTTATATCATGAAATAGTTGAGATATTTATTAGATTTGATAAACAGTGGAGGTTGGATTATATGGTTTATATTAGGGATGGCAATTTTCGACACGACAAAAAAGACGACACGAACTCGACACGAAAATAAACGGGTTAGGGTTGAACTTTTTGACACGCCAACCCGTCAACCCGCCAAATAAACGGGTCAGGTTCGGGTTGATACGCCAACCCGCCAAAATTTATTAAAAATAATAATATATATTTTATGTTTTATTTTAAAATCTAAAAGTCTAATCAATAGAGTTTCTTTCGTTTTGTTGTGTAAATTGTAATCCCGTCCGTCAAAACTCAAATGTAGAAATGTGAAACACGAATACCTTAACCCTAACTCAGAATACTCAACAGTAGCTACGACGGCGCTCTACCTAGAAACAAGAGATTTCATGAACCCTCAACTCGCGAACGACCTGCCAACCCGCGACACGTCAACCCAACAACATGCAAGTTGACTCGCCAACCTGCCACCCCGCGACCATCCCGCCAACACGCGGGTTGACCCGCCAACACGAACGTGTGCGGGTTAGGGTTGCATATCTCGACACGATTAGCTAAACGGGTTGGGTTAGGGTTGAGCATCCATGACACGCCAACCCGAACACGACACGATTGTCACCCCTAGTTTATATACTAATGGTTGAGTTTGTAAATAAAATCATATATTGAAGATATCTTTTAGAAACCTAATTGTTAGTATAAATAAAATAACATATGTTTGTACAAAATAAAATTTTAGTGTTTATTAAATATGTCTTTTTAATTTGATAACCCGATAAGGAAATCCAAAAAAATATCCTATAGGTGTGAGGTGTCAAGCTAAATACTAAAAAAAATCTTGTTTTCTTAGCATATTTTGCTTAATTCGAAATTTATTATAATTTAAATATATTAACTTTAAATATAAAGATTAATTTTAATTTTTAAGGTTTAAATGAGAACTCAAATTTGGTTGTGAACGTTAGGACAAATAAGAGCGCGACATGTATCATATTCAGACTGAATAATATTCAGACATATATCACGCTCTCATTTGTCCTGACGTTCAGTGTTCACAACCAAATTTGAGTTCCCATTGAACTTTCCTCTCTCTCTCTCTCTCTCTCTCTCTCTATATATATATATATATATATTAAAAATAAAGATAAAGATTAACTCTAAGGCCTTGTTTGTTTTTTCATTTTAAGCTCTTAATCATCACTTACGTCTTATTTGTTTAGACGTTTCATAACCATTTCAGAACTGAAATCAGACTTTAGACTTCAGCACCTCTTAACAAACGCCACCTAAGTCTATAACAAAACAAACTCAAGATGTTGTAATAAAGATTGTGGAGGCAAAGGTTGGAATAGGTCATGCCATACTCTCAATGGCAAAAGTCCTAACTTATATGATCGGTCTTTCATCCCAAAAAGAATAAGTCAGGTAATCAAGAAGTATTGACAAAATGGTTATAAAGGCGGCTTTGACCTGGTTCCCCTCCTTTAATAATCTCCACCCTCCCATGAATCGCGTCAATCCTCCGTGATCGCGTCCACCATAACCGAAGATGTGTCGCTGAGATTCGTCCTCACGTTCACAGCCAAAATTGAGTTCACATTTGAACCTAACCCTATATATATACACATTATCCAAAGAACTCAAAATAATAGACAACCACTTTTATAAAGGAAGAATTCATTGTGCATCAGAAAACAATAGCACGTTTCTTTGCTTTTTTCCAAACATACCACCAAGTGATGATCAAGAATATTAAAATCATATAATTTTCATCATTAGATATGTTACTCCCATCTAAAAAGAATAGGTACGGTCATTGATAAACCACTAACTAATGTTGCTATATATACTCACTAACTACTTTTATATTAATGGCAATAAACTATATGGATTGGGTTTCAGTAAGAAGTAGAGTTAAGGTGAGAAGTGTAAGAATAAATCTCCACCATTTGATGCACATTAGGATGAAATGCACTGAGATGAGATGTACGGAGATGCATCAGATCAACTCCCTTCTAAGACGCAATTCATGAGTGAGTATGAGATTAAAAATGATCAAGGGCTCAGATCTCTTCTTACGTTTCTCACCGTAACTCTTCTTCTCACACGATCCTATGTCTAAACTATACATTATAGAAATACATGTATACAACCAATTGAATTTAGGGTAAATTGAATTTTAAATGTGGATAGCCACAAGGAGTAAAACTACAAAAGTGATCAAAAGGGGTGGCAGTCACATGGATCATCAATATAATAAATAAAGTTTAGGACGAGAGTTGATAGTAAGTGACAACTACACTACAGTAACATAAAAAAATCTTATTTATCCTTTTAATTTTAATATATAATTAAAAAAACCATTTAAAAAACCATTATTGTTTCATATAAAATATTGTACCTTGAGTTTATAATCGTATGGATACATTGTTGATTTGCATGAAAATTATAAAAATAAATTATGATCCGTTATCTGATTATTTGTTGGAATTAAAAATCATGATACATTGTTGATTTATTTTATCCAATTATTATAAATACTTTATTAATTATTAATTACTATTTATTATTATATTTTATATTACATTACATGAGGTGAGGATGTACGTCACGATTTTATATCTCATACCCCACAAAGCCTCGTGGATTGCTAAGTAAGCCGGCGTGTACATTATAATGTTTGACTCTTGTTTTTAATGTTTTTTTTAAAGTCACATATTATTGTTTATTATTTTGGATCAAAATAATGTGTTGGATTCGTCCAAATCATTGATTTGATATTGAAAGGATCATGTTACAAAAGATCTGAATTTAAATAAAGTAATTTTAGATGATTTGATCATTGATTAAATTCATCAGTGTTTAAATAGGGACAATTACTGACATCCGTATATAATACTAATGATACCTTTATAAGATTAATTTATTCTCACAAACATCCATATCGAAAACCCTTTTTTTGGAAAGAGTATTTAGGCATTTGCCTAGACTAATTTCTGACAATTTTAATACTGTTAAAGCATGCAGTCCTGAGATAATTCCTCAGTGGCCACAGGTTGTTTGCGACTGGATTCGAACCTGGGGTAGATGGTTATCTAGCCTCACTACAACAAAAGTGATTTTATAGGACGCATAAAATGAAAAAGCGTCCTAAAAGAATACTTTATAGGACACTGATTTATAGGACCAAACCAAAAAGTGTCTTATCTAAAAGCGTTACAATAAGTTTATATGACGGTTTGAGGCGTCTTAACAAGTTTTTACGACGCTTTTAAAATAAAATGTCCTATTAACTATTTTTAGGACACTTTTGAAAAGTGTTCTATAAAACCATATTTTATAGGACACTTTTGAAAGCGTCCTATAAACCCATATTTTATAGGACACTTTTGAAAGCGTCCTATAAACCCATATTTTATAGGACACTTTTCAAAAGTGTCCTAAAAAATAGTTAATAGGACATTTTATTTTAAAAGCGTCGTAAAATCTTGTTAAGACGCCTAAAACCGTCATATAAACTTATTGTAACGTTTTTAGATAAGACACTTTTTGTTTTGATCCTATAAATTAATGTCCTATAAAGTATTATTTTAGGACGTTTTTTCATTTTAGGCGTCCTATAAAACCAATATTGTTGTAGTGTGGCCTCATCCCCACAAGTTTTAACCAGTACACCACAAGTCTTGTGGTTAGAAAACCCTTTTTTGCATTTCAAAAACTATAAAAATACAAAAAATTATATGTATATGGTGCCAAAAGTGCAATAGGTATAACATTTGGTCATACGTTGATTAGATATTAAACTTGCTAAGAATTTAAAAGATACATTAAAGATTGTGCTCTACGGTTTTAGTTGAATAAAAGTTTAGTCCTTAAGGTTTGAAAATTGACAACACACCTACCTGGCCACCTTTATTGGGGAGATCCTACACATTATTTGGAGTGTAATTAAAACATAAAAGATATTTCATAGGTGTATTATTATGGTTGTGTTCTTCTATTATTATAAGGTTTACTGATATGAATAATCTAATTTAAATGTTAATAATTTAGAATAACCATAATATTTATTGTTTGTGAGCAATATTGTAATGTAAATGGCAATATAGTTTAATTATGTGTAGCTTTTTATTCATCTAAAGCATGCCAAAAGATATATATATATACACACACACAAACATTTTAGAACTTTGACGAAGGATCGTGAAAGAAGAAGAGTTAAGGTCGGAAGCATAAGAAGATATCTGAACCATTTATCACTTTCAATCTCATGTCAATCCATGAATTACACTTTAAAGGGGAATTGATTCGGTACATCTCGTTGCACCTCATTAGTGTTGGCATTCAATCAGGATTGATCTAAAGGTGGAGATCTTCTCTTATGCTTCTCATCATAACTTTCCTTCTCACCGGAACCTAACCCATGAAAGTTTTCATCAAAGAACATGATAGACTTAAGTAATGGTTATTTTTTTTGGAAAGGGTATCCTAGACATTTGTCTAGACTAATCTCTGGCAAATTTAAGACTGCTAAAGCATGCAGCGCTGAGATAATTTCTCAGTGGCCATAAATTGTTTGCGTCTGGATTCTAACATGGGGTAGATGAGTTATCTAGTCTCATCCCCCACAAGCCTTAACCAGTCCGCTACAAGCCTTGTGGTTATTCTTAACCAAGTCATGCTAGTTCATAATTCCTAGCTGGGTGCTTAAACCTAGTACGACTCAATAAGGGTTTTTAGACAAACATAAATAAGTCAAGCCTAAATCAACATAGTTTATTTGACCTCACATAAGAGTCACAAATTCACAATGTAATTTATATTCACATCAAGTTGCTTGAGATTTTTAACTATAATTTTGTTAATATGGTTTTCTTTTTCTTAGGAAGCCTTAGTTATATAATCTAAACCACCAAGACTCAAGCTTATATAAGATCATAATAACTGACCTCATGCAATTCAAGATTGAATCAGAGTTTTCCCCATTTGGTAACTCACAGCTCAAGATCAAGTCTGCATAGTTTCCCTTAAGCCAATAAACCTAGAGTTCAGGTTGGCTCAAACTTTTCCTATGTGTAACGTGACACTAATAGCAACATAATTATATCAAATAAAACGTTTATGTCCAATTCAATTTGTCCAAAGTGTTAGGTATTTTTGAAAGGTAATCTAAAAGTCTCGATATTGTTACTGAATTACCATGTTGTTTAACAAACAAACTACCATAAATTCCGCCTCTGTTTAATAGATATCTTGGTATTTTTCAAAAAAACATAAAATCTTAATTGACAATTGATATTGAAAGTTCAATCAAATGCTCTTTATGAATGCCTAAAATTTATCAGGGACTGATTTGTTTGAATCTGAATATTAAGGACCAAAAGTGAAATATTGGTAGAAATAAAGTACCAATCATAAATTTTTGGTGAAGATAACCGTCAACGGTGCTACGTGGTAAGTGATGTCATAGAAAGAGATGGACCAAGATGATGACTTCAAAGGGTGTGTCTCTTTCATTTTGCTGATGTAAAGGATGACGTGGCACATTCGGCGAGTGCCAAGTCGGACTCTCCTCTTAAATTTATTAACAAATAGTTAATACTTTTTAGATTAAATTATTTAAAAATTATACAATATAAGAGCATCTCCAATAGCTTTCCTGAAATAAGAAAAATAAATGAAATAAGGATTTTGAGCAACTATTTTGCTCCAATAATTTCTTTATAATCATCTTTAAAATAAAAAAAAATAGGAGAAAGAATGAGTTTTTATTCAAATATGGAGTTCACTCCAAAAATGATTAACAAATGAAATGACCAATAAGAAATTTTAAAAAATAAATATTTAAAGAGATAAATAATATTTTAATAGATGATGCAATATTTTAATATTATTTTGAAGAAATTATAGAAAATTTGTTGGAGATGAATATAACAATTGACAATATTAATAAATTAGTTTGACACGTTACAAGTCATACACCCAATTTAGTATGAAGTTCATTTTTTTAGTTTTTATAATATTTTTAATTATGCAATATGTAAACTGAGAATCATATGTATTGAAACTCTTTATTTTTTGCAGTATGATCACTTTTTCGTTGATTTTATAATGTATTTTTAAACTTATAATTATTGGATTATAAACATAAAATTCGAAAGATTTTTATAGTGGTGCAGTTTGCTATTTTTTGCAGTTTGCTATATGGGGTATAATTGTAATTTTATAGAACCTCGATAAGGCTCGCGAGCCGCTCGAGCCGAGTAATTTATAGGTCGAACTCGACTTGATTATCTACTCGAGTAGCTCGAGTTCGAGCTCGACTCGATAATTCACGAGTCGATTTCGAATACTTTCCGAGTCGATCTTAAGTATCTCACGAGCTGTCTCGTCTCGATTACACTCTAGATATGAGAATGCATGAACATACAATATATTTTTGAATGATTTTTGTTATACGTAACATATTTTAATCTAAATATTTAAAATACCATATATTATATATTAAAATAAAGGTTTTAAAAATAAGTTACATAAAATACAAACAAGATGAATTGTGTACGTATTCACTAGATTTTTTTTTGGACTTTTCTTAAATCTTGCAAATACATGATGTATTTATAAAATAATATTTAGGTTTAAAACATAGGAAAGGATAATGGTTATTAAAATTAGTGGATAATATTAAAATAATAAAAGATGATCTTTAGCCCACTTAACCTTGATTTGGTCCAACTAAACTTTTGGCCATTGAATATGACTCTAAATTCACATATTGACATGTGTCCCTTATTTTCTTATTTTTTGGAAATTTAGAAAAAGCCACTTGAGTTATAAATTATACACCTTCAACCCTTTTTATTGCATAACTTTAATCAAAAAAATTATTTTAATTTTTGATATCAAGTTTACAACATATTCGAAAATATGATATCCGTATTTTTGAATAAAATCAATAGAAAGAGAGGGGGCCAGAAGAAATATAATTCAGGTTTCAATTATGTCTATTTAGTTTTGATAGAATCATAAGTCCTAAATTTATAAAATTTTATAAAGAAGAAAACACTTGATTGTAATATTCTTTATTATGGTAAATATCTTATGGGCTTGGGCTTATCTTGTAATAGACAACTACTATATAAAGAAGTCTAGGGTAGAAAATTCGTCAATGAGAGTCGTCTAAAGTACATTCGCGTTTGTAATCTTTAATGCTTTCATTAATAAAACATATGACTCAATGATTTCCGTATGATTCCTCTATTGATCTTGTTGAATCGGACCTAACAAGTGGTATCATAGCCGAAATCGAATCTATCTGATTTGATACGATCATCATATTCATCAAGATCAAGGTACTATCGAGCATTAATTTTTTCTCACTGTGCATCGTTTTTGAAGTTCGGGACCGAAGAATCAATTTTTATGATTTTATGATCTTAAAATCGCTGGTTATTCGAAGTTATCTGGGATAGAAGCAAATAGGGGTGGCAATCGTGTCGTGTTCGGGTTGGCGTGTCGCGGGTTGGCGGGTTGGCGTGTCATGGATGCTCAACCCTAACCCAACCCGTTTAGCTAATCGTGTCGAGATACGCAACACTAACCCGCACACGTTCGTGTTGGCGGGTTGGCGGGTCAACCCGCATGTTGGCAGGGTGGTCGCGGGGTGGCAGGTTGGCGAGTCAACTTGCGTGTTGTCGGGTTGGCGTGTCACGGGTTTGCGGGTTGGCAGGTCGTTCACGGGTTGAGGGGTCATGAAATCTCTTGTTTCTAGGTAGAGCGCCGTCGTAGCTGTCGTTGAGTATTTTGAGTTAAGGTTAAGGTGTTCGTGTTTCACATTTCTACATTTGAGTTTTGACGGACGGGATTACAATTTACACAACAAAATGAAAGAAACTCTGTTGATTAGACTTTTAGATTTTAAAATAAAACATAAAATATAAATATTATTATTTTTAATAAATTTTGGCGGGTTGGCGTGTCAACCCGCGACCCGTTCGTGTCAACCCGAACCTGACCCGTTTATTTGGCGGGTGACGGGTTAGCGTGTCAAAAAGTTCAACCCTAACCCGTTTATTTCTGTGTCGGGTTCGTGTCGTGTTTCGTGTCGTGTCGAGAATTGCCACCCCTAGAAGCAAAGGTCCAAGCAGCCAAAACCAATCGAATAATTCTATGAGGTGTTGCTAAGTTTTTCTGGGTTTATTATTCTTCAAAGTTATCGAACCCAACAGATCTATATGTTCTTTATCGATTTCTTGGAGATTAAGGTACCATCGTTTTTTTTTCTCGAATATTAAAGCATATCATTTCATTCGACATCCATCTGCTTGTATTCTTGTCGGACCACTTGAACACTTAGAAGATTTTTTTGAGTTTTGCTTGAAGTCTTGTCGACTCCCTAAGACCCGACATGATTTTTTGTCGAGTCCCGAAGGATCGACATGTTTGCCTATTTTTTTTCCTTGAAAATCTTCTAAGAGCTTTTTATCGAGTCCCCTTGTCCCGACATCCAAACTTATCGACTCAATAGGACCCGACATAAATTCTTATCGGACCTATAGGACCCGACATAAATTTCTTATCGGCCCTATAAGACCCGACATAAACTCTTATCGGATCTATGTAACTCGACATTCTCACTTGTCGCATCTTAAAGACCCGACATCAAGTAATGTCGCATCCATACAACCGAGAACTTCATGCAAATCCCGACCAAAGCATATTTCGTCGACCATAGTTGAGTTTCAACCCAATATTGCTTATGATATCAAAAGAAAATATTCAAGAGCCCTGCATCAATTTTTTATATAGAGAAATTTTTTCTCTCGGGGCGCTGCCCCTAGACCCCCCGTGCTGAGTCTCGGAAGGGGGATTGTAACACCCCGTCTTACCACGACACAATATTGTCCGCTTTGGCCTAAGCCGCACGAATTTGTTTCTGGCGACCCGGTGAGGACTTCTCAAGGGGTCACCCATCCTGGTACTACTCCCACCCAAGCACGCTTAACCACAGAGTTCCAAGAACCTGTCTTACGTGTGGCCCCAAAACGCGTTGTGTTTAGGAAGGCCAATGTTTACTTATGAACCCAACATCACTCCTGTCCACGACCGATATGGGATCTGCCTAAGGTGTTACAAACACCCCCCCTTAGGGACTCATCGTCCTCGATGAGGTTTGCCCCACATCCCGAACGGCACAGGAGCGGCTCTGATACCATTTGTAACACCCCGCCTTACCACGACACAATATTGTCCGCTTTGGCCTAAGCTGCACGGATTTGTTTCTGGCGACCTGGCGAGGACTTCTCAAGGGGTCACCCATCCTGGTACTACTCCCACCCAAGCACGCTTAACCACAGAGTTCCAAGAACCTTCCTTGCGTGTGGCCCCAAATCGCGTTGTGTTTAGGAAGGCCAAGGTTTACTTATGAACCCAACATCACTCTGTCCACGGCCGATATGGAATCTGCCTAAGGTGTTACAGGGATCATTGTTCATGGATTTCATGCAAAGCCGGATTTGAAAAGTTTTCAAGACAACGGTGATTGGATTCTGCATCTGGTTAGATTAATCAGAAGTCTGACTCTCTGCACTCATCATTCTAGAGTTTTTATTTAGATGCCAGTTTCAGTAAATGTATGTTGTTATTATGTGCTAATTCTTTCTAACGGTTTACTGTCTGGAGGTTTGATTGTGATCTAGAATGTTGAATGACGATATTCATTCATCTGATTAAGAAAACTGGATCTGAGTTGATTGCTTTCTGTTTTGGAAGTATTCTGGAAATCGAATACTTTTTGAACAAACTTATATATCAAAGAAGCAATGCTCATCAAGAAATATCATCTCCCAGTTTACATGATATATTGCCTCGGTGATCCAAGTTCCTTGAGCTTATCAGATTAAAGCTTTTTACACATAATTCTTATTCAACTTGTGGCTAAAGACAAATTCAATGTTTTTCTTGCTGATTATGCACTGAGTGTTGAAGCTACTCGCACATGTATCTTTGATTTATGCGGCTAACAGTTGTGTCGAGTTGTTTACAGATTGAAGCTGTATTTTGTGCAATCAGTAGCGGTTATAACACATTGAATCTGGTATTTTTCAGTTGAAACCAAAGACTAAGAGCTTATTTCAAGGGGGAGCGTGGAGGACCGACGACACTAAAGCTTATCCAAAGAAAGCAAGGGGGAGAAGATTTAAAGATGATTCCTTTATAAAACTTTAGGGGGAGATTGATAGGACCATAAGTCCTAAGTTTAGAAATTTTTATAAAGAAGGAAACACTTGATTATAACATTCTTTATTATGGTAAATATCTTATGGGTTTGGGCTTATCTTATGATAGACAACTACTATATAAAGGAGTCTAGGGTAGGGAATTCGTCAATGAGAGTCGTCTAAAGTGCATTCGCGTTTGTAATCTTTAATGCTTTCATCAATAAAACATACGACTCAATGATTTCCGTATGATTCCTCTATTGATCTTGTTGAATCGGACCTAACAAATTTGTCATTTGTTTAAAATAGTCACGTGATTGTGAGATCTGAAATAAATACAAAATACGAGAAAAATATGCCATAAATTGAGTTAACCTCATCTCAGCTGATTGAATTTAGTTTGTAAATCGTCTAAAAGTCTCATCTGACTGTGAAATCTAAGATGGAAAGAAATGAACTAGAGGAAAGATACCCTGAATTAAGTGGCCTTGATTTTGATTATGTATACTTTCTACTGAAAGATGTAAATCATCTTAATGGATCACTTTGAATGTAAATCATATATACTGTTTGTGTTTGTATATGTTAGAAGATCTGAGTCGCTTGATGTTATCTCTACAACCTTAAACACATTATTTTGTATTATGCTTTAATAATAGTCAATTAATAGCATATTCATATTAATACTTATATGAACAAAAGGGAGGTTAAATACAAATGAAATCCATTCTATAACTTTTAGTTTTTTACGTTACTAGATTATTGTAATATTGAGTTCGATCATTTCAAATTCCAATTCTGATATAATATTTTCTTAACGGCATAAAATAACATGAAAATAACGACTTGAGAGACTATGATAACACACATCACATGTGAGCTTCTGTAGCCACACATACATCATCAATTAATTGACATAGACATTAATTTGAGTCATCAATTATTTTTGTTTGTACATTGAATTTTTTTTCTTCAGTTTAGTAAAACATAAAAGACAACAGCGACGAGGGGTAATTTGAACCTCGTAATATACTAATTTTAATATATTATATATGATATATATTTTTAATATAGGCTAATTAAAAGGGAAACTAAACTTGATTGAAAAATACAATTATGTTGATGATGATTTTCAAATTCTATTCATTGATTTTTTTTAATTTCTATTAAAAGAAAATAAATGAATGAAAATTTATATATTTATTTATTAAAAAACATTTAAATTATATTTATTTTCTAAGAAAGTTATATTTTTGGGAGCAACTACTAACGATAAGAAAATCTAGCCTTGTCATTTTTCGGTTTCGTCTTTCAATTATATTTTGTTATAGTGGTAATTGTGATTCATTTTTTTCCAATTTTTGGGCCCTTTCATTACTTCTATTAAAAAAATCGTTAACAGGTATTTTAGTCTTTTCATATTTTCCTTTTATCTTCTGAATATATATATATATATATATATATATTAAAAATAATTCCTCTCTCTCTCTCTCTCTCTTCATTCTCTTCTGACCTATAGCCCAACCTCCCCCGACAACCCTTCTACAGTTCTACCCGTTAATCCAAACCCTAACAACTGCCTCCTTTTAAACCCCTCTTGTCGACCACAACATCCACCTTTTGTCCCCCCCCCCCCAATTCCCATCGATCTAAACCCCCCTCTATTCTTGTTTACTAATTATCCAACAAACTGCACTAGAGTAGCAAACATAAACGTGGCTTCATAACAGTAACAAACATAAATTAATCAAGCTTGATTCCTTTCATTTGCATATGTATAGAATCGAATTGCATATAGAATCACATGCCAAACACCATAAACAATCTAAACCCTAAATGATTTATGGTAGTACTTTAGTGTTTGTTGTTATGTTGGTAGTTGAATGGTGGGTTTTTGTGTCAATAATCATTGTTCATCTATACATACTTCTTGAAAATTTTGAGAGAGGAATGGAAGATAAAAACCAGATATCATCAATGAAGAAGCTTATAAACAAATATAAGCTGATGATATCGATGTAGCAAAAACTAATATTCCGACTCTAATTTTTGGATTGGGTTTCAAAAAGACGCAATGTCTCAGTGGAGTGATGGGTTAAAAGACCAAATTACCCTCGTATTAAACAATTCACGATCTGTATTCTGTAAGTATTTGCAAACTACAAGGATCCAAAATGAAAGAAATTACAAACCATAATAACTAATATACAAATAAACAAAGTTGAGGGACTGAAAAGCAAAATTTTATAACATACCACAAGTACCAAAACTGTGAAGGTGGAAAGTAGGACGGTGATCATGTCATGAGTGGGGTACGTAAGACGTGGGATACCCCCAAAAAACAAATATTAACAAAACAGAATTAAAATTAAAATTAAAATTAAAACTATTTATGACGTCATGCTTACGTCACCTCTAAACTTTTGTAACGCGTAACTGCCGTTGACGCCTGACCCTTTCAAGTCCCTAAAACGCCTCCCTTTCTCCTATAAATCTCTCCCTCAAATCGCTCACACCAAATTAACACACACTCTCTCTCAATATATATATATATATATATATATAAATCTGTATCTATATCTATATCTATATCGATTTCTCTCTGAAAAAATGCAACAAGCAATTCCTTACAAAGCATGGACGACTCTGCCTCTGAACCGCCACGCCGGTGATCGGAAACCGATGAGCCAATTCGACGGATCTACGAAAGGTGCGATCAGAGACGCCGTGTCGGAAAACGCCGTTATCGTTCTCGCTCGCCGTGGTTGTTGTATGAGTCACGTCGTTAAGCGACTGTTAAACGGTCACGGTGTGAATCCGAGCGTGTTTGAATTCGATGAAGAAGAAGAGAACGATGTTGTGAAGGAACTTGAGATGATCGGATCGGAAAACGACGGTAACGATAACCGTCGACTGGTGCAGTTTCCGGCGGTGTTCATCGGCGGAAGGATGTTCGGTGGATTGGATCGAGTTATGGCGACGCATATCACCGGTGAGTTGATTCCGGTACTGAAACAAGCCGGTGCGTTATGGCTTTGATTTTTTTTTTGCCGATTTCAGTAATTTTGTTAGATCGGTTTTTTTTTTACTTCTTTTTTGTGATTAATTTAGTGAATTAATTTGAGTTGCATTAATTATTATCATATGATTTGTACATGATGCATTGCAACTTGTACTTTGGTTGAAATCATGGAGGATTTTATAAGCGTACATATGATGACAATGATTAATGCATAACGTACTATTTGTGAAAAATGACCTGAAAACTAGATAGGAAATTGAATGATTTTATATTATTTTTCTTCCATAAAAAGTAAAAAAACGTAATCTTATAAAAATAAAACTCATTTGAATGAATTCTCTCTCGATTTTGAAAATTACGTTTTGTTTGAGAATATAACTTTAAAATAAAAACATATATTTAACTCTAAATGGAGGTTTTAATCATTAAAATTGTTTATCTAATAAAATACTATTTACCTTTTTAAAAATTAAAATTGCAAAGAATTTGTTTGAAAATGTTTATATTTTACATAAAGATGTGTTTGGTACGTGAATATTGTAAAATCTCAGGCAAACTGTACCAGATTTTTTTTGTTTTGTTCACACACCTGGACTCAAAGTTTTAAAACGCGTGTGATAGGAAGGTAGCCAAGTCTCTTATAAGGCAACTTTTGTTCTCTTTCCCAACCAATGTGGGATATTACAATCCACCCCCCTTGGAAGTTCAGCGTCCTCGCTGGCACATTAGTCCGGTTACCGGCTTTGATACCATCTGTAACATTTCAGGCTAACCGTACCATATATTATCCGCTTTATCCACATACCTGGACTCACGGTTTTAAAACGCTTCTGATAGAGGAGGTAACCAAGTCCCTTATAAGACAACTTTTATTTCCTCCTCAATCAATGTGGGATATTACAAATATATCTCATGTAAGAGTGTGTTTAGTATATGAAAAAGGACTAAAAATGCGTCGGTACAAAAAGTTATCCTATTTTTAGCCTGAGAGTAGGCTTGACTGGGACAAAAATGTAATTTTCTTATCTTGTACCAAAATAAGTGGTATAAAAATAATGTTTATGCGACAATATTGGTAAATTATTAAACTACCTATGTTAAATTAAATCTTTACAATTTATTGAAAATTCTTTCAATCACTAATCATATTTTCGACCATCCAGGCTTGTCTAGTATCAATCACGTAACAAACGCACCTTGAATGATAAAAACGTAAACTTATTGTGCTTCTTAGCTTTAACTCTTATTTTCACACAGTCTTTCGTCTAACGAAATAACCAGTTTCTAGTACATGAATGATATGCTTTTTTGCTTATAATTACTGCTCAAATAATCAAATTATATTTTTATTTTACACTTATTTTATCTATTTACTTGGTGAAATATAATCTTAATTAACCAATCATAATCAGCAACGGATTCAAGATTTTCGTTTAGAGGGTGTATCTTTTAGGTGGATCAAAGACTTCCAAAGTCATCTGATGTGTTTTTATCCAATATTCATTGTTTAAAGGAACTTTTTAAGTTTATTGGTTGATTTCAATAAGTTTATAAGTTTTTAGTCAATTTCAAACGACTCTTCAGAGTTAATATCTTTCAAATAAAAAAAATCTACTAACAAAAATAAGTTAAATAGATATACGTGGCAGAATCATATCCAATATTTTATTTTTTTCACATTTTAATACAAATGATTATCTTATTTAAATTATTTAAAATCATGTAATTATTTTCTAAAATGCACATCAAAACACACATAGAGCATCTCCAAGAGCTTCCCCAAATTGGGGGAAATGGTGAAAATGGGGATTTTGAGCAAAAATCTTGCTCCAACAAATTCCCCAAAACCATCTCCAAAATGGAGAAAATAAGAGAGAGAAGACGATTTTATCCAAATATGGAGATTACTCAAAAAATGATTACCCCATGGAACCACCAATGAAAAGATTTGAAAATAAATATAAAAAAAATAGAAATAATATTTTAATAAATGATTACAATATTTTAATATTATTATTAATGTTTGGTTCTCTAAAATAGAGAATTTGTTGGAGATGGGTGTGATTTTTTTTGGAGATTTTAGCTTTTATTTCTCCATTTTGAAGAAAATTTTAGGGATTCGCTTGGAGATGCTCTTAATGTTTATTTACTTTGGGCAACAAATCTTTAAAATACATTCCAAAAATGGTCCTCTCACTTCGATGTCCTTATATAAAGATGGATATTGTGTGCGCCAGTTAGTTGTCGGTAATCAACTTTTTATCTAAAAATACAAAATAAATTTCAGTTTTTAAACCTTTAAATATATGTATTTTTCAAACTATAGATATTTTTAGAAGTATATTCTCTAAAATAAAATTCAAATAAAAGACATTTTGTTTATATATTTACTATTCTCAAGAAGAACAGTTCAATTTAACATATACTTTACTAAAAGTTTTGATTAATTAATAATCATAATCATATAGTATTATTTAATGTAAAAAAACTAATAGACCATAGTTTGCCAAGTATTTAATAAGGCATCTGAAATTTAATTGGAAAAATCTTGAATAAAATCTTTTTTAAATGTTATAATCAGTATGTCAATAACTCAATATGCACTATTTTTCTAAAATAGAATAGTAGTACTTTTATATTTGATCTTTAATATTTTTAAATAAATTACAAGAAATTTATCAATAATTGATAGGTAAAAAGTTTTACCTGTTTGTAATATGACTTTATACAAGTTTTTACAAAGTTCAAAAAAGGAAAAGAAGACAGTAACTAAACATATCCATTAAACTATATACTTTATAAAAAGTTGCATTTATTCTGTATTCCTTATTTTATTGTCATGTGCTTTTCTCGTCTTCTGACGTAAAGTTGTACGTTTTAGCATAACGAGACAAGTTCAACTTTTCGAGAAGTAAACGCAACTTTTTTTAGGTAGGCCCGACATGTGATTTGGTATTTAAGATTTCGATTTGAGTGTTTTATATCAACACAGTTTGAACTGTTTAAATTCGACTTATTTATATTTTTATTTAAAAATAAAATGAAATAATCTTTTAACATGACATAATTGAGACCAAACTTTTGAAAAGATGTCTACATTTAAGTGTAAATAACATAATTATCAACTAATTAGATACAAATGTTTTAGTGCTTGTATATATACACACATACATGTAAGTTCGTAAGAGAATAACAGTTATTATGAAAATGGTGACACTTTAACTTTTGGACGAGTTGATATTTTAATTCAACATCATTTTCCTTCAAGTACCTTCGGTATCTTTAACTAAATTTATCTACCTCCAATGGATGAATATGAAGGTTTTGTTCTTATTTTCTGACTATAACTTTTATTTTCAATGGAACGCAACTTATTATATATAGGGAAGTTCAAATAAGAATGCTAAATATCGTGAGAATATGAGAAGAGAAAGTTCATTTGTGTATCATTGAAAATATCTATTTGAAAATTTATATATGAACTTATATGAATAGTCTGTAATGTAAATTCATATATGTATTTTATTTTATTTTTTCTATGGATTAACATATGAACTCTCCCTTAACATTCTCTTCTTACATCCTCACAATATTTAGGCTACGTTTGGCAAACTAGCTGATAAGCTAGCGAGTAGCTGCTTAGCTAGAGGATGGCTGATAAGCTAACTAGTAGCTGATGAAAAAAAATCATGCTTGACAAAAGTAACGTATAAGAATGTAAAATCACCAAAAGGGTTGAAAAATAAAATAAAAAACTAATAATTAATATTGATGAAGGTTATAATTGGAAAAAATGACAATAAACTTCCAAAACGCTACTCCAAGTAGCGTTTCAATAAACTAGCTTATAAGCTAACTTATGTTTTGTCAAACGTGTATACTGAAAATAAGCTAACTTATAAGCTAGCTTATTTTTACCAAACAATGCCTTAATCTTCTTATTTAACCTTATTATTTTTGTGTTTACATTGTGATTTTAATTAGTATATTCATTATTAGGATATGTGGAACCACTAGATGAATCTTCAAAAGAGCCACTGAGGAGAAAGGGGAGGTTCCAAAATATATAGAACATAAATGATTCAAGTCTAGCTGATATCAGACTCTAACATCCATTATTTGAAACCTTATTGTTTTAGTTTATTAAAATTGTACACATAAGTAATAAGTTAATAGTTAAAGTGATGGTTTAGAAGAAAACGAAAGGGATGAGAGAGGTGAGGGAAAAAAAGGACACTTATAGTGAAGAGGGTTAAAAGGTGACATATATATTTATAAATAATAATTAAATTTCCAAAAGAAATGATTTAATGAGTTGTCATTAAATTATTACATTACTAAATTAACCTTTAAATTTAAATAATAAATCAACTTAATTAAGGCAAGCGTGTGAACAAGAATGAATCTTATAGATATCACAATCTTTCTAGTTTTCAAATGATTAAACATATATGTATATATTGAAACAGAGGAAAGTTCAAATGCGAATTCAAACTTGGTTGTATATGTGAGAATAAATGAGACTGCGACACGTGTCTGAATGTAGATTATTCAGACTGAATAAAATTGAATATAATGTTTATTCACTTTGAATAATGCTTATTCACTCTTAATAAACACTATATTCAGTTTTATTCAGTCTAAATATTTCTTTGATTATTCAGTTTGAATATGACAAGTGTCGCGTTCTCATTTATCTTCACGTTCACAACCAAATTTAAGTTCTCATTTGAACTCGTCCCTATCGAAACAAACTTTTATATATATATATATATATATATATATATATTTTTTGAAAACAAAAAATAGGAACATGATTGGATTTCAATAATTTTAGAACCAAATTCTCAATTTTCCAAAAAGCATCAATAATGTGGGGTTTTAAATGATATAACATCAAAATTCTGTAAAAAACATAAGGGGAAAAACTAACATTTTTGATGCTCTTAAGACGACATAATTACAACCAATTAAATATAACTGTTAGAATAATAATTGTTGTTAGTGAATAAAATCATCATAAAAGACACTTGATAAGTATCTTTAAATATATTTTGACTTAATATCTAACATTAAAAGAGGTACATATAACAACACTATTTAACTCGTTTATCAAATGTTTGTTTTAAAACTTACCAAAAAAAATTGTTTGTGTGGAATGTTTCTAGAAGTTTTGTTCTCTCGATTCCTATTTTATATGTCATTATATATGTTTTTTAACTGTAAATATTTGGATTAGCTTGTATATACATTGACTAATTTTTTTAAATAAACTTAACAATTATACAAACCTAATAAATTATAAGTTTAAAAAAAATACACAATTTACAGCAAAAGAATGTTAATATAAAAAAACAATATATTAATATAGGGAACTATTATCGACTTTGCACTATTTAGATATATATCGAGTTACATGTATATTTCTGTGTACAGATCATTTGAATCAAATAAAACGTACTTTGTTACAGTTGCTATTTTGTAGAGCCTAGTTTAAAAAACTTAATTTAGAAGAATGTATTATGTCTTTTATAAAGTTAAATAACATATTATTTTGATACAACTAAGAAAGAGAAAAGTTCGAAAAACTCAACAAATCATTTTGATTGATTAAATCTCTTAGATTAATTCTTTTTTAATGAAGAGCCACTTGAAGTTTACTATTTTAAATGATTTAAGTTTTTCAACATTTTTTTAATAAATAACCTTTTGAACTTTTAGAAAATAATTTACGTTTGAATCCCGTAGGGTTTTGGAACGATAAAATCGATTTAGGTTTTCAATTTATCATTTTAAGGCATTGATAGCCGGTTATAGGTAGCTTCTTTTGGGTTATAATAATATGAGTAATCAATTCTAATAATTTAACGATTTATTTATTGAAAATGAGAAATTTTAGATGGGGTTTTCTAAAGTTTCCCCATTAAAACACACACGATGTTTTTATACAACTAAAAAATATGTTGTACTTTTCATATAGTTAAATATATATAAGGGCGGGTTCAAATGAGAACTCAAGTTTAGTTGTGAACGTGAGGACAAATAAGAGTGCGACACATTCAAAGAAATATTATAGTATATATTCAGTCTGAATATTTCTTTGTATATTCAGACTGAATATATACTAGACTGAATATTTCTTTGTATATTCAGACTTAATATATACTATATTCAGTCTGAATATTCTTTTGTATATTCAATCTGAATATTGCTTATTTTGACACGTGTCACGCTCTTATTTGATCGCACGTTCACAACCAAATTTGAGTTCGCATTTGAACTTTCCTCTATATATATATATATATGTATGTATATATATATATATATGTATAGAGGAAAGTTCAAATGTGAACTCATTTTTGGTTGTGAACGTGATAACGAATCTCAGCCACTTATTCGGTCAATAAAGACGAACTTTTGACTCCGCAGTTCTTCTTTAATAATCTCCACCCTCCCATGAATCGCGTCAATCCTCCGTGATCGCGTCCACCATAACCAAAGATGTGTGGCTGAGATTCGTCCTCATGTTCACAGCCAAAATTGAGTTCACATTTGAACCTAACCCTATATGTATATATGTGTATATATATATATATATATATATATTATAACTTCATGGACAATAAAAAAAACACAAACTTTCTTAAATATTTAACAAATTGTTTGAGATGTATTGTATATTTCAAGTTTTTTAAAATCGAATGATAAATTTATCATTAACAATATAAGTCTGGATTTCTTCATTTTATGATCAAAAATAAATTTTGAAAATAGATTTTCCATCCGTTTTAAAATAAATGTCTACAAAATAAATGATACATATTTTTCGATATAAATAATTATTATACTTTTTAGTGAACCAAACGACAATTTTACTTTTAATTAATGTACTCCTTTAAAACAAATGTTTACATCATTATTTTAGATCGTTTTAAAATAAACGTATATTTTCAAAAGTAAATATTAATTTACTATTTTATCAGTGGTGTTTAAAAGCCCGACCAATAAGGTTGCACTTTGTTTTCTTTATGATGAAAATTTAGTTACCTATTTTTGAAAATGAACTATCTATACTATATTATAAAGCATTTGACCAAAAACTCTTAAAAACAACATTTTAAGCTTTAGGTACTGCTATTTGATGCTATTTACTTAATTTTCAAGATTACAAGTATACAATGCATAAGTGCAACTTATTAAAGCTTCATTTTTGAATTCGTATAACTAACTGCAGATAACCATGATCAAATACAAGATAAACATCTAATTTTAAATATAAAAAATCTAAAATATAATTAAGATAATCATTAAGTTCTAACAGAATACTTAACTATTATCTTTATAAAAAATTATATTATCAAAGCAAAAATAAATTATTTCGTTATTAAACTTATTAGATTAAATTATGATTAAAAAATTTAAAGAAATTACATAAAAAGCGAGAACTTTTAAATGAAACATTAAAATCGTTTTCTCAAAACCAAATAAAACCATAAGAACATCGATAGAGACAAAAATTAAAATCAAACTTAAAATCGAGATGTATCTCGGTGCATAGCGCGAGTACCCTTCTAGTTTAAAACAAACATATATAATATGTAAACATTATTTAAGGATGAAAATAAAAAAATGTTTATTTTAAAATATAAATACATATTTTAAAATAAATAAAAGTAGAAAAGCAATACGGCGGTGTGTTTCATGCTGAAGGCCGCCTTCTAAGATGACGTCACCTGCTTTGTTGTTCATTTTGTGTCCTTGTTTATTACGGCGGGGCTTTGATAAAAACATATCAATAGCTATACTGTAATTTTTTATAATAAAATAAAAAAAATTATAATCTCTATAAAAATTTATATCTCATTTTAATAACTAGTCTATTTTAACAATTTTAATATTAATTATATTAATAAAATATTATTTATTTTTACTACACATTTTATTTTACATTCTAATTGGTTGAATATAATTAAAATATTAGTTTTTCTCTCTTCTAATGATTTTAGAGATTTATGTAAATTTAGAGATTTTTACAACCTTTTTCATCATTTTTTCTATTTTAGCATAAGAGATAACATACCTATTGGAGCAATAAAAATGCTAATAAAATACTTTTTTTCTATTTTGGCATATCTATTGGAGATGCTCTAAATGGTTCAGTACAGAAAAGTAAGTTATCAGAATACATAAGAGACTTTTATGATATAGTATAAAATATAATATAATTGGTTAGTAATTATTAAGAATGAAATCAGGACTTTGAATGGTTAATGGGAGTTCATGATATAAAATGATTGAAATAATTTTGGAACCATTAAAAGACAACTTATTTTTTGTCGAACAAGATTCACCTCTTAGAGATTCAGAGACTCACTCTTAATAAAATTGTTAAGAGGTAAACAAACACCTCCTTATATCATCTTTAATATTCATGTTATAATTTTTTAAGAGTAAACTACAATTTTGGTCCTTGTAGTTTACACCAATCTTTGAAAGTAGTCCCTACACTTCAATAACTACAATTATCGTCTTTACTGTTTACATTTTGCTTTAAAATTAGTCCTTATCACTAAATTCATAAAATTGGTCCGTTAAATAAGGGTTATTTGTGTCTTTTTACCCTTTTTTGTCTTATCTCAAGGACCAAAGTTATAATTTACCTTTTTTTATTCCTATTTATTTATAACCATATACATACACACAAAAGGATTCCAAGCCATCAACATTTGGGAAAACAACATACCTTGATGCAAACCTATAAACTCCCCTTCGGCTTCTTCCATTCAAATAAAAAAGGTAGTTTTTTTTCTTATTGGCAAATACCTTTCCGGCATAAACCATATATCTCAGAGAGGTCGTATTTCTTTGGGTTGGTAGTAATGGAATGCTTTCATTACCGTGGGGTGCTGAGTGGTGTCCTCCCCTCCCTAATACCTAATACATAGTTCCGTCGAACCCGCGCGTGGTGGATTCACAATCCACTGCCTTGATCTATGGTGTTCTGTAAAAGAAATGGCATGGTCGTGCGAGTTTCAAAAAAGATTTAGCATGAGCGTGTGGGGACCAAATTGGCTAGTGTTGGTCTGTGTTGGCGAGGGTCGAGCAAAGTTACTCAGTATTTTGGATATGCATTCTATAAAGACAATTCCACACACTAGAGTCGTATGTTATGGTTTGCCAGTAATCTAGTAGACGCATCATGTCTAGGTGATGCCAGTATCGACCAAATTGACTTTTGCAATTGTTGACCATTCATTTGGTGTTTTTATAATGTTGTAAGTTTTAAATCAAGATAAGAAGTCTGAAACTCTACATTACTCGGTGAGTCTTCATTGAGATTTACAAATGAGATTTATGCTTACGTATGAACAATGTTTTAGTAAGGATCGATATTTGTTGTCGTGTTTTTGTCATATGCTACATGCATACAATTTTGTATTATTATACATGTTTTAAATCGTATTAGCATGTTTCATGAGAATCACATGTGTGAGTACTATGCTTTTTATTTGTGGGTATGTGTGTGGATTCACCAACCACAGTGCCGACAATGTGGACAGACAAATAAATGTGCATACTGTTGTCGATCGCTTAAACTAAGGTTGTACTCTGTAGGATCACGAGGTTTATGAGTTGAGCGTGAAATACACTTTAATGAAAAATGAGATTGTTACAATTTAACGATATCATTCGTTGTTTATTATGTAACTCTTAGGATCAAATTAAATGCTCAATCCTTTTATATGTTGAATTCATCTAATCGACTTACTGTTTTTCAATTTTAACATTTCATAACATCTTATTTTACAAAATCTATAAGAAAAAGATAATAATATTAGCGTTTAATGATACTTTTGTAAACAAATGAAAGGTATATTTCTAAATTTAAGTCATACGTTGATGAGACGAAAAATATAGACAAAAAATACGATTGCACTATATAATATAGATAAAAAAATAATTTTTTTTATACGGTTGCACCATATAATATAGACGAAAAACAATTATAAAAAACACGGTTTTTATCGGTGTTTCTTTATGTTTTTACTAACATTCAATATGCTCGTGTTTTTAGCCTAATTCCATCATTTTGACGGATTTTTAATTTTTTTTTGCTTAATTTGAAGGAATTTTTAAGTTTTTTTAATCGATTTCAAGGAACTTTTTTCGGTTTTTTTGGTTAGTTCCATTAATTTTTTTCCGTTTTGGTTGATTTCAAAAGTTTTTTTTGGTTGATTACGAGGTACGTTTGCACCTTCTTGTACTTTGGAATATCATACAGTGGCAGGGTGGCACCTTCTAAAATGATACAGTTGCACCTTTTATAAGCGTAAAAAATTTAACCTTTCGACAAAGAAATAATACGACGGCATATGCCACCATATACTCTTATACAAGTCCGTCCCTGATTACCTAAACAATTACAATGGTAATACTTTGACGGTGCATTTAGGCCATGTTTGGCAAAAATAAGCTAGCTTATTTTCAATGTACACGTTTGGCAAACCATAAGTTAGCTTATTGAAACGCTATTTGGAGTAGCGTTTTGAGAGCTTATTGTCATTTTTTTCAATTATAACCCTCATTAATATTAATTATTATTATTTTTCCATATGACCTTTTTGGTCGTTTAAAATTCTTATACGCTAGTTTTGCCGAACACGAATTTTTCATCAGCTAGCTTATCAGCTAGTTTGCCAAACATAGCCTGTAGTATATGGACAGATGAAAAAATTGTGAAAGGTTTTAAATATTTTAATTGGACGTGTAGTTTAGTAATTTACCAATCATGTCCATCTACAGACTTTTTTTCCACCTATTTTGATGAGTAAAAAAAATGCATTTTTGTCCAACTCAGTTCTGTTTTGTCTTAGGTTTAATACTGTAAATCAAACTTGGGACAACAAGTTTTTGTTATCTCCTGTCCTAAATACTAAACGCACCCTGTAGGACTAATACTGAAATCCGCCTTCCATTCCGCTGATTCAAAACCGAACACAAACTTCGATGGTTCACCATATGATCATGCAACTCATTTAAGTGTATCTAAACCCTAATCATATTGTATCTAACCATGAATCAAAATCATCACCCGGTTCAAACTTGACCACGGGTTGGGTTGGGTGCGATATGGAACCAAAAGGACTGGACCCTGGCTCGTGAGCCGGTGGTGCACCGTTCTGATCTAACAGAGCCGGAGTCGATGTTTCCTTAAGTAAGTCATCGAGGGTGTCATCAATATCAATAGCTATCTTTGTTTTCTTTGAAGTTGAAGCCGTTTCCTTTAAGTTAGTATCGGCAAAAGAATCAAGCAGCATATCGAGTTCTGATTCAGCCGTTTCTGGTTTGAAGTCTGATTGATTCACACTCGGCTTTGCAATAGATTTCGGATTTGAATTTGGTGTCGGCTGAATGGAAAGATGGTGGCTGTTGGCGGGTCTGTATGATATGTCTTCATGGTCGATATTTGCTTGTAACTTATTTCTATTCGTTATATCGTCATTCTGGCTAGATTTATGGCGTTCTTCTATTTCAGAATACTGCCATAGGGTAAAAGAATAAAGTATTAAACTTAAATAACAGAATGTATCAAAATGTAACGAAGTTTGTATTATTTTCTATTTAGGCATTGTTTGGCAAAAATAAGCTAGCTTATTTTCAGGGTACACATTTGGCAAATCATAAGGGGATGTTTGGCGGTTGCTGAATGGTTTGGTGCAGAATGATTAAGTGATCAGAATGATTAAGTGATCAGAATGATTGAGAGGCTTTTATCATATAGTGCAAAATGAAATATAATTGTTTGGTAATTTTTCAGGATGTAATCACGGCTCTTAACGGTTAAGGGAGGTCCAGGATACAAAATGATTCAGAGAGTTTTGGAACCATTAAGAGGCAGACTTTTTTTTTGCGAAACAGGATTCACCTCTTAGCGATTCAGAGGCTGCCTCTTAATGGAACTGTTAAAGAGGTAAACAAACCGCCCCTTAAGCTAGCTTATTGAAACGCTACTTGGAGTAGCGTTTTGGGAGCTTATTGTCACTTTTTCCAACTATAACCCTCATTAATATTAATTATTATTTATTACTATTTTGTTTGTATTAATTAATATATTATATTATTGTAAATTTGTTTTCAATTATATTTAAAAATATCATAATTGATTATTTTTCAATATGCCATTTTTGGTCGTTTTACATTCTTATAAGCTTGTTTTGACAAACATGATTTACATTCTTATAAGCTTGTTTTGACAAACATGATTTCTTCATCAGCTACCAGCTAGCTTATCAGCTAGTTTGCCAAACATAGCCTTAGTGTAACAAAGGATTTCTTTTTTTATACCCATTTTACCACTTCATATAAAACGGGCCAACATCTAAAGGTTAGATGACGGCATGAAATATATGAAAATTAACCAAAAAGCTTAACGTAAGTTTAAATGTAAGTAATAAACTACTTACCATTTCCGAAGGGAACAAATCGGCTTCCATAAAAAGCCTTTTTGGTAAATCTATTTTAGCAAGTTGTTCTGAAAGAGCTTGCAAATTCAACGAGAGAAACGAAGCCTACAAACATATAAAAGTTATCATCAGTCGATTCATTTGAATGATAAATATTGTATTATTGTGTATGAAATAGAAACTATAAAGATGGGGAAAATAGTAGATGTTTTTGTTCATATCTGCTGGTTCACAATGAGCCAATAAGAATTGGGATACAAGAAGGGTATTTTCGTCAATTTTCGTTATCGCTCGATGGGGTAATTGTAGCTTTTCCCAAACTTCACTAAAGATAATAGTTATCTTATATATACAACTAGAAAGGCAGCAAATACCAAAACTAGCATTTATAGATGGCACAAAATAGTTACGGACCCAAGTAAATAAAATACCGTAAAACATGTTCAACAAAAAATAAATAAAGTACCTCATAACTTGCAGGTTTCTTATCGTCCACAAAGAAACTGCCGTTTTGAATTGATGATAGTAAGCTTTCTCCACGGACGGTAAAGAAGGCGTCTTTTCCCTGACCAAAATCTAACAAAGATGAATTAATCTTCTATACTATATAAATTATTTGAATAAAAAAATGTTGTTTTTTGGAAAGAAAAGATGCATTATATATGAAAACACAAACACATGTACGAGACTAAAATATGGGAACAGGTTATGCAATTGGACGATAAGAGAGATTAACAAAATGAACATATTGACAAGCAATAAAAAAACTTTGATTTAAAAATTTAGATCAGCACTAACTACAGTCTATACCAGTTTCACTGAAAGTACTACAAAAAAGGCATCCCTTCTTACCATTGATGTTTATTTAAGGAAAGTGGCCAACCCCTAGAAAGTACAAACCGAATGAAATAGTGAAAGATTATTGATAAAATTACAAATCAACACTGTATAGGGGCCTATCTGTTAGCAGCTTAATGAGTTTATGAGACTCAGCTTATTTGGTCAGCTATACATGACTGTTTGGTAGTGGCTTAATGATATAGAAAGTGGCTTATTAAGTAAGCTTATAGAGGGGACCTTTATGTAGAAAGCCAAGTTTTTCCCCGAAATCTGCCCATTTCAATTAGAAACCACGCTCCTTCCATCTATGATAAAACCCCTCCCAATCTATACAGACAGATTAATCCATACAGTAAAGCTTTATTCATTAAGTACTTAATGGAAAACCAACCAAACATCCCCTAAGATGAGTTGATCATCTCCAACGTAGACCATTATGTGAATACAAAAGGAAAAAACTTTTAACATCGAATATGCATTATTTGAATACAAAATGTTGTTTTTTGAAAAGAAAATATGCATTATGATTATATATAAGCGAGAGGTTCAAATAAGAAGAATGAAAGGTTCATACGTGATCATTGAAAAAGTCCATTTGAAGATGCATATGTGAACCCATATGAAAAATATGCATCTTCAAATAGATTTTTTTCCCGATGATCAAAAGACTATACATTTAGATCATGAATATATATATAAAAAGAGAAAGAAAAGTGCAATTACACAAAGCAATTTTAAGTAATAAATACGTACCAGAAACAAAATCATCGAGAGATGAAAAAATTTCTGAAGAGGATCTCGTAGAATTCTGGGATTTAGCCTCAGAAATCAAATAAGCATAATCTGCACCTTTGCTTTTAGGTACAATAATGTCACTTGGTTGACTAGTTTGACCATCTTTTTTATCTTCTATAATGGGATCGTTTTCATCTTCATATCGGTCCCAATTAGAAGGAAGTGCAGCTGGGCCTTGAGAATTATGAGGTTTTTCTTTAACTGATTTCCCTTGTGTTTTGTCGACACCGGTGGGTCCTACAGAGCTAGTAGTACCTTTCACCTTTTGATTTGGATGATGTTTCTTATGATGTTGAGAATGTGCTCTCTTTGATTTTGCTAGCGATTTCGTATCCATAATGATTGATAACTTCTATATTTTCTTAGAAGTTCAGCAACAGATCTATACGAATAAGAAGTGAATATTAAATAGAAAATAAAAATCCCGAATATATAGTGATATCAACTTGTTGTCACTTAAGAAGTAGAATCTAATTTAACCAAATATTGGCAAAAAAAGAACTAGATATGAACAAAAGACTCAAACTTTTCCTACAAAATCAAACACAGTAGGCTTTTCAAGAAGATACATCTTTATATTTTATTCAATTATTCCATTCAGGAAGGCAGGTATAATGCAAAATTAAAATACATAATAAACCCTTATGCCACCACCAAATCTATATATAAATAAACATCTAAAACAAGTTAAAAACACATGGTATCACCAGTTTAGGTCTTCTAATGTATTAAACTGAACTAATGTTTGAAAAGCAACAAAAGAACAACCGAATTCCCATTACTAACAGAGAACTAGGATATCATATAAATCATCAGAAAACGATAATTCAAGAAACAAACACCCAAAGAAGGAAGAATCAAGAAAAACACACAGAGAAAGGTGAGTTTAGTATGTATGTATGTACCATTCTTATTAGGATGTATGATCGTTGACTTTCTCAAAATCCATAGTTAGACATAAAGAAGCAAGTAATGGCTTCAACATCTAATTCGATTGGATTCTTCAAACAACATTCAAATTAGTAGCTCAAGCTAATATAGTTTGATGGCAAATTTCTCAGTAACCTAACTCAAAACTCAGACTCACACAAATCAAACTCAGCAAACCAGAAACGACAACAATCAGAAATAGAAACCATTATAGAACTCGGATGCAATGTACAATTCCCTCGTCCCTCTCCCTTGCAAATCCCACAAGTCTTGGTGCAACAAAGACGTCCTAACTCAACAAATGTAGGAAAAAAAGGTCATTTTTAGTAGAGGTTCAAAAATCACATTTTTTTTGCAACATCAAAGGCGATTTGGATATTCAACTAATGATCAGAACCATACCATAAAGTATCATCGATCTTTAATAAACTAGATAAAGCATTCTCACACACCCCAATTTAAGTGCAAAGTGTACGGATAAGAAACCGAAGTTCAAACATCTGCTCATATGCAAACACACAAATCGAACACAGCTTTAAAAGACTCAAGAGTATTGATGGATATTAGATACATCCTGAAATCCACTGGTTATTTCATCAATTTCAAGCCCTAGTGTTCTTCAACATAAGGAAAAGATAATCAACTATCAACCAAAAGCAAATGAAAATAACTCAAGAGAGCATAATCTGAGGACAGTGACTAGAGGAATGAAAAATGACAGTGGCCATAGGAATGATGAACTACATGGCAAATTAGCAATCGATAATCAAAATCAACTCTATCAAATAAACTTAATCTAAATCATATCTTCATCAACAAATACGATATCAAAATCAAAAATCAACTCAAGAACAAGACATAAACTTATCTAAGCATAAGTTCATCATAAATTATCTATGAAAAATCAAAAAAATAGGATTAAGAAATAAAGAATTTACCAAATATTTAGATTCCAAGCTTGATCGTTTACAACTTACAAAGCTGAGACCAGAAGGCAGAATCCAGAAGAGAGTAGAAGGTAGGGCATATAGAAGCAAAGTGATCAGAAGAGCAGATCCGCCGATTATCGCCGATTTAGGGCAGAGTCGTCAATAGATTGAGCGATTTTTGAGAGTGAGAGTCTAGAGATTGAAAAATAAACTATCTTTTCGAGAGGGATTCAAATTGAAGATTTATATAACCAATTTTGGTTGGTAACAGCATCTCCAACAGCTATGCTAAACTTTTTCTAAAATAACATGTCAAAAATCAAAATCTCAAAAAAAAAATTGTATCCAACTCCAACAGCTACTTTATTTTAACAATCTTATCATAATTATATTATTAAAATATTATATATATTTAATATTCCAACAACTTTTTAAACAAACTTTCAAATAATTGGTGAAACTATTAAAATAATTATTTCTTTCTCTATTTAGATATTCTCTAAATTTAGAAAAAAATTTCCTTCTTTTTAACATTTCTCTATTTTAGCATATGGTATATCATAGCTGTTGGAGCCTAAAATTGCAAAAAAACCTTCATTTTTCTATTTTACAATAGCTGTTGGAGATGCTCTAACATTTTAAAAAAAATAATGTTGAACTCATTGTCAATATTATTATGTACTTCAACAACAAATTGAACTCATTATATTAAATTGAAGATTTAGGATCTTATTGTTTTTCATATGTAATTATTTTATATCGTGAATCCAAACATATGTTAAATACCATTTTAAATTACAGATTTGGATGAAAAAAAATCATATAAAAATTGTTTCTATATCGATTTTTCATGAATTTGTAACTTTTTTGTGATTTTTATTTGATTATTGTCCTATAATATATATATATATATATATATATTTATTTATATAAAAAGGAGGTTCAAATAAGAACTTTGTAAATTTAAATAACAAAGGAACACCTTGTGGAACACATATGATATGGATCTCACACATTAAAAAATCATATTTGATTCAATAGTGGACCTATTGAATCAGATATGATTTTTTAATGTGTGGGACCCACATCATATATGGTCCACAAAGTGTTCATTTGTTTCTTTAAAGAGGTGGTGTTATTGTATAATCTCTCCCCTATGTATATATATATATAGAGAGAGAGAGAGAGGAAGGTTCAAATTAGAACTTTGCATTTTTAAAGGAACAAAGGGACAATTGTGGATCACATATGATGTGGGTCCCACATAATATTAAATCATTTATGATTTAATATTAAATCATTTATAATTTAATATTAAATCATAAATGATTTAATATTATGTGGGACCCACATCATATGTGGTCCCAAATGAGTTTCTTTGTTCCTTTAAATTGGTAGTGTTCTCATATGATCTCTCCCCTATATATATATATATATATATATGGAGAGAGAGAGAGAGAGAAAGAGAGGGGGGAGAAAGATGTTCAAATGAGAATTTTTGGGGTTTAAGTAAACAAATGAACAAGTTTCGAGCCACACATATATTTTAAGAAATTAAAAAATTAATTAATAATAATCTAATTATTTTAAGGGTATTATGGTTAAAATATTAGTTTATGGATATTAATATTTATGATTTTCATCAGATTGTACAATGTACAATGTTGATTAATTTTTAACAATTTACATATTAAATATAGTTAAATAAATATAATATCAAGATAAATATGAAATATGAAATATCGTTAAATAAATATAAGATCAAGAAAAAATATAAGAAACCAAACTCAATATCATATATGATTTCAGAAAATTCAAATTTTATTATTTTTAAAAATTGAAATATCTTTAAAGAAAAGTTTATTATTTTTAAAACTTTAAAACTTGAAAAAGTTTATTTTTTTAAAATTGAAGGTAAGGTTTTTTAAACGAGATGTGTCGATGATTATGAATGTTTACTTTCTTAAATCATGATAAGAACAATATATGATTACAATGTTAATTATGTCAACAAAATCACATATGATTTGTACAAATGTTAATGTAAAATCACACGTGATTTTGTACAAATGTAATGTAAAATCATATATGATTTTGTACAAATGATATTTACACATGATTACAGTGTCAAGTATGTCAACAAAATCACATATGATTTCATTATCATATATGATTTTATACAAAAGTAAATGTAAATCATCTATGATATAATATAATATAACATTCTAATTTATTATCAATTGATTTTATAAAATTTGTATATTCATAATATATTATAAAGTAAAAATATATTAGAATAATATATATTTACTATTGAGTCATACCAATTTTACCTTTAAAAGAATTTACATTTGATGGAGAGTATATTTTAGCATCCATTAATTATTTCAATGTCATCTAATATAATATTAATTGATTTTATAAAATTTGTGGCTTATGAATCATTATTCTATTTCTTTAAACAAGAGGTATTCTCTCTCTCTCTATATATATATATATATATAGAGAGAGAGAGAGAGAGAGGAAAGTTCAAATGTGAACTCATTTTTTGTTGTGAACGTGAGGACGAATCTCAGCCACTTATCCGGTCAATAAAGGCGAACTTTGGTGCAGTTCCCTCCTTTAATAATCTCCACCCTCCCATGAATCGCGTCAATTCTCCGTGATCGCGTCCATCATAACCGAAGATGTGTGGCTGAGATTCGTCCTCACGTTCACAACCAAAAATGAGTTCACATTTGAACCTAACCCGATATATATATATATATATAGAATTTTGATAAATATTTTAACAAAATATTAAAATTTAATTTTTGTTGAGAAATTATTAATTAACTAACATACCCGATTATTGTTTTTATTTATATTATAAATATTAATTATTTAAAATCATTATTTTTCTAAAATTTGTATTTGCATATACAAATCAAACAAAATAGTATTATCTATACTATATTATAAAAGCATAAAATATTTTTATAAAAACTCTTAAAACAATTTTTATTGCATCAAAAACTATTTATTGATATGTATTACTTAAAATTCAAGATTACAAGTAAATTGTGCGACTGTAACTTTTTAAAATTTTATGTTTGAATTTGTTTAATTAATTGTAGAAAAACATAATCAAATATATGATAACGATCTAATTTTATATATATAAATTATATAATATATTTAAGATAATCATTAAACTTTAACAGGATACTTAATTCTTATCTTTATAAAAAATTATATTATTAAACTAAAAATAAATACTTCATTATTAAATCTAAATTATATTATAATATAAAATTGAATTAAATAAGTTAAAAAAAAAGATTTTTTAAATACTTTATTTGATATTAATATATATATATATTTTATAAAATTTTATGATATTATCAAATTTATATCTTATTCATAAATAAAAACATTATTGTTTTCTCAAAGCATATAAAATCGTATTATAACATCGACAAATGTAAATAATAAACGAAACATTAAAATCGAGATGTATTTCGATGCATTGCGCGAGTACCTTGGTAAAATATAATAATAAATCAAACATAAAATTGAACAATGAACAATTGAACACACCAATTAACACATTAAGTAAGTGACAGCGAACATAAAATTGAACAATGAACAATTGAACATGCCAATTAACACATTAAGTAATTGACAATTAACATAAAATTGAACAACGAACATACAATTAACAAATTAAGTAATTAACAATGAACATAATCTGTAAAGAATAACTTGAACATAGTAATTAACAAATTAAGTAATTGACTGATAAAGAATAACTTGAAGTCTTGAACATAGTCTAGGCTTAAATCTGTAACATTGAACTTGAACATTAAAGAATAACTTCTTACTTTCTTAGTCTAGAACACTAAAGAATAACTTGAAGAACTTGAACATTAAAGAATAACTTAAACTTATATTACCATGGTTCACTGGTTCATGGTCGGCGTGGAAGTGTGGAACCATGGTGAGTAGTGGTCGGCTGGTCTACGCCCCACTGGCGAGACTCTCTGGTGCCTGGTGGTGGAGGTGGAGATGTGGAGTGGTAGTGTAGAGGGTTTAGGCGGGTTTCAGATAGCAGGTTTTTGCCTCTTCTTTGGGTCGGGTAAGTGGGGTGTTTTGGGTTGTGCACACCCCTACTTGGTTCAACACTTTCTCCAACTTCGGATGAAAGTAATGTAATCCTCCTAAGGAGGACTTCATGATCACTAAGAAGATCAAGAAACCTGAAATAAGATCGTAATTTATTATATAAGAAAACTACATTTAAAAAAACACATTTGTATCTAAAAGATAACTTTAATTGACATTTGAAAGCTTCACTAAAACCATTGCTACAGTTTTATACATGGCGATGAGAACGAAATCTATATTTAAAACTTTTAGAGAAGTTCTTTAGACATTTATGTAAAGACATTTTCCTTTTCTCAAAATTACTTTTTTGGTAGCGTGACTCGTTAACGAGTTAACTTGGATGCTATTATTGGTTTGTGGGTGAATGATTAACGACAATATCGATGGATGAATCATGGCAATTATCGACTCTCCAACAATGGGTGAGTTGCCAAATTTTATTAAAAAGACGAAAATGTTTTTAAGAGACTAGGGTTTCTGGAGTTTCAGTTTTAACTTTTAAATGTATTACTTTTCAAATATAACACAGAGAGACTCTAATGTAATACTATTTTCATAAACTGACTAAAAATACCAAACATTACCTCTTATGTGGTCTGGAAATGCTATGAACATTGACGAGGATAAGTTCTTGTTCTTGATTAATAAGCTAAAACCACATTGAAAAATAAATAATGAAAAAAATAAACATAAATAAAATAAAGAAAAAATAAAATAAAGTGGGAAAGAAAAAGTTGTTAATTACCTTTCATGACGAGTTGCCACAATGAAAACCCACATACTTCCCTCTTCCATAAGAAAAATATGAATGATATAAAAGATACTATTTATCAATACTAAACGTACCCGTGTTTGGAAATTGAAGTTATTAGATAAAGATATTTATAGAGCCAGATTATCAAAAAGTAGATCATAATGCTTCGATGTGGGACACAAGTTTACTATCTTGACATCGGTACGATGTGGGATAAAAAAATACGAACACTTACCCTGAATTAATTTTTATATCTTTATTTTATAGTGTCTAGTGTCATGATCCGTACAAGTACCATAAGTATCATACCATATTAATATTATGATCGATCGAGACCAATAATGACATTGTATATTTATACTATTATGGGTTACTTGATGAGCAATGAGTTGTATTCAATTAGAACATTTCAATACAATCACATTGTTAAGAAAAAAAACCATATATTTGGTCAACTGTGTCATTATACTAACTTACCTAATGAGCATCAAGTTATGTGCAAATTGCAATCATGAGACTAGTTTTTTGCAATCTTGTTCTTACAAGAACCATACATTTGATCAAATGTATCAATATATATCCACAAATTTAATTTGAGTTTTTTTCTTGAGAATTCTATCTTACTCTCTAAGTGTACATTTTAGTGTATAAAAATATCATTCAGTTGTCGAATTTTCCATTCATTCACGTCATATCATTTTTTTTCTTTCTAAAAACTATAGTAAACTGGAGAGAGAATATAATTTTTTTACTTCGTCTTTACAAAAAAAAGGAGGAAGTTTTGATAAGTTCAGTAAAAAATCATTTTTAGTGAATAACAGTAACACAATATATGAAACACTATTAGGATCCCAACATGCTCAATGTCCACAAATGAAAATATATAACACCAACAATGATCCATATGATAAAAAAAGTGCAATGAAAAAACTAAATGAACGAGATTCCACTATCGCTATCGCTGTGATATAGTGTAAATCATCATGGAAGAAGACTAATGTTTGTATATTGATAATCAAATTAATAACCTAAAAGTTATTAAAATTTATAGAATCTACTGCAAACCATGAAGCAATAAAAGAAACTAATTTAATCAACAACAGACAAATTAATATAACATTAAATGGCGATGATTAATGCAATAAAGTTGTATAATAGAAGAAACCCATCAGAAGTCAACTGAAATTAGTAATCTTGTGGAAAAATCAATAGAATAAACATATCCACAAGAGAATATGACCTCTTGGGATTTGGAACCCTAAAACGTAGGGGTATTCATCTAAACCACCAAACCGTACAAGTCGTTTACACCGCACCGTAAAGCGTGGTTCAGAACTTTTGCAGTGCGGTTTACGGTTGTTTTACCAAACCGCACTATGCGGTGTGGTTTTGAGTTATCAAACCCCGGTCCAAACCGCCCGCACTGCATATTTTGTATAATTTTATTTTTATCTATAATATACATATATATAATTTAGTATTTATTTAATATTTTTAAACTTTGTGTTTTGGATAAACACTTGGCCAATTGGGAGTCGGGGATTAAAAATCCAGACAAAAGAAAAAAGTAGGACTAATTACAACTCACACGTCTAATTTAGTTTGAAATTTATTTATTTTTACTTCTTAAACTATTTCTAATTATGCAATATGTATTTGAGAATCGGATATATTGAAACTTTTTATATTACGGTCATTTTATCGTTGATTTTATAATGTATTTTTAAAATTATAATTTTTGAATTGTAGGCATAAAATGCAATAGGAACAAATGCAATAGGAACAAACTGTATAAACAACACCGCACCGCACCACATTTTACGGTGCGGTATGAGGTTTATGCGATGCGGATCGGGAAAATGCTCAAACCGTATATGGGTGCAGTTTGCAGTTTGACCCAAAACTGCACTACGAACACCCATTTTAAAACGTATTATAGTCTAATCTAAGCTCTTCATTAAGTAATCATTACTATTGTGCAATATACTATTACGCATATCTGTGTGCACGTATAGACTACATATATATGGTGTGTAGTCGGTTCAATAAGACAATTTACTATAGCCTACGAACCACTAAGCCACCAATATAGCCCAATATGACATTTTATGACTTATTAAGGCCCAATAAACAAGTGGTGACTTATTACATGTTTGTGTGCACGTAGACTACATATATGCAGGAGGTTTCAATTGGAAACCCAATAATTTAAACAAACTTTGCAAACCATTATATTAGTAAACAATTGAAATATTTATGGACAGTTATAATAATTAATTACTTATGGCTGAAATATATATGGAAGATGATAGGTTCATTAATTATGAGAAAAATTGCGTCAAAATGGAACCAACTTTGGTTTAATTTCTAATTTGGGGAACAAACTTTCAAAACTATCATTTAAGAGCATCTCCAACAACATCTCTAAAATAGAGAAAATGAGAAAAATGAATATTTTTAACTAAAATTATGCTTCAACAACATCTCTAAATGTTTCTCCAAAATGGAGAAAACATGAGAGAGAGTGTTTTCTCCATATTTGGAGATTATCCAAAAAATGATTACTATGTTCAAGAAAATAATATTTTATTGATACTCAACTTTTCCATCAATAATATAAAAGTTAGTTTAAAAGTTTTTAAATATATTGAATATTTTAATAATATAATTAATGTTGAATTTTCCAAAATGGAGATGCTGTTGGAGATGAATGCAATTTTTTTTTAAAGATTTTGATTTTTATGTCTCCATTTTGGAAAAAAAATAGAGATGCTGTTGGAGATACTCTAAGAGCATCTCTAACAGCTATGCTAAACTAGAAAAAATAAGGATTTTAACAATTTTACTCTCTAACAGCTATGCTATACCTTATGTTATAATATAGAAATGGGTAGAAAGAGAGAAAAAATCTCTAAATTTAGAGAATCTCTAAATGGAGAGAGAAATAATTATTTAATAGTTTACAACCAATTATACCCTTCTTTTTCTTAGGATATTAAATATATTGAATATTTTATTAATATATTTTATGGTAAAATTGCTAAAATAGAATAGTTGTTGGAAATTGACGTAATATTTTTTAAAGATTTTGACTTTTCATATGCTATTTTAGAAAAAAAAAATTAGCATAGCTTTTGGAGATACTCTAAGAGCATCTCCAACAGCTTTTCTATAATTTCTATAAAATAGAGAATGAAAAACTAAAATTTCTAAAAGCATTTTCTTTCAACTCCAACGGCTTTTCTATCTTAGAGAATCCATCATTACTTATATTATTAAAATATTCAACACATTTAATAAAATATTATTTCTCTCTCCTACACATTTAATTTCAATAATTTTGATTGGTGAAATATATTAAAAAATGTTTTCTCTCTCCTACACATTTAATTTCAATAATTTTGATTGGTGAAATATATTAAAAAATGTTTTATCTCTCCTAGTTTAGTGATTTTAGAGATTTCTCCAAAAATCTCTAAAATAACAAACCATATAACAATGCCGTTGGAGCAATTTAGAGAAAAAAACCTCACTTTTTTCTATTATAGCAAAGCTGTTGGAGATGCTCTAAAGGCTTAGAGCATCTCCAACAGCTATGTTATAGTATTTCTATAATAGAGTAATAAAAGTTAAAATCTCTATAAAAATTTACATCTAACTCCAACAGGTATTCTATTTTAGCAATTATAGCATTAATTATATTAATAAAATATTCAATGCATCTAATAAAATATTATTTATCTCTCCTACACAATTTATCTAAACACTCTAATTGGTTGGATACAATTAAATATTATTTTCTATCTCTTCTAATAGTTTTTAGAGATTTTTCTAAATTTAGAGATTTTTACAATCTCTTTCATGTTTTTTCTATTTTAGCATAGTGGATAGCATAGTTGTTGGAGCAACAAAAATACTAAAATCTTACTTTTTTCTATTTTAGCATAGCTATTGGAGATGCTCTTAAAGGTCAAGATTACTTGATGACCTGCTAATCATGACATGGTTCAGGTAAGGTCAAGGTTCTAAATGGCGTGAGGCGTGACGTGGCGTGGCGGCGAGGTCAAGCCTCAAGCCTTACGATTTACGGCGAGGCCATGACGTTTTTTAAGGCGCGACTTAAGGCGACAAAATTTTATATATATTATATATACACGTGTCTATCTGAACCAGTGTAATGAACAATAATGATTAAACAAATTAAATTCATATAAAACTACAAACTAAGGAAGAAACATGCATTCATAATTTTATATCAAATACACAAGATTTGCAAAATAAAAATAAAAAAACCCAACTCACGCCTTATAACCCGCCATAACGTGCCATAACACGCCTTATAACCCGCCATAACGCGCCTTACAGCAAGCCACGCCTTAGAGTCGCGCCATGGGCTTTAACGTGGCGGCGAGGCCACTCCTCGACGTTATGGCGCGCCATAACGCCGCCATAACGAGTTTTTTAGAACCATGGGTAAGGTAAGCATGACATGTCTCTCACACACACACACATATATATATATATATTATATATATTTTATAAATACCAACTAAGATTTCCATCTCATATTTAACATTAAAGAATATATTAAAAATGATAACATGGAAACACTAAAATAAAAAACTAAGATTAAACACAAATTCAACCTTTTATAATCCAACCATGTTTCTTCTTTCCAACCTTCCAACCATACCACCGTCATGACCACCCCCAACCAGCGATCTTGTTTGTTGAGCAACCTCATCTTTTTTATGTATTCCTATGTCCAACGACCTTCTTAATTATAGAGCAGATAAGAGATGGCCAAATGGGCCCGGCCCAACCCGGGACCAACGGAGGACCAGGACCGGGACCGTTGGAGGACCTGTCCTGCCCGGGACCGGTAAGGACCGGTTATAGGACCGAAAACCGGGACCGGTTACACTTTTGAAGCGATTCGTAGGACCGGTCCGGGATCGGTCATGGGACCGGTTACGGGACAGATTGGGACCGGCCTGATTTTTACAAAAAAATGTATCTTTATATATATTTTTATATGTATTTTTTCTAACTTTCTAGTGTATTTGATTGAAAATCAATTACAATTTATAATAAAACGTATTTTTAAATGTATTTGACTGAAAATTAATTATAAAACTATAATAAACGTATTTTTTAGATGTATTTGTTTGAAAACCAATTATAAAACTATAATAAAACATGTTTTAAGGTGTATCCGAGTGACCCAATTACATATATGTAATGGTTACATATATAGTATATTATCAAAATTAATGTTTTTATAAAAAAATAAAAAAAATTATTTTTTATCGAAGGTTGGGACCGGTTTTCGGGACCGGTTACGATAACACACTAAACGGGCCGACTTGAAATTGTTGGGACCGGGACCGAGACAGGTTATAAAAAGCCCGGTCCGAAAATTACTGTTGAGTCCCGGGACCAATTGAGGCCCGACCCGAGCCCGAGCCCGGTTTTTGACCATCTCTAAATTGTAGATTGCATTCGTTGGTAAAAAAACAGCAACGATTGAGTTCGCGCCACAAGGGACGCCGAGTTACGTGGATCCCGAGCAGGTGCGGATGTAGCATGTAAAAGGGGGGGTCCAAGGACCCCAGTGAATTGTTAAAAAATATATATACACAAGCTAAAAAATATCAAAAATACTAAATTTAGCCATAGTTCCGGCCAGTAAAATTTTTCTAAAGGACCCCATCTTGCCCGCGATTGACAAAAACACTAAAAAAGTCTCTTGAAATCAATAAAAAAAAACCAAAAAAATCTTTCGAAGTCGACAAAAACACTAAGAAAATCTCTCAAAATTGACAAAAACACTAAAAAGATCCCTTGAAATCAACTAAAAAACTTAAAAAAAATTCCCGAAACATGTCAGGTGATTTTACGCGCCTTTAGTCTATCATCTTAATGAGACCCCAGTAGACAAATTTGTTGGATCCGCCACTGATCCCGATTACAACTAATGCTATTGATTGACGGATAAGAGCGGTGTTTATAGATTCGGGGTGGTGTTAATGGGTTCCTATCATCAGAGCATAACGATGATAGGAACAAAATAAAATCACATATTTATTAGACTAGATGGACGGCTAAGAAGTGTTTACAAAGTTTGTTTGAATTGTCTGATTTGCAACTGAAACATATGTGTGTGTATAGACCCTTCTCTCAAACATAACCATTTTTGTCTTAATTTTTCTTTTTGCATGTCTAAGACCTAGAAAATGCCAACCCATACTTTTTGTGAGATCCGAATCAACAAGATCAATGAGGATTTCATATAGAGGTGTTTATTTAAACTGCCAAACCGCATACATCCACACCGCACCGTCCGCACCACAAAGCGCGGTTTAAAACTTCCGCGGTGCAGTTTGCGGTTTGCATTTTTACCAAACTACACTATGCGGTGCGGTTTAAGGTTTTGATTTACCAAACCGCAGTTCAAACCGCAACGCACCGCATATTTTGTATATTTTTTATTTTATACATAACACACATATATACATATAGAATAATTTATTATTTTTGAATTTTGTGTTTTGACTTTGACTTTAATCCAATATTATAATTGACAACATCAATAAACTAGTTGGTTACGTCATAACTTACACGCCCAATTTAATTTGAAGTTTATTTTTATTTCATATACTATTTTTAAGTATGCAATATGTATTTGGGAATCTGATATATTGGAACTCTTTATTTTTTTAAACCACGGTCGTTTTATCGTTGATTTTATAATGTATCTTAAACAGTTAAACGTATAATTATTGGATTGTAAAGATACAGTGTGATAGGTAAAAACAATATAAACCGCACCGCAAGGTTTGGCCTTAAACCACACTGCGAACACCCCTAATTTCATAAGATAATAATCAAATCAAATGTTTTATTTCAAGATTTCTAAAGGATTACACACACTAATTTGATTAAACGACTCTCATGATGAATCATTTAACCCTGAACTCCTTTATATAGCAGGTGTGTATTACAAGGTAAGCCCAAAAGCCCAAAAAACACTATAAAGAATATTACATTAAAGCTAAGTCTTACTTAATAAAACTTTCTAAACTTAGGAATATCGGCTGCATATCGGTGGAGTCATCGGCTGCATATCGGTGGAGTCGAGCGGCTGCATTCGGTGGAGTCATCAGTTGCATATCGGTGGAGTCATCGGCTGCATATCGGTGGAGTCGAGCGGCTGCTGCTGGACTCGTTGACTGCCATATATACATTCTCCTAGTATGATAGGAGTTAATGTGAAATGTAAGAACTGCAGGAATCGACCTGCAAACATGTTGTGGTTTCCATGCCGACATTTATGCGTCTGTTTGGCTTGGGATGAGAAGGTTAAGGTCTGTCCAATGTGTAATGCCCCCAAAATCTCTTCCTTCATGATCAATCTTCCCTATCGTTCCTGAGAGAAAGTATATATATCTCAATTTAACAACTATATATATAGAGGCCATTTCAAGTGTTAACTCAATTATTTGTGTTAACCGTGTTAACCCATCGTTCACTGGTGAACACCATGCTCGTTCACTGGTGAACACCATGCTCGTTCACTGGTGAACACCATGCTCGCATACTATCGAACACGATTCTCGTTCACTGATGAATGGTGTTCACCAGTGAACGATGAGTTAGCACGGTTAACACAAATTATTGGGTTAACACAAGAACCCACCTCTCTCTCTCTATATATATATGTATATATATATATATTAAGGTCATTCTAAGTTTCGATTATGTTATTTTTGTGTTAGAAAATGTACTGTCTAAGAAAGAAGAAGGGGGAGGCTAATGACACCCCTAAGGTATACTAATGACACCCCTACAAAAGTGAATCCTACTCACACCCATCGTTGTCAAAACCCTATTTTTAGGATCTCAATACTAGAAAAATACATTTAATTTTGTGCACACCTTTATTAAAGGGTGCCATTAGCACTCCCTCAAGAAGAATTATGAACATCTCTATGAGAAAGAAATATTTGTTTTGTTTGATTAATTGAATTTTCCTTGTTAACATCGAATACATATATTTTACAAAATAAAATAGCAACTCCGTTGTTGTTTCTTAACTTGGTCATGTATTTCATAACTTTAAGGTCATTTGTTTGGTGTTAGCAAAAATTGAGAATCAAAATTTCGGAAGAAAAAATTCAGAAGCAAAATTTTGGAAGCAAAATATTCAGAATAAAAAATTCAAAACTGTTAATATAAAAATTCGGAAGAAAAGTTTCGGAAGATAAAATTCAGAAGCAATATACGTTAAAGAGTTTATTTTATTTTCATCAACAATATAAGTTAAAGAGTTTATTTTATTTTTATAATTTTATATATATTTTGATTTTCAAGCCTGTGATTTCATACCTATGGCATCATATTTATTGTCTAGATACTTGTGTTTTAGTGATACTTCTCACATAGGAATTAGCTATCTTTAGTAGAAAAGTTCAATAGCAAAATATCAGTAGAAAAAATTCAGTAGAAATAAAAGTTCGACCCTAAAATATTCAGTAGCAAAATATTCAGTAGAAATATTTAGCAGCAAAATATTCAGGAGCAAAATATTCGGTTGCAAAATATTAGTAGAAAAAAAAGTCCACCGATTTTAGGCAGAAAAAGAGTAAAATGTAGGTGGGAAAAGACTAAAAACGGCTCACCAGAGCGTGACACATGTCCGTAAGTTTCGATTTTAGCGTTTGGGCGCTTTACTTCCTAAGTATGACATGTGGAGACATTAATTTTGTACTGTTATCATAAACTGATTAACAATATCAAACATTACCTCTTTGTTTGCATTCCCTCCATCTAGAAATGTGAAATGCTATGAACATTGAGGATAAGAAGTTCTTGATCTTGATTGTTAAGCTAAAACCACAATGAAAAATAAAGAATGAAAAACATAAATCAACAATAATAAAAAACAAAGAATGAAAAACATAAATCAACAATTATGAAAAGTAAAATAAAATGAGAAAGAAAAAATTGTTAATTACCTTTCGTGACGAGCTACCACATCGAAAACCCACATGCTTCCCTCTTCCATCAGGAAAAGATGAATGATACAAAAAAATCTATTATAATACTAAAAGTATCTATGTTTGGAAATTGAAATTATAGGATAAAGATATTTATAGAGTCAAATTATCAAAAGGAATATCATACTGCTTCGATGTGGGACAAAACTTACTATCTTGACATCAGTACGATGTGGGATAAAAAGATATGTAGAATAACCTTGAATTAATTTTTATGTCTATCGTTTGTAGTGTCTAATGTCATGATCCATACAAGCACCATAAAAATCATACCTTATTATGATCGCGACTAACAAAGGCATTGTATATTCTACCATTTTGAGTTACCTAATGAACAATGAGTTATATGCAGTTAGATCATTTCAATTTTCAACACAATCATGTTTTTAAGAAAAAAAACATATATTAGATCAGTTGTGTCGGTGTACTAACTTCCCCACTGAGCATCAAGTCATGCAATCACGCGACCATTTTTCTACAATCTTGTTCTTAGAAGAACCATACTTTTGATCAAACGTGGAAATATACATCGACAAGTTCAATTTGAGTTACAATTTGGGGTTCAAATCTCTTTATGAGTTTGACCATTATGAACTAGCTGCTTCTTCTTTATCGTCGCTTAAAATCTAGTTGTTGGTGCTTAAGGAGCCAGGTTGTTATAGGATTCAGTTTTTGTCAATGATAAATTTGACAATATTTTTTTGGATTCAACTTGTTATAATTATATGATTCAATTTGACGGCAACTGTTTTTTTGTTAAAATTCGATTTTTTGTTAAAGGAATCATCATAATCAAGAATGTAGCTGCCAATTTCTTTTCTTTTTTTATATGAGGGCAAAAGTCTTTCCTTTTTTTATATATAAGGGCAAAACTCTTTACTTTTAGTGGTGACCACAATTCAAGATTTCTAGAATACTAAAATCTCATTTTCAATTTTAGTCATCCCAACATCTTTTTATATGTATATATTGATAAGATATGAAAAAAACTGTAATAATTTTTTTTTGTAAAAATAGGAGTTGGTAAAATGTATTTAAGAAAAATCCAACGAACTTTTCTGTTTTAAATAATTACGTTTTTCAATGACTTTTGAAATTAATAAAATATTAAACTTTCTCATTTTAAATAACTAAAACGTTGAATATTTTTTTATGTATAAGCAAACCATCGAACTTTTAAATTTTGGTTAAAGTTAAAACACTGAATCAATATTACCATTCCCAACCATGCATCAAATCTTCCACATCCAATGACATCGCTCCCTATCATCACCGCTCGTTGCCCCATCGACCATAGTTGTACATTCTCAATATCGTCAATCGCCACTATTAGCCTCTTGCCATCCATATCCCCTTTTTGAAATGTTTTTTTTTTGTTTCTGTAGTCTCCCTCTTTTACAACAATTTCAAAAGTACACTATAGGCAGATAAAAAAGAGTATATGATGAGTGTTTTCTGGTTGGTTTGACATAAGTCTCGTTCTTGACATTTTATAGACTCTGGACAAATGTAATATTACGGGCCCTCGATAGGTAGGGGAATTTTTTTAAAAATACACGTTCTTCTTTAGTAAAAAATTTGAATACAATATATGTTAATAATTCATTGACGGAAGAAAAAATCTTCTTCTTTATTCTAGATAACAGAGTACTTAAGATTTACACACTCCTTAATCATTAGGTAATTAGGAATCAATAGTATAGTGAATTAAAAGACAAAAATAGTTTCGAATCCTAAAATATAGATATGAGATTGACCATCTACTTTGGTCGATAAGTTTTTAAAATGTAGAAATTTTCTTAGTGTATAACAAAAAATATGTGTTATTTTGATATAAAAAGAGAACTCATGTAAAAGAAGAAATCAAGAGAGTCAACGAGAGATTAATGATACATATCAAGGTTTTCTAGAATCTAGACAGATAGACAAATAGGGATTAATAAGTATAAGAAAGGAGTAGAAGCAGACTGTATTTTATTTATATAATCAGGAAACAAATTCCTTAGAAACAAAACTAATTTATGAACATAAACAGTCTACAAAGTAGTACAATAGCAGATTATGTCCAGAGAGCAGTAAAAAAAAAACAACACCGAGGCTCGTGTAAACACGATTCTCTTAAATAGATTCGTCGTCTGTCCCATGGTACAACGGCGGAAGCAGAATGTACTGCCAGATACGAAAAACCTGCCTGAAACAGTCGCCCGAAAATCGTGTCGCGCTCTCATTTGTCATCACGTTCACAACCAAATTTGAGTTCTCGTTTGAACCCGCCCCTATGCACACACACACGCACACACACACACATACCCATATATATATATATATATATATTCTTCAGGTGGGTTGGGGTCTGAGACCCTATACGCAACCCGACCCTACTAATCAGGAGGAAAATGCTGGTTTCGGGTAGTAGGTTTAGGCAGGTTTCGGCTATTTGGACCCCTACCGCAACTGGGACTCAAGCCCAAGGCATGGATCTGGTTCGAGAAAGGGTGGACGAAGACTTGGTTGAGCCTGAACCCGGTCCTTTGAGGGATCCCTAAATCCTTAAGTTAAGTCCCAGGATACATGTAGCTAATTTTTGTCTTTTTATCGGGTCGGGTACTGTCGGGTAAGTCGGGTATTTTGGTTTATGCATACCCCTATTCAGTTCAACACTTTCTCCAACTGGGATGAAAATCAAGAACCTGAAATAAGATAGTAATTATCATATAAGAAAACTACATTTAAAAAAGCACATTTGTATCCAAAAGATATAGCTTTAATTGGTCATTTGAAAGCATCACTAAAATTATTGCTACTGTTCTATAGATGGCGACGAGAAGGAAATTTTTGTTTAAAACTTTTAGAAATTTCCTTAGACATTTGGGTAAAGACATTTCCTTCTCTCAAAACTACTTTTTTGGTAGTGTGACACTCGTGACTCCTAAACATGTTAACTTGGATGCTATTATTGGTTTGTGGGTGAACGATTAACAACAATTAATATCGATGAAAGAATCATGGTAATTATGGACTCTCCAACAATGGTTGAGTTGCCAAATGTTATTTAAAATATGAAAATGTTTTTAAAATACTGGGGTTTGTGGAGTTCCAATTTTGACTTTTAAATGTATTACTTTCCAAATATAACACATAGAGACGTTAATTTAATACTATTTTCATAAACTGATTAGAAATACCAAACATTACCTCTCATGTGGTCTAGAAATGCTATGAACATTGAGGATGAGAAGTTCTTGTTCTTGATTAGTAAGCTAAAACCACATTGAAAAATAAATAATGAAAAACGTAGATATAAATAAAAAATAACGAAAAATAAAATAAAACGGGAAATAAAATGTTGTTAATTACCTTTCATGACAAGTTGCGACAATGAAAACCCACATACTTCCCTCTTCCATAAGGACAAGATGAATGATATAAGATATACTATTTATCAATATTAAATGTACCAGTGTTTGGAAATTGAAGTTATAAGATAAAGATATTTATCGAGCCAAATTATTAAAAAGTAGTTCATAAGGTTTCGATGTGGGACACAAGTTTACTATCTTGACATCGGTACGATGTGGGAAAAATACGAAAACTTACCTTGAATTAATTTTTATATCTTTCTTTTATAGTGTCTAGTGTCATGATTCATACAAGCATCATAAGTATCATGCCTTATTATTAATTTATTAATTATTACTATGATCGATCGAGACCAACAATGACATTGTATATTATACTATTTTGAATTCCTTGATGAGAAATGAGTTGTATACAATCAGAACATTTCAATACAATACATTCTTAAGAAAAAACAGATACTTGGTCAACCGTGTCATTGTACTAACTTACCTAATGAGCATCAAGTCATGTGCAATCATGAAACCATTTTTTTTTGCAATCTTGTTCTAAGAAGAACCATATGTTTGATCAAACGTATCAATATACATCCACAAATTTAATTTCTGTTTTTTTTCTTGAGAGTTCTATCTTACTCTCTATGTGTACATTTTAGTGCATAAAACTATCATTCAGTTGTCGAATTTTCCATTCATTCACCTCATTTTATTTTATTTTCTAAAAACCATAGTAAATTGGAGAGAGAATATAATTATTTTTTACTTCGCCTTTAAAAAAAAGATGGAGGAAGTTTTGATGTGTTTAGGAAGAAATCATTTTTAATGAATAATTTATTAAAAGAATTATGTCTATAAAACATCTATAAAAGTTTTGGGGAATAAATTTAGTATTTATGTAATATTTTTAGACTTTCTGTTTTAGATAAACAATTGGCCAATTGGGAATCCCAGGGTTAAGGATCGAGAGGAAAGAAAAAGTTTGACAAGTTACAACTCACACGTGTAATTAAGTTAGTTTCAAGTTTATTTATTTTTACTTCTTTTATATATATATATATATATATATATATATATATAAGAGGTTCAAGGGAAAACGCTAAAAAAAGAGAAAACTGAAGAACACCCTGGGAGGCTTCCATGTGGACGGTATGCACTAATGCATACCGGTAATTTTTGTTCCTATGCATCAATGCATCTATCATTACAGATGCATTGATGAATATTCATTAATGAATGTTACAAGTTACCGATATGCATTAATGCATACCGTCCACATGGAAACCACCCAGGTTTTTCTTTGGTTTTCTTTTTTTTTAGCGTTTTCCCTTGAACCTCCCTCTCTCTATATATATATATATATATTATTTTAAGATACTGGGTACTTCTTTTTCAACTAACATTATTGACGGTTTGATGATGAACAGGTATATATAGCCCTGTACCCCCACCACCCGTTATAGACACACATATGAGGAAGGGGATGAGGACACGAAAACTGACTCGTATGACGATTAGATATACGTATTAATAAGTTTGAAACAATATTGTTTATTTTATGTCATTAACTTGGTATTATAGTAAAACGGGTTTTATGTCATTAACTTGGTATTATAGTAAAACGGGTTTTCACAATTATTGTATTACGGTTTTCAAAATTGTTCTCTAATTAGTTGAATATCAAATTATTTGATCAAAGTATTTTTATTTAAAATGGCAAAAAGAGTAAATTTTACGTATTAAAAAATTCAGTTTCACCTATTGCATCAAAAAGTCATTGCTGTAGGTAAAAATTTAATTTTTAATTTTTCACCTACAGTAAGGACAAGTCGTCGCAAAATCTAAAAATATTTTTTAATTATTCACCTACAGCAACGACAAGTCGTTGCAGAAATTAAAAAATTAATTTTTAATTTTTCATCTACAACAACGATAATTCGTTGCAGTAGATAAACCTACAGTAAGGACAAGTCGTCACAAAAACTAAAAAAGATATTTTTTAATTATTCACCTACAGCAACGACAAGTCGTTGCAGAAATTAAAAAATTATTTTTTAATTTTCCATCTACAACAACGATAAGTCGTTGCAGTAGATAAAAATTTCGATTTTTAATTTTTGACCTATAGCAACAAAATTTCGTCGCAATAGATAAAATTATTAATTTATAATTTTAACCTATAGCAACAAAATGTCGTCGCAGTAGATAAATTAATTTAATTTTAATTTTTCACCTATAGCAACGAATGACATGTCATCTCAGTAGATTAAAAAAAATTATTTTTAGTTTTTAGCGACGACTTATCGTCGCCTTAGGAACCTTTCAGCTACCAAGCAATAGTAACGAAATCTACAGCGATGGAAGTCGTCGCAATAGATCTACAACAACGACTTTTTAATCTTTAGTGACGATAAAAGTTGTCGCAAATAGGTCAGGTTTGCTATAGTGGCTCCATATAATAAAAAAATGCAATGAAAAACTAAATAAACGATATTTCACCATCGATGTGATATAGTGTATATCGTCATGGAAGACCGATGTTTGTGTATTGATAATCAAACTACAATGCGAATTATGTCAACAAAATCACATATGATTTTGTACAAATGTTAATGTAAAATCATATGTGATTTTGTACAAAAATAAATGTAAAATCGTAATGATTTTGTACAAATGTTATTCACACATGATTACAATGTTGATTATTTTAATTTTGATACATTTTAATATAATATAATACTAGAAAGGTACTCGTGCAATTCAGCGATATACATTTCGATTTTAATATTTCGTTTTATTATTTGTGTCTATCGATGTTATAGTACGATTTTATGGTGTTTTATGTTTTAATAAAATATAAATTTAAAGATATAATAAAAACTTGAAAAATATATATCGATATCGATATCGGTATCAAATTAATTTTTTTTAAAGTTTAATAACGATGTAATATAATTTTGGTTCAATAATATAATTTTTAATAAAGATAATAAATAAGTATTATGTTATACCTCAATGATTATCCTAACTATTTATATTTAAAATGAGATGTTTATCTTGTATTTAATAATGTTTTATCTGCAGTTAATTACAAAAAATCAAACGTAGAGCTTTAATAAATTGTACTTATGCACAATCTACTTGTAATATTGAATTTTAAGTAACATGCATCAATAAATAGTATTGCATGCATTAAAAGTAGTTTTTAAGAGTTTTTGTTAAATGTTTTATAATCAGGGTCGTTCCTGATATAAAGCATTTAGCTAAATGCTTTATAATCATTGAGGTATAACATAATAAACAGTATTGCATGCATTAATACTAACGCCAGGATAATCGTAGTTTACTCAAATAATGAAAAAAGAAGTTATAAAAGTTTAACAAATGCTAACGCCAGGATTGGAACCTGTGATGCATTCTACAAACATGATAGCGCCTCCCGCTGAGCAAATTGTTGATTTTTGATAATGTATTGGAATTTTATCTTTATATTCTAAATATTATATATAAAAATTAAAATAAATTCGGAGGCCCCAGACGATCGGAGGCCCTATGCAACGGAACAACCTCGCACACCCTTAGGCACGGCCCTGTTTATAATATAGTATTATTAATATAATATAATATAATATAATATAACATAACATAATATATATATATATATATTATGTGACTCCTATCAATTATGTGATATAATATAATATAATATAATTTTTGATATATTATAACTTTTGTTTTCACCAACTTTATCCCTAAAATACTTTACCTTTGATGGAAAGTAGATTCCAACCACTATTAATTACCTTCAATGTTATTTAATATAATATTAATTGATTTGCCAAACATGTGGCTATAAGTCATTCATTTGTTTCTTTAAACATACCTCATTCTCGCATGATCCCTCATATATATAGTTCAAATGAGAATTCAAATTTGGTTGTGAACGTGAGAACAAATGAGGATTCAAAATAATCATTCTCACATAACCAAAAACTATATATATATATATATATATATATAGAGAGAGAGAGAGAGGGGGACTCAGGAGAAAACGCTAAAAAAAGAGAAAATTGAAGAACACCCTAAGAGTCCACCATCTAGACGATATTTTTTTTCCATGCATCAATGCATAAATATGCATTAGTGCATATGCACAAATGCATATAAACGATTGAAGCTCCTTTTTTCTATGCATCAATGCATAAATATGTATTAGGGGTGGTTCTCGTATGATCCCTCCCCTCTGCCCCTATATATACATATATATACATATCACAATAGAGGTGCACTATTTTGTAAACTATCAAAAGATTGTAAACTTTGTAAACTGATCTCGGAAAAAAATCAGCTGTACCATTTCACCCTAACCCAAACCTGTCCAACCAATTAAATATTAACAAATCAACAACATTTGAATAATCATTTAATTTATCCTAATCACTAACGGAGGTTTATACTTTCTGTTAAACTCTTTCTATATCTCCATTATCCACCTAACATCTCTCTATTAATTAAAATTAATCATCTCAAATTTTAGACGCATTAGTTAAATTCTCTACTATATATTAAATAAAAAGTTGTTTTTTTTTCTCACTTTTTTTAATCCGAATCTTTTCTTCTAATTTATGCAAATTAATTTTTTATTTATTTATTCATAATTGTCTTTAAAAATGATTTTCCTTTTCATCTCACTTTTTAATGACATTTTTATATTACTAATCTTAGTATTCATCCTTTAAAATATCATTTTAATTATTTATTTTAACTAATGGGGGATTTCATGCAGATACCAAAAAAGTAAAAATAAAATAAATAATCAATTGATTTCTGCCACAAATTTGATACAATTTTTTTTTAAAATAACAATAATTAAGTTGAATTATAAATGTAATCAATATTTGAAAAAATATGTTTTTTTAAGTATATATAATATTTATATACGTAAAATAAAATAAATAAATTTACACAAATGTAGAGTTATACATTGGTTAGGTTTATAATTATGCATTTGTGACATTTAATATACAACTCAATTGATTAACGGTTATGAAAAACGTATACAAGTTTATTTAGAACATGTTATTGACACCCTTATGTACGGATTTTTTTTTACTTTTATAGTTTTGAGAAGGTAAAAAATTGGTTTTAATATATATATATATATATGTGTGTGTGTGTGAGGAGGAATTTACTTATAGAGGTGCAATTAGCAACATATATATACGGGTGTCAATAGTCTCCTCATTTCTTATGTTCGAGAATAGAAAAATAATTTCAATCAAAGTTTATCAAAATTAACTTTAAAAGAATTAGATTAAATTTAAATTAAAAATAAAATTTTAATTGGTTTTAAATTATTAAATGGGGATCTTAAAAGATTAATAATACTAATATAAAAATTGACATAGAAGAAAAATCATTTAGAAGATGATTATAATTAAAAAATAAAATAATTGTAGAGTTAAAACACATAATATAGTGATTAGGATAAATTAAATGATTATTTAAATGTTGCTATTTGTTAATATCTAATTGGTTGGACAGAAGTTTGGGTCAGGGTGGAATGGTACAGCTGATTTTCTTCCATTGATCTCAGCGGTCCGTCTAACAAATATATGATTCCATAAATATATCGATTGTTTACTAATATAAAACGTTAATCATAATTAATAAATTCAAATTACATTCCTTAAATACTCAAATAATAATAAACGAACTATCATCATTTCCTAAAATCTTGATTTACATAGTTTACAATCTTATATGAGACCCATAGCTCAAACTTAATCATTTTTGTCTTTATTTTTCTTTTCACATGTCTAAGACCTTGAAAATGTCATTGCATGCTCTCCAAGCGATTGCGTGGTCAGCCTATGACGCCATTAATGTCCTGCCCGTCTACAGGAAACTTTGAAACCAAAAATCTCACCAATCCTTGATAAAGTTGATGGTCATGTTTTGTTGAGCTGAAGTTAACACCAGACATGGGAGATTTGAGATTCCGTCTGCTCCATGTCAACATACATCCGAACTAAACGGGTTGGTCTAGATGGATGCTATCTGCTTCTTGAAGAAAGCTTTTAGCGAGGAAATCTTCAGATGCAGATTTGGTCTTCACTAAGAAGACCAACAACCTGAAATATGATAATAATAATAATAATTTATTATATAAGAAAACTATATTTAAAAAACATATCTAAAAGTTAACTTTAATTAACCATTTGAAAACAACAATAAAATCAATTTCTATGGTTTTATAGAAGGGGACGAGAATATAAACTATATTTAAAACCTTTGGAGAAGCTTTTAAAAACTTTGGGAAAGGAAACTAAAAGTTTTTTTTTTCTATTGTGCTTCCTTAACAAGTTAACTTGGATCCTATCATTTACTTATGGGTATGGGTGAACGATGGACGCCACTATTGACGGATGAACCATGGTAATTATAGATTTTCCCAAAATAAGTGAGTTTCCAAATTTTATTAAAAAGATGAAAAGGCTTTTAACAGACTGTGGGTGTTCCGTAAGTTTCGATTTTGACGTTTGAACACTTTACTTCCCAAATATAACATGTGGAGACGTTAATTTTGTACTATTATCATAAACTGGTTAACAATCTCAAACATTACCTTTTTGTTTGGGTTCCCCCCATCTAGAAACATGAAATACTATGAACATTGAGGATAAGAAGTTCTTGATCTTGATTGCTAAGCTAAAACCACAATGAAAAATAAAGAATAAAAAACATAAATCAACAATAATGAAAAATAAAATAAGAAAGAAAAGATTGTTAATTACCTTTCATGACGAGCTACCGCATCGAAAACCCACATACTTCCCTCTTCCATCAGGAAAAGATGAATGATACAAAAAAAAACTAATATAATACTGAAAGTATCTATGTTTGGAAATTTAAGTTATAGGATAAAGATATTTATAGAGCCAGATTATGAAAGAGTATATCATAATGCTTCGATGTGGGACAAAACTTACTATCTTGACAACGATACGATGTGGGATAAAAAGATATGTAGAATAACCTTGAATTGATTTTTATTTCTATCTTTTGAAGTGTCTAATGTAATGATCCATACAAGCACCATAAATATCATACGTTATTATGATCTGGACCAAGAAAGGTATTGTATATGCTACTATTTTGAGTTACCTAATAAGTTGTATGCAATTAGATTATTTCAATACAATCATGTTCTTAAAAAGAAACATATATTTGCTTAACTGTGTCATTGTACTAACTTATCCAATGAGCATTAAGTCATGCAATCATGCGACCATTTTTCTACAAATCTTGTTCTTAGAAAAATCATATGTTTTTGACCAAAATTCAAGATTTCTAGAATACTAAAATCTCATTTTGCAATTTGTCATCCCAACAACTTTTTATATGTATATATAGATAAGATATAAATAATTGTAATATTTTTTTGTAAAAAAAGGAGTTGGCCAAAGAAACAAACTCTTTGTTGTTACAAAACTTTGAAAATATCCATACTCCTTTCATATGCTTTTACCTACATCTTCTAAGTTATCATCTACCCGATCGATGGATAACAAAACCAACACCACACTTCATATTTAAAATACTAAAATCTCATGGTGCGACATCCTGAATCCTACATCCCTATTTCCTTCGAAGTTTTCTTTTGGTCAAATGTATTTCAGAAAAATCCAACGAACTTACCCATTTTAAATGATTAAGGGTGCGTTTGGTTTCGAAAAACTGTTTTTAGTTTCTTAGAAAACGTTTACAGAAAATGGAGCCGAGTTTTCATTCTCAGTTTTCTATGAAAGTTTTAGAAAACGCGTTTGGTTGAAATGGTGGAGTTTTCATTTTTCATTTTTAGAAAATAAGAAAACGCGTTTTGTTGTGCATTTTCTGTCAGTTTTCATTTTCCATTTTTTCAAATATTACAATATTAGACATATTTTAACATAACATGAAACAAAACTTTAATATAAGAATATCAAAATAAAAGTAGCATAAAAATAATCATTTTAACAAGACATTTTTAATACTATGATAGTATCAAGATCGCAACTGTCTCTGAAAACGCTGTATATACTTTTCCCATAACATAGGATGAAACCACATGTTTTTTTTGAACTTGTGTGTTAAACTAATTAAGAGGCGATCAATATCGATGTAGAAATAAGAGGCGATGGTGAAGATACGTTGAAAGCTTGGTGCTCCGATGCTCCGGCGAGATAAACGTGCGGCAGTTGCCGGCTTGGCGCGCGCTCCGGTGCGGTGAATCAAAAGTTGTGACGGGGAAGAAATTGTAAAGACGTTGAAGCGACGAGGTAGATACGGTAGTATTTGTCTGGGTTTTAGAAATGTATAGGCTTTGAGCGTGGGCCAAAATGTCGCTGGAAAAATTTTTAGAAAACAAAAATTTGGAAAACTATTAAAACTAGTTTTCAAATTTACATAGGATTTTAAAAATGAAATTTTTTGTTTTCATGGAAATCTTTTGAAAACTGAATGAAACAAATAGGTTTCTAAATTTTCATTTTCCTTAGAAAAGTTTTCTAGAAAACTGGAAAATTTTCAGGAATCAAACGCACCATAAGTTTCTCAATGTTTTTTGAAACGAATAAAAAATATTGAACTTTCTCATTTTGAATAATTAAATCACTAAACATTTTTTATGTATAAATAAACCATCGAACTTCTAAATTTTGGTTAAAGTAAAAAATTGTACCAATATTACCGTTCCCATCTGTGCGCCAAATCTCTCGCACCCAACGACATCGCTCCCCATCTTCACCGTTCGTTGTCCATTCTCCATGTCAATCGCCACTGTTAACCTCTTGCCATGACACGGAGAAACAAAAACAGTTTTATAGAGTACATATCAAATTTATGCCAAACCAACCAAAACACTCGTTATCTACTCTTTACTGTATCCCCTTTTTTATATGTTTTTTTTTTTTTGATTCTTTCTTTTACAACAGTTTTATAGAATACATATAGTAAAGAGTATATAACGAGTGTGTTTTGGTTGGTTTGGCATAAATTTGAAAGGTGGGAGGCTTTTTGGTTTTTTGAGGTCAATGATTATTTAATTTTTTATGCAAATACTAGTGATGTTCTTACGTTTCATCTTATATACTAAAGTTAGAACACAAGCATTCTCAAGCAATGGCACTGAAGATATTTTGTGATAATAAATCTGCAATAACACTAATTATAATGAAAATGGTTTTTTATGGGAAAAAACATACATATTCAGAGCAAGTATCATCTCATATGTGAGCTTGTTGATAGTGGTGAAATCCATGATTTTTTTTACCACTTGTAATTAACTTATGGATGTATTCACTAAAGCATTGAAGGTTGGTGACTTCAACAAGATCTAATGTAAAGTTTGCAGGAAATTTGGGAAGTTAATGATAGTTTTTCTATCAAAAGTATTTATTTATATGCTATATAGTTATATGTATATCTCTATATTTATATATATAGATGGAGGTTCAGGAGAAAACGCTAAAAAAAGAGAAAACTGAAGAACACTCTAGGAGACCGTCATCTGGTAACATGCACTAATGCATGTTTATGTATCGATGCATAGAAAAAAGAAGCTCCAATCGCTTACATGCATTTGTGCATTATGCATTAATGCATCTTTATGCATTGATGCATCGCGTACAGATGGCGGCCTCCCAGGGTGTTTTTCAGTTTTCTCTTTTTTTAGCGTTTTCCTTTGAACCTGACCCTATATATATATATATACACATAGGAGCGGGTTTAAATTAGAACTCAAATTTAGTTGTGAACGTGAGGGAAAATAAGAGCACGACGCGTGTCATATTCAGACTGAATAATCAAAAGATATTCAGAGACTGAATATAGTATATATTCAGTCTGAATATTTCTTTGTATATTAAGTCTGAATAATCTACACTCAGACACGTGTTACATTCTCATTTGTTCTCACGTTCACAACCAAATTTGAGTTCTCATTTGAACCCACCCCTATATATATAGGGGGCCTTCTTTCGAGAACTAATGAAATTGTGATAACTTTGAGAACTTGGGCATCCTGTGTTGTTTGATGTGATTGTTTTTCATCAAATAGTGGGATTTATAATATTGATTAACATATATTTGTTTCACAGTGTGTTTATATCACATGTGCTCGACTCACAATGTGAACCTCTTTTATGTGTTTGCGAAACAAAAAATACACGCAAAAAAGTTTCACATTGTGAATCGAGCACACGTGAGACAAACACACCGTGAAACAAATATACTTTGATAGAAAAAAATCATATGAAACAAAACCTCAAGGTAGAAGTTGTCACGGATCTCATAAATTATATATATATATATAGGGTTAGGTTCAAATGTGAACTCAATTTTGGCTGTGAACGTGAGGACGAATCTCAGCCACACATCTTCGGTTATGGTGGACGCGATCACGGAGGATTGACGCGATTCATGGGAGGGTGGAGATTATTAAAGGAGGGGAACCAGGTCAAAGCCGCCTTTATTGACCGGATAAGTGGCTGAGATTCGTCCTCACGTTCACAACCAAAAATGAGTTCACATTTGAACTTTCCTATATATATATATATAGAAAGAGGTTCATGCGAGAACGGTAACAATTTACGAGAATGCGAGGACAATCCTCAGTCAGTCATTTTGTACATGGAATTTTCATGTACAAAATCACATATGATTCACGTACAAAATCATATATGATTAGCCGCGACTTACCTCACGGGAAAAGTCGCCCATGTCTTTTTTGATGCTAGTACAAAATCACATATTATTTTGTACATGAAAAAATTTCATGTACAAAATGATTGGTTGAGGATCGTCCTCGTATTCTCGTAAATTGTTACCATCCTCGCATGCACCCGCCTATATATATATATATATATATATGGGCGGGTTCAAATAAAAACTCAAATTTGGTTGTGAACGTGAGGATAAATGAGAGCGCGACACGTCACACGTGTCTCATTCAAAGAAATATTCAGACTAAATATAATATATATTCGGTCTGAATATAGTATTTATTCAGCCTGAATAATGCTTATTCAGTCTGAATATTTCTTTGTATATTCAGTCTGAATAATCTACTTTCGGACATGTGTCGCACTCTCATCTGTCCTAACGTTAACAACTAAATTTGAGTTCACATTTGAACTTTCCTTTCTCTCTCTCTCTCTCTCTATATATATATATATATATATTATCCTTAAAGATATTGTATATTATTTCTTTTATTATTATTATTATTAAATAAATATATCTATATATAATACGATTTCTTAAAATACATTAATACTACTATATATTATATTACATTTGGTGGATATTAGGATCTTTTTCTTTTATCTGTATAATTGTGTGTATATATATTACATTATATATATTGGTTATAAAAATAAATATTTCATTTAGTTTTAAATAGTAAAATATCACTATGCACTATGAAGCATACCAAAATTAAAACAATGTTCTCATATAATCCTGGACCCTATTCATCATAAAATAGATTTGCGGAAAAATTTAAGTTTGAAATTATAGGTTATTAAAAGTTTGAAATTATAGGTTATTAATAACTTTAACCATGATTATTAAGTTTATTCATTTATTTGGACTTGAAACATTACAATTTGGTTTGATTTGCAATGACCATAAGATTAAAATAAATTGTCGTACATATGATTTCAAAATTTAAAACAATATTTTAATTGATCAAAAAAAAATAATAAATATAAATTTATGCTTGAAAACTATAAGTTAATAATAATAAAAATATGAATTTGATGTTGTAACGGACTAACGGCAATAAATTCACTATACCGCATTCTAATATATATATATATATATATATATATATATATATATTATAGAAAAGAACAGTATTATTTTATTAATTTTTAAATAAAAGTAAAAAAAACGTACATATGAAGTATTTTATTTATTATTTATAAGTCATATAAATTAAAATAATATGATGAAATGTTATAAAATAAATATTTGTTAATAATTCATATTAATTAAAATATAATATAAATATATAAAAGAAAAAATATTAATTTAAAGATAAATAAATTAAAATAACAAAAAACCACAAAAAAAAAAAAGATAAAGCAATGCGTTACGGGGGTTAAGTAGGCATGGGCATGACGTGGAGATCGACAGGGACCCCAATCCCATCCTCGTCCCCCGATTCCAATTCTCAAAAATGTAATATTAAGTATATCTGAGTTGGTTTGACATAAATTTGAAACTTGGGCTTCTGTTTAATTTTTGAGAAGAGATCCCTACCCTTGGATGTACATTAAAATAAGATGCACCAAGATGCTTAGATCAACTCTCTTTTAAAACGTAATTCTTGGATGGACATGAGATTAAAAGTGATCGAGGGTTCAGATCATTTCTTACACTTCTCATTTTAACTATTTTTCTCACACGATACTAAGCCTATCATTCCATACATGAGTTTGTTAACAGTGGTTAAATCGATTTTTTTTACCATATGTTATCAACTTGCGGATATATTCACTAAGGTATTGAAAGTTGATTTCAACAAGATGAAGGTAAAGCTTTAGTTTTTCTAACTATCAAAAGTATTTATTTATGTCTTATATATATATATGTGTAAACTACTGTAAATTATTAAAGATGACGTTACAGTAAAAGCGTCTGGTATAATAAACCATTCAGAATTATTTTACTGATTTGTATAGTAATATTCTTACATAGGTTTGTTGTTGTTTTCTATTTGAATTCAACACATTTGTATTATCCCCATTCTCACCAAAAAATTCATTCGCACATAACCAAAAACTATATCCATATTACAACTTATTACATATTATATTTTGCTCTATCATATTACAATACTATGTATGCTCTATATATGTGTATAGACCCATAGCTCAAAACAATTAATCATTTGTGTCTTATCTTTTCTTTTCCCTTATCTAAGACCCACAAAATGTCAACCCGTACTTTTCGAGCGGTTGCGAGGTTTCTCGGTTGCGAGGTTGTGCGGTTGGCCTATGATACATTGTCCTCCCCATCTATCAGAAAGTTTGCAACCAAACTCCCGTCTCTTTTTCATAAAGCTGACGGTTTTATTTTGTTGAGTCAAAGTTAAAACCAGATACATGTTGGCACATAGCAGATATCTCCAATATGCATCTGATTTTAACTTTGGCTCAACAAAACAAAACCGTCAACTTTATGAAAAAGAGACGTGAGTTAAAATCAGATACATGTTGGAGATATCTGCTCTGTACCAACATGTAACAGAACTAAACAAATTGGTTTGGACGGATACTTTTGCTTCTTGAACGAGGTGGGTTCACCGCCAACCTGAAATGAAATAAGATAGTAATTTAATAAATAAGAAAACCATATTTAAAAAAAACGTAACGTTTAAATGATTTACTTTTTAAATATGACATGTAGAGACGCTAGTTTAGTACTATTATCATAAAAACCGATTAACAGTCCCAAACATTACCTCTTCATACAGATTCCTCCCTCTAGAAATTTGAAATGTTATGAACATTGAGGATAAGAAGTTCTTGATCTTGATCAGTAAGCTAAAACCAGAATGAAAAACATAAATCAACAATAATAATAAAAAAAATGAGCAAGAAAATGCTGTTAATTACCTTTCATGACGAGCTACCACATTGAAAACCCACATACTTTCCTCTTCCATCAGGAAAAGATGAATGATATAAAAGATACTATTGTCATTACTAAAAGCATCTGTGTTTGGAAATTGAAGTTATTAGATAAAGATATTTATAGAGTCATATTATCACAAAGTAAATCATGATGTTTCGATGTGGGACAAAAAATTACTATCTTGACATCAGTATGATCGATGTGGGATAAAAAAAATATGCAGAATAACTTTGAATTAGTTTTTACGTCTTTCTTTTACAGTATCTAATGTCATGATCCATACAAGCACCATAAGTATCATAAGTTATTATGATCGAAGCCAACAAAGGTATTGTAATTATACTCTTTTGAGTTACCTAATGAGCAATGAGTTGTATGCAATTAGATTATTTTAATACAATCATGTTCTTAAAATAACATATATTTGGTCAATTGTGTCATTGTACTAACTACAATGAGCATCAAGTCATGCAATCACGAGACAATTTTTTTATAATCTTCTTCTTAGAAGAACCATAAGTTTGATCAAACGTGTCAATGTACATCTATAAGGTCAATTTGAGTTTTTTTTTTCCTTAGTTATATCTTATTCTCTATATGTAGATTTTAGTGCTTACAACTATACAATTGTGACACGTTCACTAATGAAATCATTCTGTAGTGTGTAATTTATTAAAAAATAATGTTTATAAAACGTTTAGAAAAGTTTTGGGGATAAAAACCAATCACCATAACCCCTGTTAATTAAAACAACAATGAGACTGGAAGTAGGAGTCACTGGATTCCCTCATACATATAGGGATATGTCACTAGAAAAAGAATCTCTCGTTCCTTTTATCGAGCATAATGATGAAAAATCTTTAAGAAAAAGAAGGAAAACTTATGGACCTTGGAAAAGAATACGAGAAACCAAGGAATAGGGCTATGTTGGGGATAAAATCAGATTGAAGACTAGATGCATCAAAGTCCCATATGGAGCACTAACACAATATAAAACACAATTATGATCCCAAAATGCTCAATGTCCACAAATGAAAATATATAACATCAACAATGCTCCATATAATAATAAAAAGAAATGCAATGAAAAAACTAAAATGAACGAGATTTCACTGTCACTGTGACATATAGTGTACATTGTCGTGAAAGACAGATGTTTATATGTTGGTAATCAAACTCATAACCTAAAAATCATATTGAAAAACAGATAATGTTGTTCACGTGAAACAATTAAATAAACTAATCCAATCAACAACTACCAAAACAATATAAGAACACGTTAAATGCGATGAATAATGCAAGAAAAGGAGTGTCATAGAAGAATTTTATAAGAAAGCAGATGAAGTAAGTAGTCTCATGAGAGTCTCCTCCAAATGCATATTTGCAAGAAAACGGAGAACAATCAGAAAACAATAGAATAACTATATCACACGAGAGAATATGAACCTCTTTGGATTTGGAACCCTAAAATGCAAGAACGGATCTAAGAAATTTTTTATACGGTTGTACCTTTTAGCTTATGACAAAAGAACAATACAGTAGCACGTGTCATCGTAGTCACTTAACTAGGTCCATCCCTGCTAAACGTATTCTAATCTAATTCGAAGATATTCATTAAGTAACCCATATTATTGTGCAATAGATTTTGGTTCACATGTATCAAATGAAAAACAACAATTCAAATAAAAAATACCAAAAATGTGAAAATAAAAAAAAGGGACCCATGCAATTGTGGATTGTGAATTGTGGACCACAATCATCTTGTATTCTTCTTTACTGTCCACACTATTGTAGTTTTGAAGGTCGTTTACCAAACGTTTATCAAGTTAGTTGACCTTAATCGATGAATGTAACAATAACCAATATTAAAAGTAATTAAGGGTTTAGAATTTTTCTTACGCTTCTCTTCTTCTTCTCACACGATTCCAAACCTACCGGTTAATATGTATAAAATTAGAAAATATTAAAATTTGTTATATTTATTGAGATGTATTATTATTATTATCATATTATAAATTAAAGCAAATTAAGTAACCATCCCAGAAATGACCAAAAATCGGTCTCGAGTTAAAAAAGGCCGGTCCTTAATCGGTCCCTTCAAAATCACACTGATCGATCCTGGTATTAACCAAAAATCATATAACTAATCTAGATCCAGTTACCGGTCCCGATCCTGGTTCCATCGGTCCGGTCCCAAATCTGGTTGTGTTTCCTATTTTAAGAAAATATTAAGTTTTTTACACAAAAATAATATTATTATACAATGTTTCTATAATTACGATTTTTAAGATTTAGTATGTTAACTATACGTTTAATTAGTAAAAATTTGAAAACTTTGAAAACAAATTTTAATATAATTAACAAAACTTAACTTAAAAAAAAAAACCAGACTAGACCGAATCGGACTTGAAATTTCATAAATGATATAATGGTCCTAACTGACGCCCAACCCAATTTGATCATCTGCAACCCACCCGTAGAGATAGCCAAACACGACCTAACTCAGGACCGACTAAAAATCGAGACCGGGCTATGTTTGTCCATCGGTACCGGTTCTGGTTCTCAGCCGATCTCGGACAGAGTAAATTAAAATGATTATTTCTGACATTCAGACCGTTTATTCAACACAACAACCGAACACAAACAACTTTACTAATCCAGACAACTTTATCTATACAGGTCTTAATGAAAAACCGAACCGAATAAACAACTTTATTCATACAGGTCTTGATGAAAAACCGAACCGAACCGAACATCCACTAACTTGGACTTCGGCTTGGGTTGGGCCTTTTCGCTGTGTTCTCGAAACTCATTTAACGAAAGAAAGAAAAGGAAAGCGAGGGAAAGCGGAAAAAAGTGAAAAAACCTCATGTTCTTGAAACTTTTTTAGGAGAGAAAGGAAAGGAAAGGGAGGGAAACTAAAACTTATTTTTCTTCCAAACCTTTCCTCCCAAATGTGGGAAGAAAGAGAAGGAAAGAAAAGAAAAAAATTAAAATTATTAAAAAATTAATAAAATTATAAAACTACCCAGTTTTTCATCCAATGTTATATTAATTTTAAGGGCATATTAGTAAAAATGACAGTTTTCTTTCCTTTCTTTCCTCTTTAAGAACATGAAAATTATTTTCTTTTCTTTCCTTTCATTTCTTTTACTTCACTTTCGAGAACACAAATAATTTTTTTATTTTCCTTTCCTTTCTTTTCCATCCCTTTCTTTCCCTTTCCTTTCTCTCCAAATTCGAGAATACAACGTTTGTGAAAAAGCCCAATAGGCATCATATATATATATATATATATATATATATATATATATATATAGAGGGGTAGGTTCAAATGTGAACTCATTTTTGGTTGTGAACGTGAGGACGAATCTCAGCCACACATCTTCGGTTATGGTGGACGCGATCACGAAGGATTGACGCGATTCATAGAAGGGTGGAGATTATTAAAGGAGGGGAACCAGGTTAAAGCCGCCTTTATTGACCGGACAATTGGCTGAGATTCGTCAATCACGTTTACAAAACTTTCCTATATATATATATATATATAACCTCTTTACTAGCAAAGAAAAAAGAGAAGTCGGAAAAGGGTACAATGCGTTTCACAGACTCGCCGGTGATCGACCTCACCGTCAACGGCGTAAAGCTCTCATTTCATCAAGATAATGGCTCAATGCACGTCGGAACCACCGTCTGGCCTTGCTCTCTTGTTCTCGTCAAATTCGCCGAGCGTTGGCTCACTTCCACTTCCACTACTGATCACAACAACCCTTACGCAACCGTCCTCGATTTCCACAACAAACGCGCCGTCGAACTCGGCACCGGCTGCGGTGTCGCCGCCATGGGGCTTTACCTTCTCGGCCTGAAAGAGGTGGTTCTGACCGACATCGCACCCGTCATGCCGGCACTCAAGCACAATTTGAAACGGAACAAGCCTGTGTTAGGTAAGATGTTGAAATCGACGCAACTCCATTGGACGAATTCGGACCAAATTAAAGCCCTAAAACCTCCGTTTGACATTGTAATCGCTGCTGATGTGGTGTACATAGAGGAATCGGTGGGGCCGCTACTGGCGGCGATGGAGGCGATGGTTAGTGATACAGGGGTGGTGCTTTTAGGGTATCAGGTTAGGTCTTCTGAAGCTCATTTGTTGTTTTGGGAACAATGTGATCGGATCTTTGATGCTGAAAAGGTGCCACATGAGCATCTTCATCCTGAATATGCATATGAAGAGAGTGATGTGTATTTCCTGCGAAAGAAGTTGTAAAAAAACCACATATTAAGGTGAGTTATAGCATATATTATGTAACATTCCAGTCTAACCATACCGGGTATTGTCCGCTTTTACCAGGTACGGTACTGTCCGCTTTTACCATATACCTGGACTCACGATTTTAAAACGCCTCTGTGATAAGGGAGGGGAGGTATCCAAATCCCTTATAAGGCAACTCTTGTTCTCCTTCCCAACCAATGTGGAATATTACATATTATCAACATATGGCATTTAAATTGGAAGTTTATTTCAGTTTTGTATTGGTGATCTTGTTAAATAGCATTATTAGAATATGTGGAACCCTAGATGAATCTCCAAAAGAGCCCGGGGAGGTTCCAACATATATAGAGGAGAAATGGTCGAAGTCTAGTCGATGTGGGACTCTAACACGCCCCCTCCATCGAGGCTAGATGGATACTGTATTGTCTAGAGAGGGTTATCCAAAAGTGTCAAGTCCCTAGAGTGGTAGACCTTGGCTCTGATACCATATTAGAACATGTGGAACCCCTAGATGAATCTCTAAAAGAGCCCTTGAGGACTGAGGAGAAATGGGAGGTTCCAACATATATAGAGGAGAAATGGTCCAAGTCTAGCCCGATGTAGGACTCTAACAAGCATTAAGCAGAGGTGATTGTGATTGGCTTTTTATTTAGGTGTCACTATATATGTTGTTAATGGTGAGCTAATCTTGCTTCTTTATGACCAATATTCTTAACTTATGGCACTTAAGTGATAATTTTTTTTTTCAGTTTTGCATTGGTGATCATGTTAATTAACATCCTCCAAAGAGTAATCTACATTTTTTTTCTTTCATACTAGAGTTTTATTGGAATTATGTCTTTGTTATACTTTGTTTCTTGACATCAGAATATGTTTATTTTAACGAATCAATTTGCGAACTCATGCATAAATAAAGGGTAACAAAGAAAAGGTTGGTGATTTGTAGGGTGAGAGTGTGAATCTTGCAACATTGATGTTGTTAGTTCTTACATTTTTTTCTGACATGATGAGCTCTTTTGGACTTGGCTTTGGCTTCTTTTTGTCCTGTTATTTTCACTTTTTGTTTTGGCAAATTGCATGAGAAGTACGGTACTTTCAAAACCTTCATTTTGGTTCTCAAAGGTGACATCTCAAAATTTTAGTTTACATATGAGAATGCAAGGCACTTTGGATCGATTTCTATAATGTACTTTGGCCTAAATGTTTGAGATTTCCCATTTGACTTTTGAGGTACAAAAATGAAGGTTCTGAAAGTAGGTTACACAAAATAGGAATTTGGAACACCTATAAGAAGTAATAGTCAACCTTGGCTGTTTACCATGGCTCTTGCACCTTTGAGATGTGCTGCCATATCTATCTAGTATCTACTCTAGCAGCCGACAGTGATAGCGGTAGTCATACTCATATGCATAATTTGATGCACTTTGTTTGCTTCATATTGGTTAGTTCATTGTTTGAGGAGCTTTATTTTTGCGGATAAGTTTTCAACTCCATGATGTTTACTAGCTTTGATTATCAGATTTAAGGGTTACAATTTTGATGTCTTTCTTGGCTATTTCTTTTGATATCTTCAACATCCTTAGAACTTGTGGATTTTTCCTGGAGACCAATATCTTGTTGCATCATCAATTAAGTGACACAAAAAATGTGTACCAACGTCTTACTTTCAAAAGAATGACAAAACTTGTCTCTAGAACCTTTATAATATTATATATATATATATATATAGGGTCAGGTTCAAGGGAAAACGCCAAAGAAAAAGAAAACTGAAGGACACCCTGGGCGCCCTCCATATGGACGGTATGCACTAATGCATACTGGTAATTTGTAACATGCAGTGCATATATAAGATACCAATGCTTCTATAATTGTAGAAGCATTGGTGCATAGAAAAAAACGCTTGTATGCATTAGTGAATACCGGCTCTCATGGTGTTCTTCAGTTTTCTCTTTTTTTAGGTTTTTCCCTTGAACCTCCCTCTCTTTCTCTCTCTCTCTCTCTCTATATATATATATAAATAATAAGCTAAGGGGGCACATTATACTAAAACAGGACAGACCGTGTGAGACAAAAAAGCATTGTTGTCACCAAAATAAGTACAACTAAAATAAGGGGATGAGACAAGATTGGTAAATTACTAAACTGCCTATGTTGGTGGCTATGTCAAATTAAAACTCTAAATTCTTCCACAGTTCTTGCACCCAGCTAACATTCTCGTTCGGCTGGTCTAGTCTCAAGGGAATGGAGCTCACATTTTCTGGCTATGCCTTTTATTTGGTCATTGCTAGTTACATAATCTCTTATGAAAGTGCATTTATATACAAATGACCTGCATTTCCTGCACATTTTCTCAGAATGACCTGCATTTCCTGCACATTTTCTCAGCATTATAATTATTCTGCTAATTATATTTCTACTGGCTTTTGTTACATTCTGCAGGTGCCAGATGCTCAAGATCGCAATGCTGTTAGTCTGTGCAACAACATAGAAATAATATGTAACTGACCAAATATGCACACTGTAATGTCGGGGCTTACTTCCTTTCAGGTTCTTGTTTTGTTTTAAGCTTGTCCATGTTGGTTGTGTATTAATGCCTTATTCACAAATGCATAAACATATGAAATATTTTCTTTCATTGATTCGGTCTTAAATGGAAATATATAGGGGGCTATAGGGAAATTTACTTAAAATAGCCAATTAACAAATAGGGTTTCACTTTTTAGCTATTTTCCGACCCAAATTCACTTTTTAGCCAATCCTTATGCAGAAGGCTTACACATAAAGTGAATCCTTACACAGAAAGTTTGCTTTCGGTTCGGTCTTAAATGGAAATATATAGGGGGCTATGGGGAAATTTACAAAAATAGCTGATCAACAAATAGGCTTTCACTTTTTAGCCATTTTCTGACCCAGATTCACTTTTTAGCCATTTTCTGACCCAGATTCACTTTTTAGCCAATCTTTTCGCAGAAGGCTTACACATAAAGTGAATCGTTACGCAGAAAGTTTGCTTTCATTGATTCGGTCTTAAATGGAAATATATAGGCGGCTATAGGGAAATTTACAAAAATAGCCAGTAAGCAAATAGGCTTTCACTTTTTAGCCATTTTCTGACCCAGATTCACTTTTTAGCCGGTCTTTATGCAAAAGGCTTACACATATGCGTAAGGATTGGTTTTCGGCCACTTTTTGCGTAGGATTCCACTTTTCGCATAAAGACTACCTTTTTTTGCCGAAAACTTTATGCATAAGGATTCCACTTTCTGTGTAAACCTTCTGCATAAGGATTGGCTACAGAGTGAAACGAGGTCTGAAGATGGCTAAAAAGTGAAAACCCTTTGGTAGATTGGCTATTTCTGTAAATTTGCAACAGCTATATAACTTCCGATTTGTAACTTGCATTGAGATGGTTTTTTTAAAGTTGCTTATTTTTTCACACAAACACACTTCATTCAAGATTCTAATATGCCCAATGCATTGTAGATTATTCCTAGATAGAGACCATAAACATATATTCTTCCTTATAAATAAAAGATAGTATATATAAACCATCAACTTCATATGTTTCAATTATCAACGTTGTATAACGAAAATTCTGCAGAAGAATAACACACAAAGATCAAATTTAATCACAACCCATTTCACCTTACATTTTAATCTTTTCTTTTTCTTTTGGGACTTTTAACTTTACATGACCAAATCTTTAAAGAATTTAATTAACATCATCATCCCTTTGTTATCTTTATCCATCATTTGTTGCTCTTATAAACAATCTCATCATCATCATCCACATCGTATGCTGGATTACATAAGCACCTGAATAGCCTACCGATCCCCTGCCATATATAATATAACTATTTATTTAATATAGAGTTAAGAATTTGACTCTAAAATGATTTTGTTACATAATGAACGAACCTGTGTGATCAATGGGGCTCGATAGTAGTTAAGTGTTCTTGGTGAATCCTCATCATCACTACTATCGGAACTGCTGCTTGTATCATCTGAAGCAATCTTCTTCTTTGATGTTCCAACACTTTGTGAGTTTTTCTCTCTCTATATATACATATATATATATATGTATGTATATATATATACACACAGACAGAAAAAAAATGAAACACTATGAGATTAGTTTTTAAATGACATACTTATTATCATTTAGTCCAATTTAGACAACATCCCACCTGAAATATTTTGCCTAGAAGTTTTAGAGCCACCGCACGAGCTTTAAGTTCTTCCTTTTTGGCGTTATTTTCATGGAGTACCTGCGATATAAATTCTTTAAACCTACGTTGTAAAGAAAGAAACTGTAATATCCCACATTGGTTGGAATTGGGGGGGGGGGACAAAGGTTTCCTTATAAGGGACTCGATACCTCCTCTATCAGATGCGTTTTAAAACTGTGAGTCCAAGTGTGTGGACAAAATGGACAATATCTGGTACGGTTGGCTAGAACCGGACTGGTGTGCCAGCGAGGACGCTGGGCTCCCAAGGGGGGTGGATTGTAATATCCCATATTGGTTTGGGAGGGGAACAAATGTTTCTATATAAGGGACTTGATACCTCCTCTATCAGACGCGTTTTAAAACCCGTGAATTCAAGTGTGTGGACTCAGCTGACAATATCTGGTATGGTTGGTCTGGTTGTTACAGAGATAGAAAAAGAATTGACTTATGACTCACCATTTGGCAAACATGTAATAGAGTTACTTCAATGTCAACTACATTCAACTTCCATAGCGAGTTCATAAGTGTATCCTTGCTTGATCTTAGATGTGATTCTGCATCGTTTGTGCCATCCATTTTAAATTGTCGTCGAGCATCTTCTTGGAGTTGCAGCAATTGAAAAGCACCTGGAATCATTTAATTTGATATATATATATATATGTAGTTAATTACTGACCATTTCTTTCTAGTTTAATTACCTTTTGCTGCAGTTATTTGTGATTTCCAGAAATGTCCTTTGTTTCGAACCCATTCAGCCATAAATGGTACCCCAAGGTAAATGGCTTTCTTTCCCAGCTCTTGTGCACCTTGTCTTTCATATATGTATCCAATCGTGTGTAACATATTTGCTCCAAAAGCTGTCACAAGAACCGAAATTATAGACACAAATGAACTAAGAATTTGTTCGATAGGTAGCTTAGGGTCTATTTGTTAGCAGCTTAATGAGCTTAATAGGACCCATAGCTTTCCGTCAGCTATACATGACTGTTTGGTAGTGGCTTAATAGTATAGAAAGTGGCCACCACCATTGGCCCTACCTCTGCTTGAGATTTACCGGGTTGGGTTATATATTATGTATATATATATATATGTGTGTGTGTGTGGGGGGGGGGGGGGGGGGAGGAAAGTTCAAATGCGAACTTCAAATTTGGTTGTGAACCTGAGGACAAATGAAAGTGCGACACATGTCATATTCAGACTGAATAATAAAGGAAAATATTCAGACTGAATGTAGTATTATTAAGTATGAGTAACACTACATTCAGTCTGAATATTTTCCTTCATTATTCTGTCTGAATATGACACATGCCGCGCTCTCATTTTTCCTCACGTTCACAACCAAATTTGAGTTCTCATTTGAACCCCCCCTATATATATATATATATATATATATATATATATATATATATATAAGAAGGGTTGAGATACCTGCTTGTGCAAGTCGTTCTGCCTCAGACTCGGCACGACGTATAAACTCTTCTTTGTCGCCTTGAACATATTGGTGAATAAAATTTTTCAATGATCTAGCCAATTTTTCTTCCCTTTCCCTTTGGATAGTCTACATCATATATATTCACATTCACACAAAGTTAAAAGAGAAGATATCTTTAATGGTACTTCTCAAATCTTTCCTAAATTCACAACAAATGGAATAAGTAAATTTATAGTCGATATACTTGCCTTCAACTTTTCATGCAATATTTCGGGGCTATCATTCTCAAGTGCTAATTCTGCGGAAGCCATTGTTGCCACGGCTAGATGTCCTACGTAGTCTTCAAATAGTTCACTTCCAAAAAGAACGGCAAAAACAGCAGTCGAATCAAGCATTGTGTCCCTGTGAAACAATGTACATAATATGCAAATTCACCATCTTTTACAAATATATTCTCGCAGACTTGGGATCACGTGAGACCAACATGTTTTCGTGAGACCACTTTTTTACACTTGAAACTTCACAACAAAACATTGTGAAGGTAACCTTCGCAGTGTTTTGCTGTGAAGTTTCAACTGTAAATATGTGGTCTCACGGGTATCATGAAAACAGATTGGTCTCACGTGAACCCAACTTTATTCTCGCAAGTATGGATAACTAGTCATGTGAGAATAGAACTACATATCAACTAAAAAGAATGTCGATACAGTATATCCCACTTGGAGGTGGGGTCTAGGAAGAATAAAATGTATACATACCTAATTTTCTACCCAAAAGAATAACTGTGAATTAACTTGCAGATAGATTTATTTTTGGAGAACTAAAATTGAAACCAAAGTTGAAATGCTTACTTAGATATGGAGCACTTGCCATTTCGATCATATGCATCTCTTTTTACAGGATCACTCAAAACCTGATAAGCTTCACCGAGTACCTGTTTATAAAACGCGATTACTTTCCCGAGTTGTCCCCCATGTAATTATATCTGAACATCCTCTAATTTTTTTCAAAATTCTTTTTTTTTTCCTCTTTAATTCAACAAGAAATTAGGGGGTGTTTGGTTAGATGCATTAAACAGTATCAATGAAAATGAAAATAAATAAATAAAACTGTTTGGTTTACTATAATATAGAAACCCAAAATTTCACTCCCGGTTAAACTGAGGGAATGAAACATTTTCATTATTATTTCATGATAGTTATTTCATATATAGATGGAATAAGAAAATCATATTCAATGAGTTTCGGTCTCTACAGAACAAATGAAGTATCAAACACTTGCCTGAAATCTCTCAGCAGCTTGAGGATCGTTTGGATTTTTATCTGGATGAACTTGTCGTGCCTGTTCCACAAACAACCTAATAGTTAACATATCACATAGTCCAAAAGAGCTTAAATTATTCACATGAAAACAATAATAAACTTTAAAATTTGAGCTTTAAAAGGGGACCAACTATGGAAGCATGTATGATTATTATTATTCTTTGAAGAACAATCATGCATATAATTTCACTAAACTTTAAAGTTACCTCAATGTCTAATAAAGGTGCATGACTAAAGAAAGATGTTATATAAATATATAATATATATGAGTGCATAGGATTTAGACACAGGGTTGATAATGACATTTTGAAGGCATTGTACAATAAACTAAATATGATTTTAACTTTTTTTAGTTATGTTATTTATTAGATTAATTTTTATGACATTATGACATATTATCAACATGACAACCATCATAAATAACTAAATATGATTCCTAATTTTATTCTATTTGGTTTATGGGATTCGGAATTGAGTTTTATCGTTGTTTGGTTTAAAAATACAGTTTGAAATTGAAATCTCAGGATTTCAATAAAATCCCACAAAAATTGGATTTAAAATCCAATAGGGAAAATTGTTGGTATTTGATAAAATTTCATAGATTTAGTTTGTAATAATGGTTTAAATTATATTAGAACTATTTTTATTTTTATTTTTATTTATAAATTATTTTTCTAAATTATCTATACCGAATTGAATTCGATTTCTTTCTAAACCATACAAATCAAACACGTCAAAATTCCAAATCTTTCTAACTCCAAATACTTCTACGAAATCAAAATCTGTAAAAATAATTCAGTACAGGTACAAAAAATGCATCTAAATCAAAGTGATGTAACACATTCGATCTTATTAAAACAACACCACCAAGTCAAGCATTAACTAACACGAAAACAAACAAAACATTCAACATATGAAATTTGATCGTGTTACAATTCACGCATCAAAGAAATTAAAAAAAACACCAGTTGTTCTATAAACATCAGTTTCAAAAACAACCAATGATCTTCAACCAATTATATATCCATCCAATCATAACTAATTCATCAACAAAACAAAAGAAAGAAAATTTATACACTTAAAACACACCAAAAACACAAGAAAAAAAGGTGAGATTTACCGATTTTTTTATTTGTGAAGGGTAATCCCAGGACTATGCCTGGACTAATCCCGACAAATTAAGACTGCAAAACATCAGCCCCCCTGCTGATAAACTCAGTGACCACAATTGTTGTGTACGCCTGGATTCGATCCCTAGGCAGATGGGATATTCCACCACATCCCCCAGGGCCTCAACCAGTACGCCACAACGCTTGTGGTTGAGATTTATGGATTTTATCAAAAGAAAAGAGTAAGAAAGAACCTTGAGATAATAAGCTTTTCGAATATGATCTTCGGATACAAATGGAGTAACACCAAGAACATCATAATACTCAGTTTCTTTCACCATTACAATAAGCTTCTTCTGATCAACAATAAGAAGAAGAAGAAGAAGAAGAAGAAGGAAAATGGTGGATCTATTACAAGAAAATTTCTAAAAAGAGATAGAGATAGAATAGAGATGGCATAAACCTTTCCAGTTGTGAAAAATCAATAAAGAAAGATAAAAAAAAAGCTGCATTTTGTGAAACCCTTTTTTTAACACTATTTTATGGGTTCATTTGTGGTGCTAATCATTTACCTATACTTTTTTCTCAAATGGCCACCATGTTTTCTTCATATGGGGTTCCCATGGTGGGGCTGATCAACTTCTCATTTTCATCAACAAACGCCCCCATTGAACTCGATAACGCCATGGGGCATTACCAGAGGAATCGATGGGGGCGACTGCTATACTGGCGGTGATAACATATTAAGGTTAAAAATTAGAGATTTATTCCAGTTTTGCATTTGGTGATCATGCTAATTAATTAGCATCAAACAGAAGTTGATAATTTTCTTTAAGTTGTCATTATATTGTTAATGTGTATCTAATCTTTTCTTCTTTATGACACAAAATCTCAACATTTGGCACTTAATTAAATTAGAAGTTTATTCCAGTTTTTTACATTGATGATCATGCTAATTAATTAGCATTAAACAGAAGTCATTGTACATTTGCACTTGACAATTTTCTTAAGTTGTCATTATTTTATTAATGGGTATCTAATCTTTTTGCTTCTTTATAACACAAATTCTCAACATTTGGAACTTATAATTTTTAAGTTTATTCTAGTTTTGCTTTGGTGATCATGTTAATTAGCATCCAACAGAAGTGAGTGTGCTTGCCAATTTTCTCAAGTTATCATTATATTGTTGATGGCAAGCTAAGCTTGCTTCATTATGATCGGTAGTAGGGGTGCTCATGGGTTGGGTTGATCGGGTTCGAGGTGTTTTAACTAATCAACCCAATGTTGTCAGTTTGAGAATTTTTCAACCCAACCCAACTCAACCAAAAGTTCAACCCAACCCAATCCAACCCGTTCGGGTTGATCGGGTTAATCGGGTTGGCCGGGTTGATAGTTTGGTATAACAAAATATTCTGCTAACACTGAATAACTCACAATTTCTTTTTCATCATCTGTCATTTGATACAACTTATCTATACTTCTTGAATTTGAAGTATATTACATCCAATTAATTTTTCTCAATATATATACTAATATATACAAATGATTTATGTAAAGATAGATAATAGATTGAAAATATATGTATACAAGGAGAGTGCGTGATGGGTGTAATTGTTTAATTTACATATTAATAGAGATTCAATAATTATATTAAACCCAAAATATAAAAGGATATCGGGTTCTTTGGGTTGGTTGGGTTGGGTTGGGTTCAAATAAAAGTAACCCGATATCAACTCAATACCTACGGTTTGAAGATTTTACAACTCGATTAGGCATCGGGTTGCTTCGGGTTGAGTTACTTTGCATCGGGTTGCGTTGGGTTGATCAGGTTGGTCGGTTTTTTGAGCACCCCTAATCGGTAGGGTGTTCGATTAACCAACCAATCTCTTTGAAAAATGCTAAGAAAATATATTCTCTAATTGGTTGATTTGGATATAACTAGCTTCATTTGCTTTCCTTTTACATCTTGTTATTGCATAAGGTACACATTGGGGGATTAAATGTGGTTTATGGTTTCATATTTTGGCTGGAAATTAAGATCTGGGAACATAGTTTACACAAGCTGTATATATGTTAAGAAATAAGTTATTTAGCCCTTTTATGTGCTTTTAACGCATATGTATATCTGTTATCTCATTCTACGGTGTAATTAAAAGTTCCTCCCAATAGATTGGAACGTCCTGTAGAATAAGTTAATTATCTTTCTTGGGTTAATCCAAACTGTTTAATTTGAAAACTGAGTAAACCGAAACCATCTTGGTTTGGATGAGTTATCGGTTTTAGAATTTTTGAACACCTTTGTCTTCTAAGTGTGCCTCAGAAGATAAAATTTTCTTGATTCACCACTGTCTTGTAAAGTCCACATATCTTAGATGAGTGTGCATATAGCAACACCCATATTACAAATACCCCTCGAGGACTCATCATATTCTGTGCGGGTACCCCACCATCTCAATGATACAAGGTTGCCCCATAGCCTAGAATAGCAGATTAACCCAATAACCTTCAAAACTTAAAACTATAGGGAAAAGCCAATAATTTGACGCTTATAGCCAATAATAGAGGTAATCATTTGTGGGTTTTGACTGGTCACAGGCTGGATCTAACATATTCTTTTTGTCCAACATGCCTAATAGAGTAAAATCAAACCCTTTTTGTGGGCTTGAGAACTTGTCTATACTTCTATAAACAGGTCGGTTTGCTAATGGATTAACGGACCTAAAAAATTTACATTTAGAAAAACTTATGTAAAATTATTTATCATACACAATTTTTTTCCAACAAAAAATAACATAAATTATATTAATGTACACAATGCAAGAAAAAAGTATTTCCACAAATTATGAAGTATGGACTTTTCCTCTCAACGGATTAATCAACATTTGAAGTTCAAGTTCTTCAACAACAAAAACTTTTAACCATCTAATATTTTAAGATCGAGATTTCAGACGTAACACATGACATATCAGATATAATATATATTTTGGAGGTAGTTGGTATTCAATAGAGGGAGTCCAATTCAAAACAACTTCTAAACTTTTTTTTTTAATAAAATAGTAACTATATAAAAAAAATTAATTGATTTATAATTATATAACGGATTGGGTGGGCTTGTTCAATTTCTTCTCCATCGTCCGAGTCCAAGAGTCCAAGCCCACCCATTAATTTGTAAGATTCTGCTCAAGTCGGGTCATACTTGTTAGAACGGTTGTTCAAACTCGCTTTTCTAACGGACTGGGTCTAACGGGTTGTACTGTTCATAACAACTCTAATAACTTGTGGCTTATAAAAAATAACTCACGAATCTCAGTTTCTGTTCACGTGGGTTCAGTTGTCACAAAATTTGTAACGCCCAAATCTCAAAACAACATACTACGCCAATAATTTTTACTTAACTTAAAACTAAGATAGAAGTTATTGGTAGCCACAACTTCTACTCTATAAAAATATTAGGTGATTATGTTTTATTACTCGGTACTTGTGAATATAATTGAAATTTGGGAGATTGTAAAAACTTTTAGAAGTTTTGGAAAATTATAAAAGCTCTACTATAACCCTTTCCTGGCTATTTACTTTATGTAATTATTTGTTCTATCGTCTTGTTAGCTTTTTAATAAAACTTCGTTGTTAAAAAGAACTCTGCTATAAAAAAAATGATGATTTTTTTTAAAGATTATCAAATTTGTTACCTTTTAGAGTTTCTATTTCATTTATAAATAGCAACTCACATAACATAACAAGCAGTTGGTTATTATCGTATTCAGTCGCGTACCTTAGATTTTTGCTTAGTACATGTACCTTTAGGATGGATGAACAGTCTATAAAGTCGTTTGGTGTGTTTTCAGTTAAATGGAGTTCCATTGTTTCGAAGGATTATAAATGTTTTTGTTGATTTCAAGGGACTTTAAGTTTTTTGGTTGTTTTCGAAGAATTTATAAGTTTTATGGTTGATTTCGAAAAACTTTTTTGGTCGATTTCGAAGAATTTATAAGTTTTATTGTTGATTTTGAAAAAACTTTTTTGATTGATTTCAAGTAACTTTTTTTGGTTTTTTATTGATGTTCTTTATATTTTCTAATATTCTATGAACACTCCTTAAAGTTTAACAATTGCACCTTTCATAGTTTATACCACCAAAAAGTCTAGTTATAAAAATAAATTGAACCAATATACGAGACTAGACCTACCAAACGTGTCATGTCGGGTTCAAAGTTAAACAGGTTGAGAGTGTCTAACCCTAACCCGGCCCGTTTAATTTTCGTGTCGTGTCAACCCGTTTACTTAAACCGGTTGAAATATATTACCCAAGTCCATTTCATTCGTGTCAAATTCGTGTCTAGTTAGCATGTTGTGCCAGTTTTGCCAGGTCTACATGAAATGTACAATCACTTTTTATTATTATTTAATATACACTTTGTTAAAAAAAAAACTATAAACTATGAGTTGTTGACGTTATTTGCCTAAGAGCCACAGGGGCCTAATATAAACGGGTTATTCGGGTCATTTTCGAGTTGAAAATTTTGACCCTGACCTTACCCGTTTAATTTTCGTGTCGTGTCGTGTCAACCCGTTTACTTAGACGGGTTGAAATGTATTACCCAAACCCGTTTAATTCGTGTCATGTTAGCGTATCGTGCCAGTTTTTACAAGGTCTATACGAGACCCCCTTGAAGCTTAATAAATCCGTCCTTGTATTTTTATTTTATTTTTCTATTTTATCGCTAGTGGCGAATACTTCACATATTTTATCGCTAGTGGCGAATACAAAGGATTAAGGGAATTATTGAAACCGGTTAACCCGATGGTTTAACCGGTTGAACCAGTTAACCTGGAACCAGGTCACCACACTGGATCAACTAAAAACTCATCTTACATTAAAAATTCCATATCCACTAACCATTTGCATTTTTAATAATAGGTTGTTATAACTAAAAATATAAGCCAAGATGGAGACTGGAGAGTTATTTGAAGTCATTTATATTTTTAGAGGTTTTTTACAAAAATCTTGAGTCGTTGCAAAGAGTTATTTTGTTGGTTTTTTATTAAAATTTAATAAGATATAGGGGTGTTCATCAAAACCGTCAAACTACACAAACCGATCACATTACACCGCATCGCAAAGCGCAATTTAAAACTTCTGTGGTGCGGTTTGCGGTTTGCATTTTTTCCAAACCGTACTATGTGGTGTGGTTTGCGGTTTTGAGTTATCAAACCGCAGTTCAAACTGCACCGCATATTTTATATATATATATATATATATATTTTAATTTTATATATAACACACATATATACATATATAATAATTTATTATTTATGTAATATTTTTGAATTTTGTGTTTTGGACTTTGAGTTTGATCCAATATTACAATTGACAATATTAATAAGTAAGTTGGTCACGTCACAACTCACACTTCCAATTTAATTTGAAGTTTTTTTTAACGTCAATAACATACGCACGTTTCCGGGGTATCCAAGATCCATTCGGGAACCTGACTAATCCACGGCGACCAGAACCCACCACAGAGTGGTAGGCCAAGGTCTGGATATCGCCACATGTAGTCGCGGGGATTCGAACCCAGGTAATCAGAGATACCATCCACTGACCCCCCTCCCCATGATGTTATCTTACCAATGGGCTAGAAATGTTTTGATAATTTAATTTAACTAGAAGTTGTTGTTTTTTTTTTTGTTTTTTTTTCATTTCTTATGCTATTTTTAATTATGCAATATATATTTGGGATTCGGATATATTGAAACTTCTTATTTTTTTGAACTACGGTCGTTATATCATTGATTTTATAATATATTTTAAACGTATAATTATTGGATTATAAACATAAAGTGTGAATGATACAAACCACAAAAACCGCACCACATGTTTGTAGTTTATGCAGTGCGGTTTCGGTTTGGAAAAATGCTCAAACCGCATATGCGATGCGGTTTGGCCTTAAACTGCACAGCGAACACCCTAATAAAAATTAATGTTGAACAATGTATATGGGATCCTAAATAAAAAAAGGTTCGTGTAAGTTGTAAGATCGTCTGCAATCCAACACTAAAAACACAAAAAAATGAATACATTTTCAACTCTATCCTAACACTAAAACACTAAAAAAACAGATAAACAAAATAGTGGCCTTTGAGGTCAATAAATATATTATCTCTAATTTTTTTATTAATATTATATTTAATTTTTGTAATTATATATATGTAATAGTATTATTTAAAATAGTATAATATATGTATATATATATATATATATATATATATAGAAAGAGGTTCATGCGAGAACGGTAACAATTTACGAGAATGCAAGGACAATTCTCAGCCAATCATTTTGTACATGAAACTTTTCATGTACAAAATCACATATAATTCATGTACAAAATCACATATGATTCACGTACAAAATTATATATGATTAGCCGCGACTTTTTCCGCGACTTGCCCACAGAAAAGTCGCGCGTATCCTTTTTGATGCTTACAAAATCACATATGATTTTGTACATGAAAAATTTCATGTACAAAATGATTGGCCGAGGATTGTCCTTGTATTCTCGTAAATTGGTACCGTACTCGTATGAACCCGTCTATATATATATATATATATAAATTTATTAATAAAATTGTTTTTGGTGTCGGTTTTTTAGTATGTGTTTGAAGATGATTTTTGTAGTGTTTAAGAAAACGCATCAATTTTAGTGTTTTTGTGTATTTTTTTTAGTAATCGAGTTAAAGATCTCCGTGACTCACTGCAGTATCTTAGCGAGGTTTTTAATTTAATAAATTAATAAAAGAGAAAGAAAATAGAAAAAATAGATTCTAATAAATCATTCGATTAAAGGTACCTATATTCAACATATTCTTAGTTTTTTAATATTTTTATAATACAAAAATAATAGGTTTTTGCATAGTTTAATGGTTATTTTTGGGAAAACATGTGTATAGTAATAATGAATTTTGGTCTTCTTTTTCTATTTGAAGCAACCAGACTTGAATTGACTCAAATCTCTTAAATTTTTTAATATAGTAAATTATGAATTTGGTCCTTGTAGTGTGTTGATTTTTCCACTTCTCATCCATGAACTTCACTTATTACAAATCAACAATTGTGGCATGTGTTTCGTTTTGGTTTCGGTCTCTCATCCTAACCTCCGTTGTATTTATTATTACCTCCCTTCAATAGTTCCTCATATCAGGGGTAGTTTGGACATTTTATTTCTTAACCCATGTAGCAGGACTATAATCTGTGGTTTGCGATAAGATGCGTCATGACACAAAACCTGTTGGATGTTATGCATGGCTGGATAACATGACCTCATTGAACTAAAGATCTAAATAAACAGAAAAGGGGGAGAACTTAAAATCCTAAATCCTTACTCGGTTACTCCTATACATGAAAACAACGTCGATGAAGGATTGAAGAATGACGAGAATTGAGAGTGATCAAGATTGGAATCAACTAACCAAGCGGTAAATGTTTAACATCAAAGTCGACCTTTTGCACTTTTGATACTTGATTTTAAAACGTTGTCCATATACATATGTACAGTTCTTTGATTTTGTTTTTGTTTTGCATGATTCTTTGATTTTGTGCTGTTTGATTGTTTATTCTTGCACCACCTTAGTCATCATCAAAGAAGTATGTGCATCTGATCCGATTTAGGTCTTGCAAGATGTAATCAACACATCTTAGGGCTTCAGAGAGTTCCTTAAAGTTTCGTGAAGATGACAATTAATCAATAAACCTTTTGTCTTTGAAATAGAGTCATAAACCTTTGGAGAGAGAAACTCATGAGAAGGTCATAGATTTAATTAAAATCTCATTTAAAGTTTTATACCCAAAAATCTCATTGTTATAGGATCATCAACTCATTTATAAAACTTTTGGACTAGTTTGTAGTATTTGAATGTGTTTGATGTTCCTTTTCCGTCGCTACTAAAGCCAACTGGCATGGATCTTATATACAGATTTGTCGTCTAAAGTCAAGTCTTAAAAACACAGTGGTCTTGTTGTAACTCATAAGATTTGAGACTTGACTTTGTCACCAAGCCACACCTTAAGTCAGTTAAAACCCTAATTGTATTAAATAAAGTTTATTGAAGAAAACCAGAAAATTTTGGGGTAGTCGGTACTTGCCTACTTGGTAGTCCTTTGTTTGTTCAATGTTTTTTTGTCTTTTTTAGGTGGTTTGGTTTTGTATAGGGGTGCTCTAAATACCTACCAAGCTAACCCGAAAAAACCCAAACAAACTCAACCCAAAGTAACACTACACATAGCTGATACAAAAATATGTCAATCCGCATTTATTGGATTGGATCAGGTTGGGGTAATTTGAACCCAATCCAACTTGATAAACCCAATGCCTTTATTTATATACTACGAGTTTATTACAATTTTTAAGTCTTTGATTATTATACGCATAGTAAACCAACCCGTAATTAGGTATACTTAAAATTATATTACACTTTCAACCGTAATTTTACATTCTTATTTGCATGAAATTTCAACTTTTTTAGCATTTGCTAGACTTTTTTTGTACGTTCTCATTTTAATTTTACTTCGTTTAAACAAAACATGTAGTAAGATCATAAAATGATATACTAAAGTTTCAACTTGACTAACCCGCACAGTTTGCGTTGGGTTGGGTTGTAATTTTGCTTGGGTTGAGTTGGGTTAATATTTTTCATTTTTCAAACCGTAAACATTGGATTGAGTTATGCAAATACCTTTAATCCAATCAATCTAACCCATGAACAATCCTAATTCTATATATTTTTTTTCAAAAGGGTATCCTAGGCTTTTACCTAGACTAATCCCTGTCAAGTTTAAGACTGCTAAAGCATGCAACCCTGAGATAATTCCCCAGTGGCCACAAGTTGTTTGCGCCTGGATTCGAACATGAGGTAAACGAGTTATCTAGCCTCATCCTCCACAAGTCTTAACCAGTACACCACAAGCCTTGTGGTTATAATTCTGTATCTTACAGACCTCTTCTTCGAAATTATTTATCGTTTGCTTTTTTTGTTAATATTATTGTTTTATCTTTAAAAAAATGGTACATTAAAAGATATGTTTATAATAATAAAAATCACGTTTATTGTTAATAATAAATTTAATTTTTTAATTAACATTTTACCTAACAATTTTGAAATATGTAATAAAGCAAATAAAAACGAGAGATAATCACGCAAAACGAATTTGCAGTCAAACCCGTTGACCGCATATCATTTTCTGTCTCTTTCACTTTTGCTTCTAATTTCTACGCCCTTTGACTTTTCAAACCAGCTTAAGGACTTTAGGACATATGCCAGTAGCTGGTGGAAATCAATATTTATACTTTCACCCCTTGTACTTTTATACATATTAAAATAATACCCTCTCCAATTCATGCTATATAATATATACCCTTGTGGATGGAAATAAGTATTTAATAACAAAACGATAAAAAAAAATAGATGGATGTTGTTGACTAGGGGTGAGCATAACCGGGTACCCGGTCATTTTTCATGGAACCGGAATCGGAACTGGACCCGGTGGTTCCTGGAAATCCGGAACCGAAAGCGGAACCGATGGGAACCGGGTACCCGGCTTCAATTTTTTTTAAATTGCATACTATAAAAATGTAATTATAAATTACAAAATACCGATTTAAAGTAATAAATACAAAAAATGGTCAAAACTAATGTGATAAAAACTAATTATTACATAAACAAACTAGAAAGTTTGAATTTTTATTTATTATTTATAAATATATAAAATATTTTTTGTTTAAAAATGATGGGTAGCGGGTACCCAGCGGGTAACGGTTCCAAAAAATGAGAATGGACTGGAACCAATCACATCGGTTCAGGTTCCGAAACCGACAGTTTCGAGACGGTTCCAGTTCTAAAGGCGGGTACCTGGTTCTGATGTTCACCCCTATTGTTGACTCCATGCCATTTTTTTTGAATTAAATAAATAGTTAAAATATTCAATTTTTGAATGAAACAACATTTTTAAAACACATGACTGTGGTATGATTGTTAACGATCTGTTTAATCTGGTTATTTTGTGCCTAAATAGTTGTTTGTTCTAGTAATAATAAAATATAATTTAGTATATGACTTATTTGATATAAATTTATTAAAGTTTAGGGATACTGTCTAAAATAACCTAAAAACCTCATCATTCACTTTTTAGTTTTTTCTCTGTATTTTAGCCATAAATTTGCAAGTGGATTTACGAATTGTATAGTCCACTTGCAATTTATAAGTGGAGCTTTGAGCTATTTTGTGGATATCCCTTAAAAGTATCTTCTTTGACTGTTATTTAAAGTGGGTAATAAAGTGATCTTACATGAAAGTGATGTGGGTAGTTAACGTTACTTTAACGATAGTTTTGACCTATTTGGTTATGCTCTTTGTTCTTAAAAGTAAAAGGTTATACAAAAGTCAATAGTGGAGACTAGCTTATTATATACAAGGTTCCAAGTTCATTCAATAAGAGAGCTAGGATAGCAATACCGATTCGATCCGAGCTCTCTTGGAATAAGTTCGGCAGCGGATCACGAAATCTTGGTCATCTTCTCTATCTAATGAATGGGGAGTTTGCTTTAAAATCGTCCGCCCTGCACCCACCCTCCAAGTATATGCTTCAACAGGAATCACACAAGGGTAGATTATAAACCTCTAGTAAAAAGAGAAGCAGACCTGCGAACCAACAAGCAAGTCGAGAGGCTTTGTTTGATTAAATGTACCGTCCATAGGTATACTACGCAGAGTATCTGCTGAAGAAGAAGGCTAGCTATACAGAGGAATCCCTCTATATATGAAAAATCAAGGGTCTATCAGTGCAAGTCAGCTGAACACCGTGATTGATGAGTGGGTAGGTGGGTTAGGTGCACCTCTCGCCCAGTGGGGAGTAATGAGGCTAGAGCATATAGATCCGTAAATGGATTTATATGTATAGCCACTTCAGTCGTGTTTGTCGTTTCTTGAAAGTATCTTTATTCGGCCCTAGAATAACCAAACATTAATCCAAGCATATGTAATTGAAATGACCGAGGCCATCTATCGGTTGCTGACTTTAAATCGAAACAATAAGACTCCTTAAAACCGACTAAACGGTATAAAGGTCTTAATTGGTCGAATGTGCCATCAGTAGGGAGACGGCGTAAAACCGCCATCAACCACTTACATTACTACAAGACATTAGCGGCAACTATATCATACATTCAGTTAAACACGATTTTATACCATTCTACTTATATTACAGTGAAACGTCAATTAGTCAACCTTACTGTTAGATGTTTGTAAGTTATTTCAAAGTATGATATCGGTCTTTCTTTATCCTTTTTTCGACTAGATACTGCTTGTTTTAAGAATTCACCATCAAGAATCTATCCTATTTCGTATAGCTTATTGATATAATAACTTGTGAGAATATGAGGACCTTTTATGTTAACTTCAATAATATGAGGGGGTGTTTAGAATTTTAGATTAATTTTAGGGGTCCACTTGAAAATTTTCGCTACTTAAATGTGGACGGCAAAATGGTGACAAACACTCCCTCACAAACGTTAACAAGTAACAACCCTCCCTTCTCAAAATACACATTAATTATTTTTTTTATTAGAAAAATGTTTATAAAATATATATTTTTGAACGGTAAACAAGTATATCTATACTATATTATAAAACATTTGGACAAAAACTCTTAAAAACAATTTTTTAAACTTTAGTTACTACTATTAATGCTAATTACTTAATTTTCAAGATTACAAGTAAATTGTGCATAAGTACAACCTATTAAAGCTTCATTACCTAAATTCGTGTAACTAACTACAGATAACTATGATCAACTACAAGATAAACATCTAATATTAAATATAAAAAATCTAAAATATGATTAAGATAATCATTGACTTCTAACAAATAAAATAATTACATTATTAAACCAAAATTAAATTATTTGGTTATTAAACCTAAATTAAATTATGATAAAAAATTAAATAAAAAAAGAAAATTTTTAATTGAAATATTAAAATCTTTTTCTCAAAACCACATAAAACCATTAGAATATCGATAAAAACAAAAATTAAAATGAAACTTAAAATCGAGATATATCTCGTTGTATTTTGCGAGTACCCTTCTAGTATTAAAAAAAAGCATTTATAAAAATTATTGAATAATGTTTCAAATTAATTGAATATATTTTATTAATGTTTATAAAATATATATTTTTGAACGGTAAACAAGTATATATTAAAAAAGAGCATTTATAAAAAATATTGAATAATGTTTCAAATGAATTGAATATATTTTATTAAAAGTATGAGATTGCTATTTGTTTACCTCTTAACAGTTGCATTAAGAAGCAATGTCTAAATCGTTAAGAGGTGAACTATGTTTGGCAAAAAATAAGTCTGTCTTTTAATGGTTCTATAACCCTCTGAATCATTTTGTATCTTGCACCTCTCTTAACCATTCAGAGCTCTAACTTCATTTTGAACAATTATATTTCATTTTGCACTATATCATAAAAGCCTCTTATTCGTTAGAGCATCTCCAACAGCATCTCTATAATTTTCTCTAAAATAGAGATTCAAAACTCAAAATCTCTAAAAAATATTACATTCAACTCCAACAACATCTCTATTTTGGAGATTATAAAATTCATTTATTATTAAAATATTCTATATTTATAATAAAATATTATTTATTTAATCTATACATTTAAGTCCAATTTTCTGATTGGTGGAACATAGTTTCTCTCTCATGGTAATCATTTTTTGAGATATCTCCAAATTTGGAGATTTTTCTAACCACTTTCATACTTTCTTTATTTTGAATAAAGTTTTAGAGATGCTGTTGGAGCAAAAAAAGTGCTTAAAATCTCCAAAATAACTATTTTCTCCATTTTAGAGATGCTCTTAATCATTATGCACCAAACCATTCAACAACAACCAAATAATCCTGAGTCTAAAATGAGATATATACAAAATTGTTTTCTGTCTTAAATGGTAGAATGTATTTTTTAGTAATTCAAGAAATATATATTATTATTTTTATAGCTTTAATATTTTGTGAATTGAATCATATCAAACTAATTTAAGGGGATTTTTAGTTGGTTTTCATTAATTTTCTAATGAATAAAGCTGTTTGTATAGATTAAAGGATCAACTTTGGATTATCGTGAAAAAGTCCAAACCATTAGGGGTTGGAAAAGATACATTTTTGAATATTACAGCTACGTGTTACAGAATCAGCTAAAAATTTATACAATAACTATATGCTCGTAGCTCTCTTCAACGAAACAAAAACATAATTCCCTACCTACTCGCCAACACAACTCCTACCAATCTTGCGCATTTTTTAAATGCCCAACGTACAACAATGAATGTACAATGTACAACTTTTCAATGCACAATGTACAACTCTTTAACTCTCTACCAATATGAGTTCCTTCAATCAAACCAAACTTGCTTGGTCTGAGCTATCATAATAAGGAGAAGCTTTCCCATCGTTTATGGTCGGTTTCGGTTTGCCATCGGCCGCAGCCTCCTGAAGCAGGTTCACCACGGTTCGCATCGAAGGCCGGTTAATTGGAAGCGGGCTAATGCATAACAAACCGATATCAAGAACCCTACAAATTTGGTCATTGGATTCATATTCGAGCTCGGGATCAAGCACGTGATCATAGCCCTTTTGGTTAACCGTGGCGTCCACCCATGTTGCTAGGTCTCGTTCGCCAAATTCCTGGTCAACCGGCTTTCTTCCCGTCACGAGCTCGAGAATCACAACTCCGAAACTGTATATGTCGCTTTTCTCGTTTACACGAAGAGTGTATGCGTATTCTGATACAAGTAGCATTTAAAAATATTATAAAGTTATCCACCTTAAAAAGTGATACTAACGAAATTCGACAACCTAATAATAAATTATTCATCATATTAATTTTTTTTTAACACTTTTGAGAAATGTCATATAAAAGACTTCTATGACGTTTTTAACGAGTGTTGATACAAATGGAATTTTACAGAAATAGCCATTTTCGGACTTGTGTTTTACCAAATAGTCACTTTCGAAGAAGATTTACCAAAATAGATCAGGTTCACAATTGTGAAGGGTCAAATATGTAAAATAACAGGGATCAAATATGTAAAGTTTGGAAATTACATTAGCGATTGTGAAGGTGGTATTGCGAACCTAGACCAAATTTTACATATTTGGTCTTTGAAATTGCGAACCTAATTTAGAGAATTCTTTTTCTTTCCACATTTTCACCCTTCACAATTACGAACGTGATGACTATTTTGGTAAATCTTGTTCGAAATTGGCTATTTAGTTAAACACAAGTTTGAAAAGGCTATTTATGTAAATTTCCCTAATAAAAAAACTAAAAAATAATTTACTTTCTTTTTATTCTATTAACTTTGTCCTAACTTTGTGAATAAAACTAGTCTAATTTCGTTCCAACAATTAATTAAGTCAAATAAAATTACGTACCTGGAGCGATATACCCACGAGAACCGGCAATAACCGACATCGATTCAGCCCCTTTATTCGTCGGCTTAATGAACTTCGCTACACCAAAATCAGCGATTCTAGCTCCGTATTCCTCATCGAGTAAAATATTATTCGATTTAACATCTCGATGAACGATCGGAGGAACACAATCGTGATGCAAATACGAAAGTCCCTCGGCTGAATCGAGTAAGATCTTAAATCTCATCGGCCATTCCAATAATCGACCTTTACTACTATGAAGCAAATCCCCTAAACTTCCATTCGGCATATATTCATATACCAAAAGCTTCGAATTCCCGCTCTTACAACAACACCATAATCGAACGATATTTTTGTGACGGATTTTTCCTAAAGTCTCAACTTCACTCTCAAACTCGTCTTTTTGCGATAAGTCGCTATTCAGACCGGTTTCGTATTCTTCCTTTTTTATCGATCTTTCCCAAAGCTTTTTCACAGCAACGGATTCACCGTTGCTGAGAGTAGTTTTGTAGACTTTACCGGAAGCACCGCTTCCGATAACGTTATTTTCGTTTAAACGATGAATAATATCGAATTCACTGAAACCCAATTTGTGAAACGATTGCCATTTCGATATCGAAACCGAATCTTTCGTTTTTTTGATGTTACGATACTTGAAAACGAACCAAACGACACCAACGATGAACACGACAGCGGCAAATATGAATATGAATCGAAGAAGAAATAGATTATGATTGTTTTTGGCTCGATCGTTATCCGGACAACGGTGGCTGAACTCGCCGCATAAATCGGGATTTCCCAAAAAGCTATCTCGGTAAACTTGTTTCGAATAAGCCGACGGGATCTTTCCGGACAGACGATTGTTCGATAAATTTAGCTTATTCAGCATCAAATTCTCTAACCCGGATGGGATCTTTCCGAAAAACGAATTACCGGAAAGATCGAGATAATTAAGCACCGGGAGATTCCCGATTTCGTCGGGAATCTCGCCGGATAGCTTATTCTTAGCTAGATTAAGCTCATTAAGCTGTTTTAGCGACTGAATTTCCACTGGAATTCCGCCGGAAATATCGTTTCCGCTAAGATCGAGTGTGCCCAAATTGTTCAATTTGAACAATGTGGCTGGAATAACTCCACTAAACTTATTATCACTAGCAACAAACTCAACCAAATTGCTTAAAGATCCAATCTCATCGGGAATGTCACCGGAAAAGCTGTTTCCGGTGATCAAAATAGATGAAAGATTAAACCCACCGGAAATCATGGAGGAAATGTTACCAGAAAACAAATTCTCCGCAAGATCGAGAAGATAAACATGTGGTAATCCCCAAATTCCCGCCGGAACTTCGCCGGAAAATTTGTTCTTACTCAATCGAACTCTTCCTAAACTCTTGCATTCTCCAAGAATCGCCGGAAGTTCGCCGGAAAACGAATTTCCGATCAAAACAAGATCGAATAACTCCCCTTTTTCACATAAGCTCGTCGGAAGTTCACCAAACAGCTGATTAAACGAAACATCGAGTGTCTGAATAGGTGAATTCTTTCCTAAATCACTGGGAAGTGATCCAATTAAGAAATTATCGAATAATCTAAGATCATACAGATTCGGAGAACGAGATAAACCCACCGGAATTAAACCCTCCAAATTATTATCGGAAAGACCAAGAGATTCTAACGGCAATCGACACAAATCAACCGGAATCGTTCCGGTGAAACCGTTTACAGACGCATCGAATCGTCTTAATGACGTTAAATTCGACCACCCTCTTTTCGGAAGCTCGCCGGAAAGTGAGTTATTAAAAAGTTCAAGTTGGTAAAGATTTTCGAGCTGAAAAACGACATTTGGAAATGAACCCGATAATGAATTGTAAGATAATTCGAGGTTAGAAAGCTTTTTTAATTTCGAAAAAGAATCTGGAATCGTACCCATGAATCCACATGAACTCAGCCATAAATGTTCGATATTTAAAAGGTTTCCGAATTGCGGTGGAATCGGGCCGGAAATGAAGGAATTGTAAGCAATTTTGAGCTCTTTAAGAGTGGTTACATTACTGAGAATCGCCGGAAAAGATCCGTTGAAAAGATTGTTCGTCAGAATGAGGGTTTCCAGTCGCCGGAATTTTCCGAAACTAATTGGGATTTCGCCGGAGAGATCGTTGTCTTGAATGTTAAGAGAAATAAGGTTTGGGATGTCGGTGATGGTGGCCGGAAGAACGCCGTCGAAGTAGTTTGCGGATAGGTCGAGGTGGGTGAGATTCCGGCAACCGGAGATGGTGGTGGGGATGACGGAATGGAGGGAGTTATCGTGAAAGGAGATGTTGGTGAGTGACGGAAGACGGCAGATGACTGTGGGGAATTCGCCGGAGAGTGAGGCGGATGGGAGGTTGACGGAAGTGACGGTGGTGGAGTCGCCGGAGCAGGTGATTCCGGTCCAGTTACAAGGGTTGTCGTGCCGGTGGTTCCAATCGGAGAGGATTCCGGTGGGGTCAGTGAGGGTGGATTTTGCTTTGATTAAATCAAGACCTTCTTGATTTAAAGAAAAAGTGGTGGTGGTTAATGACAATAAGAGAGATAGAATGAAGAGAAGTGGTGGTGATGGTGGTGGTGGTGGCGGCGGTAACGACGGCGGTGGCGGTGGCGGTGTCATGGTGGGAACGGAGGTGGGGTGTGGGAAGAAAAATATGAAAAGTGGTTTGTTGATTTTTATTGAATGAAGGAGACTTTGAAGTAAACTATAGTGTATGATTAGATAAAGAAAGACAACTACCAACAACTTATTTTATTATTTATTCTAGAAATATTTGGAAGCAATTAATATTTAAAGTTTTTTTAAAGAAAATTGTTAATGAATATTTAATAATATCTTTAAAGTTTGAACTTTGGTTCACAGTCAATTGATTTGATATTACAAGTATTTTTAAATTTCTAATTTTCATGCTTATTTTATCATTAGATTTTGTAGTACATGGTGGATTTGGTCCTTGTGGTTTGGGGTTTATAAAGAAATTGGTTTCTAAACTTTATTTGTTATAGAAAAGCCCTTTGAGATTTATATTTTGTTTTCGAATTGATTTTTATTTTAACAATTGTTTAGTATTTCTGTTAACTATGAGGGTAAAATGGTCATTTTATAATTGTCTGTCCTATTTTAATAACTTTTTTGTAAAAAAATATCCTAAGTCCTTGGTTCTTATAATTCACATGCACATTATACAATTGAAAAACATATTGAATTTAGTTATCACCATATCATTGTATAAAACTCATGTTTCTAAATTAGAAGTAATCCTAACTGAAAATAAAAAACAATGAAAAATCTTAACCTAAAATCAAAGAACAATGAAAATTCCAAAACAAAATCAAGAGCAAACACAAAACTCCTAAATCCATCCATCTGGAAGGACCCTTTGAAATCTAACCATCTTGAAGAACCTAACTCAATCTATGATGTCACCGCTTTCCGTCATCGACCGACAAACGCATAACTTATCAAAAATCCCATACAGATATGCAATTTCCAATCGAAAATGATGAATTGGAGAAACCCTAGTCCTATCGTTATAGGGAAAGACATGTGGAGTCTAGCAAAAAGCTCGTTTGGGGAGGTGGAGTCCAATACAATGGATAGCTCACTTCATGGAGTCACGACAAAGATCTCGCTTGGCAGATTGGGAGCTGGTGGACTTTATCAAAGATGTGAGGGCTTGTTGGAGATTCTTTTGGGACCATAGAGAAACAGAGATTACTGATAGAGAACTTCATCGTGTTAAACCTACGATTGGTTGTTATCTGAATGAGGTCACTTATAGTTTGCACGTGGGTGGAGAAATCTTAAATAAGAATATTAGGAAGATGTCTTGTGGGTTTGCTTATAAACAATGCCTAGATGAATTGTGGAACTCGAGATTCAAGTTTTAATGGTGGGTGTGACGGGATTGGAACCAAAACTAGGATTTGATTTATATTTTTGTATTAGGGTTCTAGACTTCTAGTCTTTAATTTAGGTTTTTTGTTTAGATTTTAAGGTTTGTTCTTGGTGGAGAAAATAAAGTAATAAAAAAGAAAAATATAATTAACAAATGTTAATATAGAAAAAAGGGTAAAATGATCATTTTATCGACGAATGATAGGGTGAGATCTGAAAAACCAATTCCAAAAGGAAATGAAAACCATGAGGGTTTTTCTTTAATATATTAAATTTAGGAACCAATTCGATAAGAAACTCTAACCACATGAACTAAATTCATAATATACTCTAGATTTGATTAAAGAATAAAATTCAGAATACATACATACATACATACATACATGGATACATATCTGGAGTAAATTTAAGATTACATACACATTTCCAAAATTTTCATTTAGTTTTGGAATTGGATGCTCAGATTAATATTGTCCATATCTTTGTTAAGTCGGAGGGAAAATGACCATTTACCTATTTAGTTGAAATATGAAAGAAATAGATATGTCTAGCTGTTTTACTATGGGTAAAAGATCTAAGTGATAGAGCAAGCACGATAAGATCATCTATTTTAACATTTTTTTTTAAAATTATTTATCTTTTATTTTCTTTTATAACCCGTCATTATAAACATAGAATGACTGTTAACTACCATCCTCACCTTCAACCACCACCATCCACTACCACCCATCAACACCAAATCACCCCATGGTCCTCCGCACCACCGCCAATCACCACCACAACACAACATAAGCATAACAAACTAAAAAAATATACAAACAGAGAATGTTCATTACATCGAATCATCGTACAAAATGAGATTTTTCAAACTATATTCTAATCCAAAGATTCTAAACTACTGTTAAACTTAAAGTCCTAAACTAAGTCAAGAACCCTAAACAAAACCATAACACCAATTTAAATTAAACATTAATCTAAATCACAAGATGCAGATACACAAATTGTTGATCCACGAGACGTAGATGCACAGATCCAGGCAATGCAACCACCATTGACAACAACCACAATCCACCGCCATTGTCTGCCTCTTTCTCGCTCAACTTAGGCAGGTAGATTAGGTTTCAGCGATTGTAAGAGAGATAAAAGAGGGGTAGTGAGTTTTAGACGGTCATAAATATAGATGTTAGGGTTGGGGGGGGGGGGGGGGAAGGATATACAGTTTCATGAATACTTGTAAACAAAAAGAAAACGGTTACTTAATTAAAAACTATTTAGAAATAGGAAAAAAATTAAAAATGGTAAAATAAAGAAAAATGATAACATTCAAATTCAAAACAAAATATGAACCTTGAGGGGGCGTTTGGTTCGTCGAAATGGAATGGAATCTGGTGGAATTGGAATCTGAATTCCATTGACCAGATTCCAATTCCCTTTTTTGGTTCATTGTTTTCAAGAATTGGAATTTGGCAAATTCCAAAGAATTCCAAAAGAGGGCAATTTGAGATTCCTTGGGTTACCATTGGGATTTCATGGGAATTGAATTTGCATCTTTTTTAATTCCTCAAATACCCTTACCACATTGCCCAACAATACCAAAACCGAACCGTTTGGATTTTCGATTCGGTTTTTTCGGGGTTTTTTTTTTCAGTTTTCGGTTTTTCGATTTCGGATCGGTTTTTTCGGGGGTTTTTTCAGTTTTCGGTTTCTCGGCTTTTTTCAGGGGTTTTTTTTTTCAGTTTTCGGTTTTTCGATTTCGGTTCGGTTTTTTCAGTTTTCGGTTTCTCGGCTTTTTTCAGTTTTGTTTCGAATTTTGCTCACCCCTAGCAGTTAGCTTCTCCATCGTCTCTTGCAACAACTGGACTATGTCTTGCCCTAACAGATGTTGTTTTACAGTTTTTCTGCATTTTTTTTTTGCTGTTTTTGCTGTTTTCTGCTGTTTTTAGCCGTTTTTGCTATAAATTTTTTTATGATTTTTGTTGTTTTATGCAATTTTTAGTTGTAAAAAAACTCATTATTTTTAGTGTTAAAAAAAATGAAGTAATTAATAATTATTTTATTTTATTAATTTTAGTTTTAAAAAATTAAATTTAATAAAAAGGGTATTTTAGTCATTTACTAGTATTTCATTCCAATTACAAAGCTACATTCTGTGAACCAAACAGACAGATTCCAATTCTTTCAACAGATTCCATTCCAATTTTGCCAACCAAACAGCTGGTCAAACCTGACAACATTCAATTCCAATTCCTTCAAAGTCAAATTCCTTTGACAGATTTCATTCCATTCAATTCCATTCTGCGAACCAAACGTCCCCTGAAAGTTTTTCTATGATAGATAAAGTTTAGGGACCAAATCCAAAATAACCAACAAACTACATAAACTAAATCCATAGTTTACTTTTATATTAGGTAAATCTCTCTCTCTCTCTCTCTCTATATATATATATATATATATGTATATATGGTTTCGTCGTTACAGTAGGAATTTAAAATTTCGTAAATTTGTACCATTTTGTTAATAAAGGTTCAATAAGTTAGCCTTCTCACATACTTTAACATATGTTAACATTTTATGTCTTTTTGAAATAATGTTAACATTTTATTTTAAACTATGTTAATTTATGTTAATACTTTCACGTTAACGTATAGAATAACGTTAAGTTATGTGAATATCGCTAGCAAAGTGGTTCCAACAGAAACTTAAATTCCTACAAAATTATATATATAGAGAGAGGGGGGGGGGGAGGGGCCCAAAAAAATAAAAAATCAAAGAAACACGCTGAGAACGTTCATTTGGATGGTATAAACAAGTACATACAAGTAATTGAAGTTGTTTCTTGGTTTTTATGCATATGTGTATACCAAACAAATTACTTATAAATTTTCTGCTTGTACATATACATACCATCCAAATAAACAATTATTAGGTGTTCATTAATTTTATATTATATACGATTTTTCTTAAATCCAACCTTTTATATTTATTTATTTGTTTGTTTTTCAAATTGGATGGGGACTTGAGAGTAAACTAGTGATGATGAGATTGGTAAAGACAACTACTAACTCCTCCTCTTTTCTTTTTATAAATAATAAATAATATGTGTAACTTTCCATCTAGAATCAAAATAATAAAATTTAGCCATATTTCAAATTCCAACCCGTAACGGAAAATTGAATTTCTAATGAGGTCGTCCATAATTATGATTTGCTTAATGTTCATCAATTTTTTTTGGAAAGGGTGTTATAGGTATTTGTCTAGATTAATCTCTGTTAATTTTAAGACTGCTAAAGCATGCAGTCCTGAGATAATTCTCTAATAGCCACAAGTTGTATGCGTTTGGATTCGAACCTGGGATAGATGGATTATCTAGTCTCATGCCCCACAAAGCTTTAGAAGTACGCCACAAACCTTATGGTTCAATGTTCATCATTTTAAATTATATGATTATCTATTTTATTAGTGTAATTCCATTCTCATCTTTACTCTATTTCCATATTTTCTCTTGTTTATAAACACACTATCTTAAGATTCAAAAGAGAATAGATTTAGACTTCCTTTTAAAGAAACCGAAAAGAATGGGGGGTAATGTGTGACCATGATGCTAAAAAGGTGATGGATGATGCTCAATGCCCACTGTCGTTTGGGTTTTGCATCGAGCAACATCAAATAGCATTGAGGAGAATCAGTTTGATTGTGCTTGATAGTTGATGATGTCTAGTCCAGCAAATAATAAGATTTATAAATTTTCTATTACCTCTATTTAACAATGGAGTGTGATAGCGACAAGTAAGGTCATCTTTTCAAGGACTCAATGTCAATTGTAAGTCCAAGACTGTGTCATGTGCAAGTATTTTAAGACGTACAATAAATGAAACTGGGAATGGGGGGGGGGGGGGGGTTGGAACTTAAAGTAAATATGCAAGCATAAAGCTTTGATGAATAAAAAAACTCTAGTGATGAGCAATAACCTTTTATTAGAATGTGCATCATAGACTTGCACACAAAAGGACTTTCTCAATTTTTTTCCCAGAATGGCTATAAGTATTGATATGCATCAACACACTTTTTATCCTTAAGCTTAAACTAACATGAGAAGCTATGTGGCTAGTTACCTAGCAGTTAATCAAGTTTAGTTACGAACATAGAATTTGATTACTGATTGCATTAAAATTTAGATAAACCCCATTCCTAGTGTGTGATCATACACGAGCCATTTAAACTAGATTAAACAAACTGCAACACTAAACAATTGATATGGTGGTCATTTGCTACTTATCTAAAGTCAAGAACAATTACGGATTCTTAACTTCGATTAACAATTCAAATACAGATTATAAAAATTGAAGGCCTACTCAACTCAACAATCTAAAATTGATTAATCAAAATAAACAAGTTTATCTAAATGGAAACAAAAAGATATCCAAAACATTCACAATTTCCAACACAATCAAAATCCACGAAGTTTACTTACTCATCACTAAAAATGAAGAACTAGCTACTCATGTCTTTAAATAAAAACATGAAATACTTACTTGTATAAAATCCAAAACTTAAAAGTTGGTTGAATTAATCAAAAGATGGAGCCCCCTAGATGAACCTCTAAATTTCGTCTCTAAGATGCTCTAGATTCATACTGAATAACACTACATTCAATCTGAATATTTTCCTTCATTATTCAGTCTGAATATGACACGCGTCGTGCTGTCATTTGTCCTCACTTTCACAACCAAATATTAATGAAAAAGCATTTTAGGTATTTTAAAACTATATCTCCTCTCTCCCCTCTCCTCCCGCCTTCTACCGACCACCGGACTCCGGTCGTCGGCCACCCGTGAATATATCTTATTCCGAAGAATATCAATTAAAAGATACACAATGTGATTTATAAAAGATAAACAGAAAACGACCCTCGGTGTGATCAAGGTTCTAAATGGTGTAAGGCGTGGCGTAGCGGCAAGGTCAAGCCTCAAGCCTTAGGAGTTACGGCGAGACCATGTCGTTTTTCAAGGCGTGCCCTAAGGGGGCATATATACACACATACATACACATAGACACTTACCCATCCTTGTAGTGTTATCGTTTTGAATACTTTAGAACATACTGAATTCGTATAAAGTAATAAAGTTAAAAAAGAATGAAAAACCATTGATATCAAACATATAGAGTATATAGAAATTATATCAAGAGTGCAAATTCGTGATTAAATATCTTGAATCTCTACTCACTACTTTTTCCTATATTCAAAGACTTTGTGTTTGACGTTTCGTGTACGAGAATGTCATTAAGCATTTACCTATTTAAGATTTTAGTTTTTAATTTTTTTAATGTTTATTTAAGTCCTAGATCTTGTACATAATTCTCATTTATCGTTCACATTATATATTAAAGTAACCCCACAACTTATAAAATAATGCATCGTAACGTGCCATAACGTGTCGTAACGAGCCATAACACGTTACAATGCAAGTCAAGCCTTAGAGTGGAGCCATATGGGTTAACGCGGCGGCGACCCCAAGCCTTGACGCCATAGCGAGTTATTTAGAACAGTGAGTATGATACATAAATACATATAAGAGGCACTGTGATAACACTATGATACCCATTGTGTTATTCACTATGATACCCAAGATACATACAACAACACCAGTAAAGCAACATTACCTGATACATTGTGTTACACTTCATAAAAAAACAAAAATACATTGTGATATACACTGTGATACCATCGAGAAATGATGTTGTGATTTGTGAAAACCGGCCGGCCACAATTTATTACAGATTCAAATTAGAAATAGATTCATCTATAGGGTTTTATTATTCGTCAAATTTTACCAATTTTAGTTACTAACATTAATTATTTAAAATGATTGGTCCAGATTGGTTCTTACAGTTACTACAAACTATTTAGTTCTTATTTGATTAGACTCCTATATATACTAGTAATAGATGATCACTTGATGTCCCATTTTGTGAGGTCGCACGGGTTGCATGTGACCAGGGTCGGCCCTCCCTAGGATTGTGTTCTCATAAGATGAAAGCTATAATGGGAAGTGGTCTTCACAAGTATATAATTAATAACTTTTTTATAACAAAAAAACATAGTAGATGCTACGGAAATTAAATTTTATAATTAATGTTTTAGCTAGACTAACAACTTGCTTGTTAAAGTTAAACCAATGTTCTGATTTATTCTTTATATAACTTTTGAAAAATTAGAAGTTATGTAAGTTATTCTTTTTCAAATGTAAAAATACTTTTTTAAGTTTATAGCCCATGGGCAAGCCCATCTGATTTATAGGATGGCTGAATGGGTAAATGGCAACTTATTAAACCTGCATAAGGTTTGGTTTTCTTATACTAGGTTTGTTGTATAAAAAAAGCAAGTTATGCACGTCCATATCCAACCCAAACCACATAATTTAGGGCATATAACGAACTCACAAGTGTTATTTTATATCCATTTGAAACGGGTTGTTATACCTCTATCACACTAACATGAGCTTATAAGCTTACATATCCCAGTTTTCATATCTGTGTGACATGTTTATCAGTTATCAGAAACTCCCTTGCTTAAATTACTGACATTCATGTAATGCCTCTCCAACATCCTTGTTGTTCATAGCCAACATGAGATTCACGTAAGATGTTAAAGCACCACACTCAAGGATTCATCGTGCTCGATCACTACAAAACAAATGACTTCCCCACAAAAATTACCCAGCGAAATTTTTGTCAGTGATTACCACATGATGTCACCCAGAAAATACCAGTAGTTTGGTAAAATCCCATGTTTTTCGAGAATCCCTAGACAATCTATCACTAATTTGAACTACCCACCAACTTTTGTGACAAATTTATGAGAAATCATCCTTTAGCGACAGGTTTTCCAGGAAAATGTCCGCAGGAAAAAGTATTTCGTTTAATAGTAAATGGGGTTGTTCCCACCATCTCAATGGTACAAAGGATCATCTTTGATACCACTTTTAAATCTCCATGCCCAAAACAAAAGACCAGACCAATAACTTCTAAAACAACTTAAAGTCACGATAAAAAATTATTGTTAGCCCACAACTTTCCGATCCATGTGGGACCATTACTTTGCATCATACCCTAGAGTACCATTTTACCTTCGGAAAACACCATTTCGAAGTTTAAGTTACAAAAATTCTCTCACGGTTACATGTTACTAATAAAGTAAAACAAATGGATTGGGACTTTCTTTAGTATGGAAGTGTTTGCAATAGTCTCATTAGTTTATCTTTGAGCTATTTTCTAATCTTAGAATCTTCAGAAATATCTTTAGGAGCACATTTTTTATTATTATTATCAGAGTTGAAGATCATGAGAGAATGATAATTGTGTGCACATATGTTAGATAATCTTGTATTTACCTGGAGAATGATAGTTTCATGTAGGACCGCTTAAAACCTCGACCATATCATCTAACCCAACCAACAAATAATCTGATTAAACTCAACCAGACAACCAGTTAAACAACTAATTAATAGGGTTCAACTGGAATTGGGTTGGACATAGCTCAACCCAATCCATCAATCCCCTGCTAATATATATAGCACCAAAACTATATAAATTATATGTACACAATTAATATATAGTGGACAACGGCCAAATCTTAATCGCTTAATCCCCCTACAAGCCCATGATAATATGTAAATTATATAATTATGTACACTCTAATTTACTACAAGGGTAATATATAAGTTATATAATTAATGTACACACTATATATTATTAAAAGCATATATATTGTGGCATGTTGAGGTTTGTTGCCTAATATATACCGCTTATTCCGGTCATTTTCGTGTTAAAATTTTTGATCCTAATTTTACCCGTTTAATTTACGTGTCATGTCAACCCGTCTACTTACGGGTTGAAATGTAATACCCGGATCCATTTAATTCGTGTCGAGTTCGTGTCGGATTTACGTGACGTGTCAGTTTATGTCAGGTTGAAATGTAATACCCTCTCTTATTTTCCTTTAGTAATGGAGGTTCCGAGAATACAACGTAATGGCTCTTTTAAAAACTAAATCTAAGGGTGTGTTTGGTTGGGGATATTAAGCAGAAATTAATGGGAATGATAATAAAAGAAACTGTTTGGTTATATATAATACTAGAAGACTACCCGCTGCAATGCAGCAGAATTTCGAACTCTTTTAAAGTATCAAATTGTTTATCATTATAAACTTATAAATCGGCATCCATTATTTTTACAAAACTCAATTACAATATTAATTTAAAAAGAATAAAGTAGCAGATTTAGTACACATTTGATATGACGAATGTTTTTTTAATAATTTGGATTCTGTGGAAAAAATTGGAATCTTTGGTGCATTTAGTTTGTAGAATTTCATTGTTAATTGATTTTTACAAAACAAGAAGACGTACCCGCTGCAATGCAGCGAGATTTAATAGTATTTTATCAATGGACTCATTTCTTCAGAAGCCCAAAATTTCATTTCTGATTAAACTTTGGAGAATGAAAATTCATTCATATTTTCATTTCCATTCCCATTTTCATTCCCTTGCCAGAACCAAACGTCCCCTAAGAGTACAGATAATCTAACAACAATTTCTTTTAAATTATTCAAATTACATACAACTTTTATAGGTATTTTAATAAATATTGTAAAAAAAATTGCATGAATATCCAATGATTGAGATCGAACGCTGCCGTGGCTTTTCTCGTCATCTACTAGTGCTAACATATATATATATATATACATGTTAATTAAAATAGGTTAATTCTAAATAGTTAGTCAAGGTAAACGCATTTATAATTAATGATCTTATAAACTATTGAAAGTTGCTTTTATTTTAATAGGAAAAAAAGGGATAATTAATTTGCCACGACTTCAACACGTGGAAAATCATTTAAAAAGATTAAAAAAAAACTTATGAGTCGTCAAGACTCTTTATTAATTACCGACGGACTTTAAAATTATTTTTATTTTTTATCCAAAAAATAATAGGACCGTTGACGGTACTTAGCGACGGGATGCCCAAATCTGTTGCTAATTACCGACGGACTAAGGATGACCCTCTCATTTTTGTGTTTTTTTTAAGTTTTTGTTATTCATGTGAGTTTTAATTTGATTGATTTTATCTAACTTTCTATATATGTGTATATAACTATATATATGTATGTATATGTGTATCTGCTAATTAATTAAATATGTATGTGTATATGCACATGTACATATATATGTTATATATATATATAGAAAGAGGTTCATGCGAGGATGGTAACAATTTACGAGAATGCAAGAACAATCTACAGTCAATCATTTTGTAAATGAAAATTTTCATTTACAAAATCACATATGATTCATGTATAAAATCACATATAGTTCACATACAAAATCATATATGATTGGCAGAGACTTTTCCCGCTGCAAAAGTTGCGCATGTCATTTTTGATGCTAGTACAAAATCACATATGATTTTGTACATGAAAAAAAATTCATGTACAAAATGATTGGCTGAGGATTGTCCTCGCATTTCGTAAATTGTTACCGTCCTTGCATGAACCCGCCTCTATATATATATATATATATACTATATATAATATATGCATGTAGCTATGTATATGTATATGTCTGCGTGTATGTCGATAATCCGTCAAAGATTTAAATCCGTCCGTAATCCTCAAAAAAATGTTCGTCGTCGGTAATCTGTCGGTGATTCCTTTTCCCACGGTTTTCCACCATAGGACATTCACCGACCGATTACCAATGGATCGAGATTTTAACGACGGATCACTACAAAACAAATGATTTTTACCCATAAAAATCATCCTGGATAAAAAAACTGAACATGTTCTGGTATTGCTAATTTACCTTCTATTGCACTCATAGTGATGTCCACTCGCTTGTTAGCTATAGAACTCAACTCACTAAATGGCTACTCAAAACAACACGCTTTCTTGGTTGAGTTTTTTTAAGGGTGTCGTAGGCTATGTCTGGAGTAATTTACGCAAATTATGACTGTAAGACATCAGTTCTAATAAACTTATTAGCCACAATTGTTATGTATGCTTGGATTCGAAACTTGTCCAAACAATAAAACTGAAGCACATCAAATTTTTATATATTTTAGATTTACTTTTTTAATCTCACATTCTCTCTGTGATAAAATGTATTCATATAATTAATTAAATTTACACATTTCAATTGTCACATTTGATGTTGCATGTGTAGAATTTTCACTGAATCCTTTTGCTCGATGCCCTTCGAGTATCCACACGAATCCCAACCAATCCAATCTTGTCGTACGAGGAGGAGGATTCTTTTTAATTATTTAGCATTTTAATCTTATTAAATTATAACTAATTTAATAAATAATTAAACACCTAGCTATTTACGATCGGATTCCTTATTTGAATTAATTAGTGCATTCTTATCATGTTGGCAATGACAATAAATTTGATTCATGACCATATATATAAACAAAGAGTGACATGTGACCATGAATCATTGCTACCACAATTGACAAAAAATGAGTAGTTCTTTCAAGTCCCAATCTTCAAACTCAGTGATTACAATCAATGTATATATGAAATGTCCCTTTTGACTTAAATATCCGATTTGAACATGAGGAATGAATGTGCCATGCTCGTTACGTAAAATCGCTAAATTTCAAATTCGTGAATACACTAAAAACTTTACAAATATCAATATCACATGTATTGAATCATTGTGTGTGTGTATATATATATATGTGTGTGTGTGTGTTTTCAGTGTCATTTATCAGGCCTACAAACATCACTCCTGCCATAGAAAAAAACAACCCTATTGACTCATGTTAGCCCTAACTATGTGATATATGATATACTTAACGAAATCTCCTCCACTTAGTTATAGAGTGGTACATGACTCATGCATTGGTCTTCACACTACGGTAAAATTGGGCTTGTAGGACGCCGCCAATATATAAACGTTCTAATAGATGACTTTATAAGACACAAATTATAGAACCAAAAAATAAAGCATCTTATCTAATGACGTTGTAACAAGTTTATAGGACGATTTTGGGAGTCTTAACAAGTTCACTACTAAAATGGAAGACTTTTACCTACGACCATTTCCCTGGGAAATCCGTCACTGAAAGATAATTCGTCACAAAACCGTCACAAAAATTGGTGGTTAATTTGTTGTTGAGTAAATCAAATCAGTGACAGATAACCCAGGAAATTCTTGGGTAATCCGTTGGTATTTTCTTGAAAACATCGGATTTTACGGGAACCATTTGTATTTCCTGGGTAATTAAACCGTGGTAATCACCCAAGGAAATTTTTCTGGGTGAATTTTTGTGAGTGAAAGTCATTTGTTTTGTAGCGGTTTATTATGACATATTTATACAAAATGTCATATTAGTTATTTTATATTATAGGACACTATTTGAAAAAGTGTCCTATAAACACAAGTGTCCTATAAAAAATTGGGTTTATAGGATACTTTCTCAAAAGTTTCCTATAAAATAGCTATTTTGACATTTTTATTGAAAGTGTCCTAAAAATTTTATTATGACCTCTAAAAGCGTCTTATAAACTTATTACAACATCTTTTACATATGACACTTTATTTTTTGGTCCTATAAAATGATCTATTAGGACGCTTATTTATCTGTGACGTCCTATAAACTCAATTTTGTTGTAGTGTCATGTTCTCAAGTTTAAGGAGTACATGAGAAACATTCATGACACTTATGTGACATTTTATGCAATGACCTTCACAGCAACAGAACGGCATTGATCGGTACAATAAGATCTCTATCTTTTGTACTTGTATTTGGAATATGTATCCTTATATATACACTTGAAGATGATCAAGACACCCCTTATGTTCAGTTTCATAGCCTATGAAGCAACAAAGATGAAAAATGCAAGTTTTGAATGTTGATGTGGTTGTAACATGACAAAACATGGACAGCCTCTTACTTTAAGTTATAAGAAGGAGAAACACCATTAAGACATAGAAGATTTAGATCAGATGACGATTTATAGTGTAAACAACATAGAAATCAACCTCGCCTTAAAAATGTTTTAGACATCTTCCAAAATTAACAACGTATAAATAATCTCAACTAATATGCATATGTTTTCTCTAAACACGACCATTTCGTTTATAGTTTTTTGGAGAGGAATATTAACAAACAACGTCTTGTTGGTTTTATAGGATGCATAACTAGTTTAAACATCTTAATAGAATACTTAATAAAACTTATGTTTATAGGACAAAACTATAAACCTTCATATCTAAAAACATTACAATAAGTTTATAAGACGCTAAATTTTAGATGTTTTAACACGTTTTTATGACGTTTTAAAATAAAGTGTCATATTAGCAGTTTTACAGGAAATTTTTGAGAATTGTCCTATAAACCCATCTTTTTATAGGACAGTCGTATAAATAGTTAATACAACACTTTATTTTAAAAGCGTCATAAAATATTAAAACGCTTAAAAACGTTTTATAAACTTATTGTAACATTTTTAGATAAGACGTTAGCTTTTTGGTTTTGTCCTGTAAACTTTAGTCTTAGAAAGTATTATCTTAGGACGCTTCTATATTTTGGACGTCCTATAAAATCAATTTTGTTGTAGTTTGTAGGCAAAGTAATTGAACAAGAGAGGTTTCATTTTATTCCATTGCATTCTTAATTTGCATGTAGTACTTCCATTTGCTTTAGTGTATAGACCATGCGATCTAGCAATGCTAACTTTTTTTTTAGGGAGTTCTGTCCTTTTGATATGTATTTGTTTCGCCACGAGGGCTTCAAGGTATTTACTTAAATATTAAAGAGAAATCGACACAAATGACTATTTTCGACAGCTAAATTGATCTTATAACCATTTCTCTTCCTGGTTTACCTAAATGTCACTACTTCCATAATATTCAGGTCCACAATATTACGGACCAAGCTAAAAGACAAAAATAAAAATCAAATTTAACACAGATCTGCAATTGCGACGGTCAGGTCTACAATTACGACAGTACCACTTGCTAAACTTGTTGAATTTAATTTTTTTTTGTCTTTTAGCTATTATTACAGGTCTAACTAATATTACGGAATTAGTAATATTCAGGTAAATCCGGAAAAGATAATGCTTAAGAGACAAATTTGGGTGTGAAAATGGTCGTTTGAGTCGATTGCCCTAATATTAAACCCTAGATTGATTATCCAATATTAAACTACAATAAATTAATTACAAATGGAAACATGATATAAAAAACTTCATCCATCATCTTCATTTATAATATAACATAAGTATTTACTAATATAAACAAAAAAGGGGCAAGTGAGGACTGAGATAGCCATCCTGGAAGAAATCTTGCATCTTAAATAAACCATAAAACCTTAATCAAATGGCATATGCCATACGTGTGAACGTAGTTGCAGAGACAACCATGAATTGAAGTTGGTATAATAATCACATTCGAAACGCCTATAAATCGTGCCATTAGTTGCTAATTAACGACATAAACAAATTATTAAGGAAATACACAATTAATTAAGGGTCGAAATCGAAAAGAAAAATAATTAAGAAGAGTTAATGGAGGAGAAGCAATTAGAATGGGGTTTCAAGGAGAGCCATGAGGTGCATGCAACTGCAGCTTTAACAATGAGAAGCATTCTTGAAGGTCTCATAGATGAAATAGGGAGTGGGAAATCGATGATTCATTTGGGACATGGTGATCCTTTGGTTTATCCTTGCTTTCGAACATCTACGATTGTTGAAGATGCGTCAGTTGAAGCTACTCGATCGGCTAAGTTCAACTGTTGTGCTCTTGGTGCTGGAATACCTCCTGCAAGAAGGTTAGTTTTTTGTACTACCTTTATTTAATTAACTTCAATTCAGATCTTGCAGCTAAAGTTGTATCAAGATTTCCAGATTTTGATTCTGAGAATTATGTTTTGAGAGATCTTCTGGTGGTGGGTTACAGTTGGAGTTCTACATCAGCTAGACACAAACCATTGAAACGTATACATTGGGACCTTTCCTTCTCTGAAAAAGGCTTTGTAATTATAATGGAATTATGCATATTCTCACATGGTAGAGTCTACTAGTACTAGACATGTACTTGTCTAGCCCCCTCTCGACACCCGAGACAATTTGTATCCATCTAGCCTATGTTTTTTCTGGGAAGAGTGTCCGAGGCCTTGATTAATCCCGGCAAATTGAGACCGAAAGAAAGAAATCAATCCTAATAAACTTGGGTACAGATTGCACTACATCCCTTGTGATTACCATCTATGTTGGAGGGGGCTTTTTGGAAGTGGATAAATATTTGTTGTACCAAATCACACGTCTCATCTTTATCTCACCAATGAAATAAACCCGCATCATATTTTTCTATACTTTAAATTTATTTTATTCAAATGCATATTTTCTCTATAATGATGTGTAATTCATGTGATTGGTGGATACACTACAAAACAAATGACTTTTACCCACAAAAATTACTCAGGGAAATTTCCGTTGATAATTACCTATGGATCACCCATAAAATACGAATGGTGGTAAAATTCCATGTTTTTCGAGAAAATACCAACGGATCACCCGAAGAATCTTTGGGTAACCTATCACTAATTTGAATTACCCACAAGCAATTTACCCAGCAACTTTTGTGACAAAGAATCACCCTTTAGCGACAGATTTCTCAGGGAAAAGTCCGTAGGTAAAAGTCTTTCATTTACTAGTGATACAAATGGGACAAGAGATCTTTATGCGTGTTAGAGTTTCATATCATCTAGACTTGAACCATTTCTACACACACACAAATATGTATATATATATATATAATATATGTTGGAATCTCTCTTGTCTCTTTCTTTCCTTAAGGCTCTTTTGAAGAGTAATTTGGTGGATATCTTCGTATATCTCTTGGCTACAAATGAAGTTATTTACGTTGTTCATTTCATTAATAGTGCTATCGCGGAGTATCTATCAAGAGATCTTCCCTACAAGTTAACAACCAATGACGTATTCCTCACCGTTGGCGCAGACCATGGTATTGAAGTTTTGCTAACCGTTCTTGCTCGCCCTGGTGCAAACATACTGTTTCCAAGACCTAATTATCCAACATATGAAGCCGAAGCTCGATTCAGTCCACTCAAAGTTCGTCACTATGATCTCCTCGCGGAGAAAGGCTGGGAAGTTGATCTCGCTCGTGTTAACGAATTGGCGGATAATCAAACTGTTGCCATAGTTCTCATCAACCCAGGGAACCCTTGTGGAAATGTTTACACATTTAAGCACTTGAAAAAGGTGTGGTTATTAACTTCATTTCGATCTAATTAATTACTACAATAAAATCGGGTTTATATATAGGTCGCCAAAAATGTTTGTAAGTGTCTAAATATCTTAAAGTATTACGATTAGTTTAAAGAACGTTTTGGGTCATCTACATTTAAAAAAAATAAAGTGTCGTTTTAATTTTTTTATAAATGTTCTATCAACGCATCTTTTTAATAAGATATTTGTTTTTATATATAAGACAAATTTCAAATAATGTTAATATGACACCTTATTTTAAAAGTGTCATAAAAAAACTTGTTAATACACTTAAAAATGTTCTGTAAACTTATTGTAGCAATTCTAGATATAACACTGATTAGTCCTAGCTATAAAATATTCTATTACGACGTTTACACATTTTAGCATCCTATGCATAAACCAAATTTTATTGTAGTGTCTTTCCACAGCGATAGAGAGTACTATACTCTTCACATATACAAGAAAATCTGGAAATTTTAACATGTACCATAGTTTTTATAAAGCTGAATGCAAAGATTGAAAAAATATAAACATTTTTTTAACATAAGAGATTTTATTAAAACTAGCAAAATGCTAGAAGATAATTACAAGACAGAAATAGCCATTAAGGGGTTTTGCAGCCATCCTACCCAATTAATATTCAACTTCTTATTCCTATTATATGCACCCAAAAAAACAAATACATAACAATACTTCCATAGTACAACCTTTTCGGGTTTCTTAGCTCCAAAAGTTATCCCATTGCGATAATACCACAGAGACCACATAGCTGCTGTATAGACTACGCTTCTAAGCAAACTGCTTCCCCTTTCTTCAACCTCATCGTCTCCAAACATTAGCATCATCTTTTCTTGTTTTTTTCCCTTCATAATTGAAGATTGCAGAAACGGCAAGAAAACTTGGGATTTTGGTGATAGCAGATGAAGTTTATGCTCATCAAGTTTTTGGAGAAAATCCGTTTATCCCGATGGGCGTATTTGGAGATATCGCACCTGTTGTGACGCTTGGGACATTATCAAAACGATGGATCGTTCCTGGTTGGCGTTTAGGTTGGATAGCAATAACATATCCTATGGGCATTTTTCGACAAACTGGGGTTTTTCTCTTTCTTTTTCATCAGCTTCTATCATATATATACATGTTCATATAATCTATGCACCTCACGAGTTTTTCATCAACTTCGAGTATTTCTTTATCTTAATTACATCTATTATCGTTTCAGATTGCTAGTTCCCTAACGAGTTGCCTTACGATAACAGCTGATCCCCCCACTGTTATTCAGGTATGATTTCAAGATCGGTAGACTTATTAACTCTTCACTCCGACAAATCGCGTTTATAAGACTTAAAAATGGTCTAAATTTCCTGATTTAATGGATTATAGAATTATAACCAAACAATTATGCATCTGTGTTGCAATAAACTTATTGTACGCTTTTGAACGTCACAATTCTTCTAAGAAATAAAGCGTCCTCATATTAATATTAATTTTTTATGACATTATTTGAAAAATATTTTAGAAAAGTAAGTGTCCAATAAAATGATATGTTTATAGGAGGACACTTATCCATAGCGTCCTATAAAAAAACCAATGCAACACTTTATTTTAAAAGTGTTATAAAACTTGTTAAGACACTAAAATACTTTCTATAAATCCACCGTAACACTTTAATATAGTGATAGTACGTACAATTTTTTTGGTTGTATAATATATATATATATATACTTAAATACTATAAAGTAGTCTATTTGAATCCATAACAAAATTCAAATAATGATCGATAAATTGATGCATCAATCAGGGAGCAGTTCCTCACATCATAGAGAACACACCAGACTCTTTCTTCTTGAATATAAACAAGTTATTAAAGGAGGCAGCAGACATGCTTTATAAAAGACTTAAGGAGATACCTCTTCTTTCATGTCCCTATAAACCGGAGGGTTCAATGTTCGCCATGGTATGTAAAAGATCGATTTTTTATGAAGTAATTAATCAACTAATATTCGATATATAATAGGATATGTTGTTTAATTCTATAAACTCCAAAAATGGCTTTGTACTCATAAAATGTCATGGATTTAGTTAAAATCTGATTTAACATTATATACCTAAATGACTTTATTCCAATTTGGTTGTATATATATGTGTTTATATATAGGTGAAGTTAAACCCATCAGACTTTGATGATATAGTTGATGATACAGACTTCTGTATGAAGTTGGCTAGAGAGGAATCCATTATCCTTTTTCCAGGTAAATATATAAAAACCCTCAATTGCATATATATATATTTAAAAGGGTGACCTTAAAAATAAGTAAACTTCTTTTTATTTATTAATTACTACGCTATTATTTGTCGTATTTTGATGTTTATGACGATATCAATTGTTGTTAATTAGGGGATGCTTTTGCGTTGAAGAACTGGGTTCGAGTGAGTTTTGCAGCAGATCAAAAAGTGCTTCATGATGCAATTGGGAGGATGAAAGCGTTTTGCTTCAGACATGCAAAAAATTACTAGGAAACTATATATATATATATAGTTTCCTAGTAATTTTTTGCATTTTATTACGGAACGGTAAACCTAGCGCGTGTTCACTTGGATCAGCGAGTTCGAAGGGCTAATAGTTTCTTAATTACATATGATTTTTAATCTTAAAATCATGTAATATAACCATTCTCGTGTTCTCCTACTTTAAATTTGTTCTCGTTTGAATATATATATATATATATATACATATATAGAGGGAGGTTTATGAAAATCCGTAAAAAAATGAAAAACTAAGAGGAACACCTAATAACCATTTATCTGGACCGAATGCACATGTGTATATAAGTAATTGAACCCGAACAAATTGCTTACAATTATTTGTATGCAAATGTACGTACCGTCCTAGATGAACGGTTACAAGACTGTGTTCCTCAAATTTTCATTTTTTAACGATTTTCCTAAAACCCTGACAATATATATATATATAGGGGCGGGTTCAAGTGAGAACTCAAATTTGGTTGTGAACGTAAGGACAAATGAGAGTGCGACACGTGTCTCATTCAAAGAAATATTATAGTATATATTCAGTCTGAAGGAATATTCAGTCTGAATATTCCTTCGAATATTCAGACTGAATATATACTAGACTGAATATTCTTTTGTATATTCAGACTGAATATATAATTCAGACTGAATATATACTATGTTCAGACTGAATATATACTATGTTCAGTCTGAATATTCCTTTCTATATTCAGTCTAAATATTTTTTATTTTGACACGTGTCACGCTCTCATTTGTTCTCACGTTCACAACCAAATTTGAGTTCGTATTTGAACTTTTCTCTATATATATATATAGAGAGAGAGGGGGGGGAAGTTCAAATGAGAACTTTGCATTTTTAAAGGAATAAATGGACACTTGTGGATCACATATGATATGGGTCCCACATAATATTAAATCATTTTATGATTTAATATGATGTGGGACCCACATCATATATGTCCCCAAATTGTTCTTTTGTTTCTTTAAGGAGCGGTGGTTCTCATTTGATCCATCCCCTCTATATATATATATATATATATATATATATATTTGATGAATCTATCTTCTTTCTCCACTGTAGTTTTTCAATAAAGATCAATTTTCGTTGACCATTGATGACGACTTTGTTACTAATAACATCATTTTTTTATGGTAGTTGCTATTAAGAAAGTGGTGTAAGAATAGTCGGTGAAGTAATTATTTTTGTATATATTAAATAACGTGTTCTTTGTCTCTTTGTATATGGACGATGATTCATGCTGTCAATTTTGGTCGTCGCAGGACTCTAATTTTAGCCAACCCAATTCTTAGTGTTTATATTCTTGGATGAAGATCGATGCATAATTAACTTATAATGACTCGATTATTGGGGTTTTTACCAAGAGGACAATCAGGTTCCAACCCTTCAAAATCTGTCTAAACCACCCAACGATATGCAAAAATAGAACCGGTCAATAAATTATATATCGCGTGCCATGACACCATAGTTAATATCAATAATATATATAACATATGATGATTGTCGGTGATTTTAGTGTCACCGGCCATTTAGGTGTAATTGGAAGTAACACGAGTGTCAATGGGGGTTTCAAACTGTGTTCTTATACAAGTCAGGAGGTGCGGAGTTCACACTACTAAAATGGAAGACTTTTACCTACGGACATTTCCCTGGGAAATCCGTCGCAAAAGATGATCCGTCACAAAACCGTCACAAAAGTTCGTTGCTAAATTGTTGGTGGGTAAATTAAATCAGTAGTGACAAATACCCAGGAAAACATCGGATTTCGTTGGAACCATTAGTATTTTCTGGTGATCCGTGGTAATCACCCACGGAAATTTCGCTGTGTGTTTTTTATGGGTGAAAGTCATTTTTTTGTAGTGTCATACTTGTATATAAGGCGCAGGGACGGAGCTAGGAATTTGAAATTAGGGGGGGGGGGGATCCGATCTCGAAATTAATACAAAGGGCATTTGTGGGCAACAACAGTCGTTAAAATGATTAGGCTAAGGTAACATGACAATCCAGGGAAAAAGTCTACTCATAGTTAATGTCATATTCCTTGTTAACACGAGTGTTAATGGGGGTTTCAAACTGTGTTCTAATACAAATCAGGAGGTGCGGAGTTCATACTTGTATATAAGGCGCAAGGCATTTGTGGGCAACAATAGTGGCTAAGATGATTAGGCTAAGGTAACATAAGGATCCATTGGCTATAATCTGAGCTATGCATTGATCACAATATCATTCGATTTGGTCATGACTTAGTAATCTAGGAGATTTGTTTTCAGGAAGAGGTACAAACTCCTAAGTCTAAGCTTTACTAAGGCCTAGATCTCTTCAAAATGCAACTTGTGGTCATAAAGGGTTATAATACTAGTATGTTTTTTTATAGGAAGATGGCTCATGGTGTTATAAGAAAGTGCATAACAAAGATAATCATGAATATGGTGAGCAGGATGGTTTATTACTCAATTATACTAACATCATTGGTCAAGTGGTTAAAACGTGCTAGCAACTGTAAAACCAACGTATGATTTTAGGAGATCATTGGAGAAGAATCACCTGAAAGAAAATTCCATCAAATCAAATAAGTTGAAGAGGTATTGATAGTAAGGATTGGAAGAGGCAGTCATCTTGGAAGAAATCTTCCATCTTATAAATCATAAAATCTTTAAGGCGGCGTACGAATGACAATCTTCTAGATTGTCTAGACCACGTAATATAATACTTATCAAACTTAGGTTTATAAGTCCAAACTACAAAACGTCTCATCTAAAACCGTTACAATAGTTTGTAGGACCATTTGTGACGTTTTTACAAGTTTTTCGGACTCTGTGTCATACTAGCTATATTATATAGGACACTATATATAAACCCATACGCTTTTTCAAATAGTGTCGTATAGTTAATACAATATTTTATTTTAAAAGCGTCCTAAACAACTTGTTAAAATATTTAAAAGTGTTTAAATATACAAAGACGGAAACACATAAACATTTTAATTAACACTTCAACGTATTTACATATATATTAAACCCTAGATTGATCATCCAATATTAAACTACAATAAATGTTTATAAATGGAAATATGAAATAAAAAACTTCATCCACCATCTTCATATAAGATTATATATATAGGATACGTAAGTATTTACCGATATAAACAAAAAAAGGGCCAAATGAGGCAGCCACCTTGGAAGAAATCTTCTCTCTTAAATAAACCATAAAACCTTAATTAGCATATGCCATACGTATGAGCCTTTCGTCATCATGGTTTAACCCTATAATATGCCAGACCTAGTTGCAGATTCAACCATGAAGTTGGTATAACAACCACATTTGAAACGCCTATATAAATCATGCCATTAATTGCTAACTAAATAAACAAAATTAAGGAAACACACAAATCGAAAAGAAGAATTAATGAAGAAGCAATCAGAATGGGGTTTCAAGGAGAACCATGAGGTGCATGCAACTGCAGCTTTAACAATGAGAAGCATTCTTGAAGGTCTCATAGATGAAATAGGGAGTGGGAAATTGATGATTCATTTGGGACATGGTGATCCTTCGGTTTATCCTTGCTTTCGAACATCTACGATTGTTGAAGATGCATTAGTTGAAGCTACTCGATCTGCTAAATTCAACTGTTATGCTCCTGGTGCTGGAATACCTCCTGCAAGAAGGTTAGTTTTTATTACCTTTATTTAATTAATTTCAATTCAGATCTTTCAGCTAAATTTGTATCAAGATTTCCTGATTTTAATTCTGAGAATTATGTTTTGTGAGATCTTCTGGTGGTGGGTTATTGTTGGAGTTCTACGTCGGCTACGGCTAGACACAAACCATTGAAACGTATATATTGGAACCTTACCTTCACTGAAAAGGCTTTGTAATATGATGGAGTTTGTAATATAATGTAGTTCTAAATATTCTGACATCGTATCATAATCTACCAGTACTAGACATGTACTTGTCTAGCCCCCTCTTGACACCCTGAGACAATTTGTACCCATCTAGCTTATGTTTTTTTTGGAAGGGTGTCCAAGGCTTTGACTAATCCCAGCAAATTGTGACCAAAAGAAATCAGTGCTGATAAACTGGAATTGAACCCTTTGCCTAAGCTGGAATTGAACCCTTTGCCACATCCCTCACGGTCTCAACCAGTCGCTACAACCCTTGTGGTTCCCATCTAGCTTATGTTGGAGGTGGGTAAAAATCTATTGTTCCAAAATCACACGTCTCATCCATATCTCACAAATGAAATAAAGGCGTTTTCATATTTTTATATACTTTAAATTTATTTCATTAAAATGCATATTTTCTGTGTGATGATGTGTATTGATGTGGTTGGTGGATAAGTTTGGGACAGGAGATCTCTTATGTGTGGTAGAGTCTCATATCGTCTAGACTTGGACTTGGACCGTTTCTCCTCTATAAATGTTGGAAATCTCTCTTCTCTCGTTCTTTCCTTAAGGCTCTTTTGAAAAGTAATTTTGTGGATATCTACGTATATCTCTTGGTTACAAATGAAGTTATTTATGTTGTTCAATTCATTAATAGTGCTATCGCCGAGTATCTATCAAGAGATCTTCCCTACAAGTTAACAACAAATGACGTATTCCTCACCGTTGGAGCAGACCATGGTATTGAAGTCTTGCTAACCGTTCTTGCTCGACCTGGTGCGAACATACTGTTTCCAAGACCTAATTATCCAACATATGAAGCCGAAGCTCGATTTACTCCACTCAAAGTTCGTCATTATGATCTCCTCCCGGAGAAAGGCTGGGAAGTTGATCTCGCTCGTGTTAACGAATTGGCGGATAATCAAACTGTGGCCATAGTTCTCATCAACCCAGGGAACCCTTGTGGAAATGTTTTCACATTTAACCACTTGAAAAAGGTGTGGTTATTAACTTCATTTCGATCTAATTACTATAATAAAATCGGGTTTATATATAGGTTGCCAAAAATGTTTATAAGTGTCTAAATATCTTTAAAGTGTTACAATTAGTTTATAGAACGTTTTGGGGCTCACAAATTTGTCACAAAAGTTTGGTGGGTAATTCAAATCAGTGGGATTTTGTGGGTGATCCCTTGTTATTTTCTCGAAAACATGGGATTTTACTAAACCATTCGTATTTTCTGGGTGATCCGTGAGTAATCACCGACACAAATTTCGCGAGAAATTTTTGTGGGTGAAAGTCGTTTTTTTGTAGTGTCGTTTTAACTTTTTTATAGAACATTTTTGAGAAATGTCCTATCAACGCATCTTTTTAATAAGATATTTGTTTTTATATATATATAAGACAAATTTTCAAAAAACATTTATTTTAGAAGTGTCATAAAAAACTTGTTAGTACGCCTAAAGACATTCTATATAAACTTACTGTAACAATTCTATTCTAGATATATCACTGATTAGTCCTATACAGTATTCTAGTATTCTATTACGATGTTTACACATTTGTAGCGTCCTATGTATAAACCAAATTTTATTGTAGTGTCTTTCCACAACTAGTACTCTTCACATATACAAGAAAATCTGGAAATTTTAAGGAATGTACCATAGTTTTTTATAAAACTGAATGCAAAAATTGAAAAGATATAAACATTAGCATCATCTTTTCTTTTCTTTTTCTTTCATAACTGAAGATTGCAGAAACAGCAAGAAAACTTGGGATTTTGGTGATAGCAGATGAAGTTTATGGCCATCAAGTTTTTGGAGAAAATCCATTTATCCCGATGGGCGTATTTGGAGATATCGCACCTGTTGTGACACTTGGGACATTATCAAAACGATGGATCGTTCCTGGTTGGCGTTTAGGTTGGATAGCAATAACGGATCCTATGGGCATTCTTCGACAAACTGGGGTTTTTCTCTTTCTTTTTCATCAACTTCTATCATATATATATATATATATACATGTTCATATAATCTTTGCACCTCGCGTATCGAGTATTTCTTTGTCTTAATTACGTCTATTATCGTTTCAGATTGCTGGTTCCCTGACGAGTTGTCTTACGATAACAGCTGATCCCCCTACTGTCATTCAGGTATGTATGATTTCAAGATCGATAGCCTAATTAACTCTCCAACAAAATCGCGTTTATAAGACTTAAAAAGTGTCTAAATTTCCTGATTTAATGGATTTTAGAACCAAACATTATGCATCTGTAAGGCGTTACAATAAATTTATAGTACGCTTTTGGGCGTCTTAACAATCTTTTTAATAAATAAAAGCGTCCTCATATTAAAAAAAATTATGACATTATTTGAAAATTATTTTATAAAAACAAATGTCGTATAAAAAGGATATGTTTATAGGACACTTACCCAATGTATCCTATAAAAAAACCAATGCAACACTTTATTTTAAAAGTGTCCTAAAACTTGTTAACACAGTGACACTTTAATTAACATAGTACACGCACAATTGTTTTGGTCGTATAATATATATATACATATATATATATACTTAAATACTATAAAGTAGTCTATTTGAACGCTTAACAAAATTCAAATAATGATTGATCCATTGATGTATCAGGGAGCAGTTCCTCACATCATAGAGAACACACCAGACTCTTTCTTCTTGAATATAAACAAGTTATTAAAGGAGGCAGCAGACATGCTTTACAAAAGACTTAAGGAGATACCGCTTCTTTCATGTCCCTATAAACCGGAGGGTTCAATGTTCGCCATGGTATGTAAAAGATCGATTTTTTATGAAGTTATTAATCAACTAATATTCGATATATAATAGGATATGTTTTTTAACTCTATAAACTCCAAAAAATGGTTTTGTACTCGTAAAATGTCATGGATTTAACTAAATCTTATTTAACGTTATATACCTAATTAAATGACTTCATTTGGATTTGGTTGTATATATATATATATAGGTGAAGTTAAACCCATCAGATTTTGATGATATAGTTGATGATACAGACTTCTGTATGAAATTGGCTAGAGAGGAATCCATGATCCTTTTTCCAGGTAAATTAATAAAAAACCCTCAATTGCTTATTTAAAAGGGTGATTTTAAAAATAAGTAGACGAATTCGTTTATATTTATATTACTACGCTATTATTTGTCGTTTTTTGATGTTATGACGATATTGATCGTTGTTAGGGGATGCTTTTGGTTTGAAGAACTGGGTTCGAGTGAGTTTTGCAGCAGATCAAAAAGTGCTTCAAGATGCAATTGGGAGGTTGAAAGCGTTTTGCTTCAGACATGCAAAACATTACTAGGAAACTATATACATAATACATGTGATGATCAAATGATGGGTATAGTAATAGTCAAAATATGGTTATATTCACATGTGATTTTATATCAAAAATCACATGTGATTACGGAACGGTAAACCCAGGCGCGTGTTCACTTGGATCAGCGAGTTCGAAGGGTTAATAGTTTGTTAATCACATATGATTCTTAATCTTAAAATCATGTAATATAACTATTCTCGTGTTTTCCTACTTTAACTTTGTTCTAGTTTGAATATGTATATATATACAGACAGAGAGGTTTAGGAGAAAACTGTAAAAAAATAAAAAAATGAAAAACTGAGGAACACTTTGATAACCATACATCTAGACTTGGGATGCACATGTGATACAAGTAATTGAAGTTGTTTTTTGGTATGCACATATGCATGTTATGTACATGTGCATGCCGTCCAGATGAATGGTCACCAGTTCCTCAGTTTTTTTCTTTTTTTACGGTTTCCATGAACCTGATCATATATATATATATATATATGGTGAATCTATCTTTTTTTTCTCCCACTCTGTAGTTTTTCAATAAAGATCAATTTTTCGTTGACCATTAATATCGACTTTTTGTTATTAATAACATCATTTTTTTATGGTAGTTGCTATTAAGAAAGGTGTAAGAATAGTCGGTGAAGTAATTATTTTTGTATATTAATGTGTTTTTTTGTCTCTTTATATATGGACGATCGATGATTCCTCCTGTCAATGTTATTCGTTGCAGGAATCTAATTTTAGCCAACCCAATTCCTAGTATTTATATTCTTGGATGAAGACCGATATGATGTATATATAATTAACCTATGATGACTCTATCGATTGTTGGGATTTTTACCAAGAGGCTAGGTCAAAATGTGTGTAAACCACCCAAAAACTACTGAATGCAAAAAAAAAAAATTGGATCGATAAACGATATATTGTGTGCCATGATACCATAATATCGATAATATTAACACATGATGACTCGATGGCCATATAATAATATATAAGTTGGTTAAGCTTGCCAACGGGTCAGGTTCTCGATTTGGCTCTCGTGTTGGCTCGGGGGGAAAGGGTCTAGTGAAATATCAAAGCCATTAGTAATTTCTGGGTGATCCGTGGGTAATAACCGACGAAAAATTTCTGGATAATTTTGTCGGTAAAAGTCATTTAATTTGTTTTGTAGTGTAATATAATGGTTTCCTTGTCATCGAGTATGTATATATAGAGAGAGAGAGAGGAAAGTTCAAATGCGAACTCAAATTTGGTTGTGAACGTGAGAACAAATGAGAGCGTGACACGTGTCAAAATAAGGAATATTTAGACTGAATATACAAAGGAATATTCAGTCTAGTATATATTCAGTCTGAATATACAAAGGAATATTCAGACTGAATATTCCTTTGTATATTCAAACTGAATATATACTATAATATTTTCTTTGAATGGGACACATGTCACACTCTCATTTGTCCTCACGTTCACAACCAGATTTGAGTTCTCATTTGAACCCGCCCCTATATATATATACACACACATCATCGACATAGCTAGAGAAGTTGAACCTTAAGTGATTGTCACGTCGTCAATAAAAAAAAGAGTCCTCGTGTTGGACTTGTTGTGGGAAAGGTATATCTTGTATCTCCGGTCATAGTTATCCAAGTAATCCTTGAGGTAAACGCAAATCTCGAGCAACCACTACCACAGAACATGGTATTTCCGACGGAAGACATTAAAAAAAATTATAAATAACCGTCGGAAATCCGGAAATTTCCGTCGGTATTCCGACGGATTGTATGGATTTAAAAAAATAAAAATTAATTAATAAATATCCGTCGGAAATCTCAAATTTCCGTCGGAAAATACCGACGGATGTCCGACGTATATTTATTAATTAATTTTTATTTTTTTAAATTTCGGAAATCCGACGGAAAGGTCATCGGAGATGATATCCGTCGGAAACACAACCGTCGAAAAAGTCCGTCGGAAATCCATCAGAATAGGCTTTTCCTATGACCCGGTTTCCGACATACTTCCGACGGAAACCCCCTTTTCTGACGGATCAGGCCGTCGGAAAAGGGGTGTTCGGTTTGTAGTGTAACTATGGTCGCACGACTCTCATCCTCCTTTCCAAAATCATCCTGCCACTAAAAGAAAAAAACGGATTCCAAAACTACAATGCTAACTTAGACGGTTAGTAAATTCCGGACAATGGCAAGAAGAATCATACATTGTTTTTCATTTTCTTTACACCATTCCAATATATCAAGGTTATCAAAATCCTCGATTGTCATATTAGAATACATAATTCAATAATATCATAACTACTTCTCGACCATGATTAACTATAATATTATAAAATCTTAGGGGTGTTTGATTCAAAAGAATCTGACTTCAAAGAAATTGGAATGGAATTTTGATAGAATGGAAATCCGTCAAAAGAATCAAGGAATTGGAATGAAATTTGATGGAAATTAACCACGCTTTTGGTTGGTAGGAACTAGAATGAAGTCTCTAAAAAGAATTGGTATCTCCATCTATGTTGGAGGTAAGGTGGGGGCAGTTGTGATAGCGACAATAGTTGCCTTGTGATATATTGGAGGTTGCCAAGGGGCACCGCGCCCACCCCCACCTCATCCCATAGACCACCATATCACTATTGTCGTCATCACAGCTACCACTCTCATCGACCCCTGCCCACTCCGTCCCTATCCCACCACATATACTACCTTGCAAGAAAATAGTCGTTATCACAACTGCCACCCCCACAGTCACCCACATTGCCCCCCTCCCCCCCCCCCCAACCGACCATTAAGTCACTATTATCATCGTCACAACTATTGCCCCACTACCCCCACCCCTTCTGCACCCTACGGTGGGTGTGGAAATTATATCGATGATGGTAGTGGCATGGTGATCAGTAGGGTAGGCTGGGGTGGTAGTTGTGGTGAAAGTGGTGGCATGGTGGTGGGGTGGGATGGTGGTTGGGTGATGGGATGGGTGGATTGTGGGGTAGGGGTGGGCGGAGTGGGTGGTAGCTGTGACGACGACAATAGTGACATGATGGTCGATAGGGAGGGGTGAGTGGTAGCTATGACGACGACAATAGTGGCATGATGGTCGATAGGAAGGGGTGGGTGGTAGCTTGTGCCGACGAAAGTAATGGCATGGACGCTGGTGGTCGATGAGGTGGAGGTGGGTGGTGGGGGCAGGTAATTGTGATGCCAATAGTAGTGGCATGGTGGTCTATGGAGTGGAATAATCAAATGAGAAACAAAAAAAATTACAAATCCGTGTAAACCAATAAAAAAAATTATTTTATACGATTTTTTTCATCTAAAAACCTAGAATTTAATACGCTGTTTCACATATACATTTTTGTTTTACATTATAATTATTTTTAACGTCAACTGTTTTGTTTCATATTATGAAACAACACATTATTTTTCACATGCATTGTTTCATAATGTAAAACAACACAAAATGAAGTAAAACAACACAAGATTCATCGATTCTCTTTGTGATTCTCATATACAAACAAACCACCAGCCCATCATCGTAACATATATGATATATATATATATACATACATGTTTATCGGGCCACAAACGACAAACTCGAACCAATAACACTACCATTTCAGTAGTATATGTACATCCAATAAGTCTACAACTTGCTCATTTAACTGTATTTCAAACAGAAAACAAGCAGCAGTAGAGGAACAGTCGAAAACATCAACCATCGATCTAACCATTAACAAATTACATAATCTCAACCACGGCTCGACCTAAAATACTTCCGTTATTTAGATCTTCATACGCTTTCCCGGCTTCTTCAAACTTGCATTTCCTTGAAACTGCTGCTCCAAGATTGAAGATGCCACTTTCCGCCAGTTTCACCAGCTTCGGAAGATCGTGTCTGGCCCTGCCTCCATACGACCCCACTACTTTTATCTGTTTAACCCAAAATCATAAAGTTTCGTATGAACCCGGGATGGGGGTATTTTGGTAATTTCAACAATAACGTAAGCTAAGGTTCTTTCAAACATCAAAATACTCGGCCAATACATTGAGAAAAAAGTCAAAAACATGTTTCCCAATGCAACCCAAAATCATAAAGTTTCGTATGAACCGAGGACAAGGGTATTTTAGTAATTTCAACAATAACGTTAGCTAAGGTTCAAACATCAAAATACTTGATGCAACCCAAAATCAAAAAGTTTCGTATGAACCGAGGACGGGGGGTATTTTAGTAATTTCAACAATAACGTAAGACGTAAGTTAAGGTTGAAACATCAAAATACTTGATGCAACCCAAAATCAAAAAGTTTTGCATGAACCGAGGACGGGGGTATTTTAGTAATTTCAACAATAACATAAGCTAAGGTTCAAACATCAAAATACTCGATGCCAACCACAAGATTTGTGGCGTACTGGTTAAGACTTGTGGGGGATGAGGCTAGATAAACCCATCTACCCCAGAATCCAGGCGCAAACAACTTGTGGCCACTGGGGAATTATCTCAGGGCTGCATGCTTTAGCAGTCTTAAAATTGTCAGGGATTAGTCTAGGCAAATGCCTAGGACACCCTTTCCAAAAAAAAAAATACTCGATGCAATCCAAAATCATAAAGTTCCGTATGAACCGAGGACAGGGGTATTTTAGTAATTTCAACAATAAACATAAGCTAAGATTCAAAACATCAAAATACTCGGCCAACACACTGAGATAAAAAAAAAACAAAAATGTCTATAAGATACAAGAAATTGTAAATAGATATCGGTATTATCACATACCTGTTTACGGACCAAATGATTTATATCTATTTCGCCTTTGGCCCCCGAGAGTGTAAGACCAATCATTACGGCTTTCCCACCAGCTCTTACGCTTTCAACACATTGCATAAATGTTTTCGGATTTCCCAAAGCTTCAACGGCTGTATCAACACCCATCCCTCCGGTTATTTCCTGTCCAAATATTTAATATTTGTACACAAAATATTAAATATTTAAAGAATTTTTTCCATGAATTTTGTACTCAAATGCTTAATATATATGTGGAAAAAAATTAAAAATGTGCATAGAAGGTCAAGAAGGGTATGTTTGTTAGCAGCTTAATGAGCTTAATGGGACTCAGCTTATTGGGTCAGCTATACATGAGTGTTTGGTAGTGGCTTAATGATATAAAAAGTGGCTTATTCAGTAAGCTTCTAGGGGGGGGTTATGCAGAAAGCCAAGTTTTTTTTTTCCGAACATGCCCCTCCTAATTAAAAAACTTTCCCGGTCTATACTGAGTTACTGACAGATTAATCCACACAGATAGCTTTATCCATACAGATGGAAAACCAACCAAACAGCCCCTAAGTCGACTTAATTCCTTCATGGCTCATGAAACATTAATGTTTCATATAAAACCTAAAGATAACAAATGGTATCACATCCTCTTTTCTTTTCTAGATATCAGTAGCCGCTTAAAATGAAGGGGTAAAATGGGAAAGGCGTACTTCTAGGGGGGGGGGGGGAGCTTAATGCAGAAAGCCAAGTTTTTTTTCCCGAAAATGCCCCTCCCAATTGAAAACGTGCTTCTTCTGTCTATTAAAAGACCTTTTCAAACAAAAACTTTCCCGGTCTATACCGAAACATTAATCCACACAGAGCTTTATCCATACAGAACTAAATGGAAAACCAACCAAACAGCCGCTAACTGTCCTATGAACACATTTTTTATAGGACACTTCTTGTTATAATATACATATTCAAATAATGTCGACTTAATTTAAAACCTAAAGTTTCATTTAAAACCTAAAGATACCAAATGGTATCACATCATCTTTTCTTTTCTATATAGCAGTTAAGCATCATTTCAAGAAACCAAATGTAAGGATATCAGTAGCCGCTTAAAATGGAAGGGTAAAATGGGAAATACGTACTTTGATCTTTGCAACTGCATCTTCAGTTCGAGCATTTACGGTGTGAGTAGCTCCAAGCAATTTAGCTTTTTCGAGTTTATCGTCCTGTATATCCACAGCAATAACCTCGGATGCACCAAATGCACGTGCAATCTGCAGGCAACTGAAACATTTTCACCTAGTTATAAATTATAAATCGCAAAATAAGAATCCCCATTGGAATGAAAATATAGATAAAAAGAAGAAACCATGAAAGATTAGTAAATTACTAAACTACCCATGTCAAAAATCAGGAAGATGGGATAAGATTAGTAAATTACTAAACTACCCATGTTAAAATATTCTTTCAAATATTTTAAGATAGTATCGATGGCTGCTGATATATATATATATATGGAGAGAGAGAGAGAGAGGCTGGTTCAAATACAAACCAGTTGAAGGGTACAAACTATACAAACCGGTTCAAATCAATATAAAAATAATTTTTTTCATGATTTTCTTTTTCATATTATTACACATACGTTTGTTTCACCTTGTGAAAAAATTACATGTGAAACTTTTACATTATAAAACAAAATACATGTGAAACTTTTTCGTATTAAAATCTATGAGAAACTTTCAACTTATGAAAACAAATACATGTGAAACTTTTACATTATGAAACAAACATATGTGCAATAATATCTTAAATCATAACATTTGATGAAAAAAAAATCATAAACAAAATTATTTTATATTGATTTGAACCGGTTTGTATAGTTTGTACCATTCAACTGGTTTGTATTTGAACTTTCCTCAATATAATATAAATATATATAGTATATATATATGTATATATTCTCACCTTGAGCCTACACCGCCAACACCGATTACGGCAATAGCATCACCAGGACGAACTTGGGCTGCATGAGCCATAGCACCATAAGCAGTAAAAACAGCACAACCAATAATAGCAGACTCGGAATAAGGCAACGAATGAGGTAAAACAGCCACCGCATTTACTGGCACAACAGCATATTCAGCAAGTCCACCCATACTGTACATATACACCGGTTTTCCTATAAAAAAGAACATATTTCAATCAATTCATTCGACCATTTATCAAGTTTATATTAGCCATTAACCGAAATGATTGAAAAAACATAGTAAGAAAACAAATAAATCATCATTAATTAATAGTAGCATAATTTTAAAAAAATAAAAATTTGGACTTTAAGATCGATATGAAACTTATTTGAATCAAATTTGGACTTCAAGATCGATTAGAAGGATTATTACCACTGCCACGAAGAAAAAGGCGTGTTTCCCCATCATAGAGTGTCCCTTTTGCACGATTGTAAGTAAAGAAATCTTCACATAAGTCGTCTTGGCCCTGTTTATATAAATTTGATTATTGCAGCACATTTATATATATATATATATATATAAACTCGTAAATGCAGAGACAACATTTGTATCAAATATCAATTGAGTTCTCAGTGGTTCAATGTTCAATTTTTGTATTATCCAATGGAAGGATACATAATACATAGATTTCATATATAAACATAGGGTCAAGTTCAAGGGAAAAAGAAAACATAAATAAAAACTGAGGAACACCCTGGTGGTAACGGTTAATTTGGACGGTATGCACATGTGCATATAAGTAATTTGTAAGCAATGTGTCCACTAATGCACACGTGCATAGAGAACAAAAAAACAACTTCAATAACTTGTATGCATATGTCATACCGTCTAGATGAATGGTTACCGGGCTGTTCCCCAATTTTTCATTTATCTGGGGGTTTGCCCTTGAACCTCCCTATATAAACATATATATACATACACACACACACACACACATATATATATATACTAGAAGTGTCCTCGCACAATGCAACGCGTTGCATCTCAATTCTGAGAGATTTAAAAAGTTGAAATTATAAAGCAATAAGTTATAAAATGGTTTATAATATATAAAAAAGATATTAGTATTTATGTACTCACATGTGAATATACTCATGATCAAATTTTGAAAATTGAGTTAAAATGATTATATATATATATATATATATACACAAACAAGATATGGGTATCAGTTAATAAAAATAAAATACTCGTTTTTTATATAAGTTATATTAAAATTTTAATTATATTTAAGATAATTTATATTTTAAAATTGTAACCTTGAATATTAAGATATTTGCATTAATAAACAATACCTAACGCTTAACAAGCTGTTTCTAAGAGTTTCTATCAAATCCTTAATATGATAAAGATATATGATCAGACAAACTTATCTATGTATATATATATATATGTATGTATGTATAATTTGATAATGGAACAATATAAGCTATGTTAAATCTTTCACCTTTGTGCAGAAGAAACAGTTACCACAAGGCATAATGAAGGCACCCACAACACGAGATCCAACAGGAAGTCTGCAAAATAAACATAGAGCCTCGTGACAATTGAGACATTTCGAAAGTTTTTAAAACAATTTAAGAGAAATAAGAATAAACCTTTCGATTGTTTTAGTGTCGGTGAGTGGGCCATGTTCAACAACTTCGCCAGTGATCTCATGCCCGACGACACATGGGCTAGGAAATGGGAGTTCACCCTTGATTACATGAAGGTCAGAGTGGCAGACACCACAAGCTGAAATTTTCAAATTTTCATTAAAGTGTGGTGGTCTCAAGAGGTATCATTATATATATATATATATAGAGAGAGAGAGAGAGAGAAAGAGATGGAGGTTCAGGCAAAAACCTCAAAAAAAAACTGAAGAACACCCTGGAAACCCTTCATCTGGACGACATGCACTTGTGAATACTAATAATTTGTAACATGCACATGTACATAAAAACCAAAAAGCAACTTAATTTATTTGTATGCACAACCATCCGAATGAATGAAGGCTCCCTGGGTGTTATTCAGTTTTCCCTCTTTTTGAGGTTTTCCCTGGAAAACCTCTCTCTCTCTCTCTCTCGAGATATATATATATATATATATATATCTTTTTGAGGTTTTCCCTGGAAAACCTCTCTCTCGATATATATATATAGAGAGAGAGACGCATAATCATTTACAAACACGATAAATCGTACAAATTTACATACCGGTTTTCATGAAAAGATTGAACATATGAAACAATAAAATTGGTCCGTAAGTTTGAAAGAATTATTGGATTTGTAAAAAGACTATATCTATAGTCAAAATAAGTCCCCTCCTTCCAACTTTTTCAAATCAACGCATGAAGATAATCATATCTATAACAAAAAACAAATTAGGTGATACAAGTTACAAAAATAACACAAAATCACATATCTTTTGTCATGGAGTGAGCATAAATCATAGTTATTAATATAAAAAAAACACATATATATACAGTGAAAAAATATAATAAACAAAACTAAGAACAGTCAACGATAGCTTTCCATAGATCATCAAAATGCTTCTACTCTAATTCCTTAAATTGATGAAATAAACCCTAAATTAATGGAGAAATATCCACTTCACACACACCAATTTTGTACTACAGATATCAGAAGACCATTAATTTTAGTTATCATATTCATACCTTTGGTTTTGATAAGAACTTCGTTAACTTTAGGTCTAGGCATTTGAAAATCTTCAAACGTCATTGGCTTATTTGGTTCCCAAAAAACAGCTCCTCGCATATACGATGATCCATTGTTAAGATGATACGATGAACTCGAAATTGTTGAAAAATTCGTCGTTTTCGCATCATCTGAAGAGTAAATCGAAGAAGAAGATATCACCAATCTTCTCGATTGATTACAGTAAATCGAAGAAAAGGGGGAAGAAGTTGTTATTGATCGAGAGCTAGTGATGAAAGTTTTGAGTAATTTGTTATATCGATTGAAACCCATTTGAGTTTTTTTTTTTTTTTGAATCAGTTGTGGTTGTTGTTGTTGATTGAAAGTTTTGAAGAAAGAAGAATGAATCGATGGCGATCTTCACTGTGAACTGGTGTATATATAATATATTGGGTAGTTGGAAGGGATGATGATTCATCGTTATCTGAATCCAACTTTCTTTTTCATATTTGGGAAAAAAAAAAAAAAAAAAAAAAAAAAAAAAACCAATGTTTTCTCGTGACCGGCGGAATGTACGAAGAAAATATTAATTTTTTGATTTAAGTTTTAAATTTATGACTTCAACTAATATAGATAATTGTAGTTGTTCTTTATTTTGTTTCGCCTTCATGTATCATTTATCTATATCAAACTGTTAAAATGTAAGTAGACCTCACAAAAACTGGCACGATACACTAACCCGATATGAATTAAATGGTTTTGGGTAAACTAAACGTCTAAGTAAACGGGTTGACACGACACGATACGAAAATTAAATGGGTAAGATCAAGATCAAAATTTTCAGCTCGAAAATGACCCGAATAACCGTTTATATCAGGCCCCTTAGGCCCTTAGGCAAATAATGTCAACAGCCCGCGATTTGGTCTTAGTGGTCTGCTACCTTCATGCATCATTTGGCGCCCAACCGCCTAAGCATGATCAAGTAAGATATCGAATTAGCTTACTAGGAGTCTCTTCGACTAGAGTTTATTATCGTAATCTTTAAACATTAACATTTAACCACTGTTGGCACGATTTGTTCGCCCATGCAGCTACACGGTTTGAAGAATGTCATTCCTGATTGAGGATCAACACTAATGCGATGCATCAGATCAATTTTCGCGATAAACACAATTCGTAGGGTGGGGAAGATTAAAAATAATCAAGGATTCTGATAATTTCTTAGTGATTAAGGATTCAGATCATTTATGGTTTGGCAACAACGATACAAAATCATGATTTACATAGTATACCATGTGGATGCTTCGTATTCTATTAATACATCATCGTGTTTTCCACATAGTTTTCCCTTTAGTTTCACATTTTCCTCCAACATTTACCTTGGTCTTTCTTAAACACCCATTTCATATTTATTTATTTTTCAAAGGGCAAATTGCATTAAAAAACAAACTTTATTTTATAGAGGAACTACTTTTAGAAGTTTTATTTTAGTACATATGACAAGACATCTCAAACAAGAAAGATTTATAAATAAATAAAAAAGTCGAAGAAAAAGCTTTATTTACAAAGTAATAGCATCTTCCTTTAATTCATCAAGGGTGGTTATTCTCTAAAATTTAATTTGTGAAAGCAAATTTCTTAAATACGAAATAGAAGGAAACATGTTCTATTTTTGTACAATTTACCCATTTTAAAATGTAATGATATAATTCATGTGGGTGTTCCTCGGTTCATTGACTTAAGAACAAAGATCTGTCTTCCTTAAAACAACTTTAACCATACATTAAAATGGCGTTTTTGTGATTCTCTAATCTCCAAACGGTCAGTAAAAAGAACTTGATTTTTGCTAGAGATGGGAAGGACACCACAAATATGTCGGCCTCCCGATGAAACAACATAAATGATGTGTTCTTACAGATGAGGCAATTTTTGGTATCCATGACCCCACCAATTTACAATTTTTTGCTCTTATATTTGAATTAAGCTAAGAAATTATACTCTTTGGATTCTTTGTCCAAAGATATTTCCATTAGTACCATATTTGCACTAATGATGTTTTGGTATGGCTTGCAAATGTATCATATATCATATGGAATATATTAATGTGTAATTTGATTTTCTATGATTAAATAAGAAACAAGACTAGATCAAGAAAATAAATACAATGAAGATAGAAGTTTGTCTCAAATTTTCATATTGTTGTTGTTTAAAATAATACATTGTAATTATATTTAGAATAAGTTATTGTGACAATTTAGATATAGAATAATTACATGTTTATTAAGTTATGTTTTACTATGATGTTAAACAAATTGTAATTCAATTTCTTTTTACCATTTATCCGTTTACATAACCTACTATCTTAATGGGTAGTGAATGGAAATATTACAGAGTATTATGACATGGATAACTACTCATTTCATTATCAGTTATTTTAATATATAGGATAACAAAATAACCCTTACACTGTCCATACTCTACTACTTGCCCACTGTAATTACACTAAATAGGAACCAAAGCAAAGTTCGTTGCAATTTCTTGCATTAGGCCATTCTTTTAATAATTTCAAAAAGCTTGGGAACAAATATGTACGGAATCGAAAGATTCCAAAAAGCAGAAAACATACAACAAATAACGAAAAAAAAAGTTCAATCGAGCGTAACAAAAACAATATGGGTGTGTTTGGTAAGCAGGAACTGGCAAGGTAGACAGATGAAAGAATTGTGCAAGGTTTTAATATGACAAGGGTAGTTTAGTAATTTACCAATCTTGTCTAATGTCCACCAAATGTGGTAAGATCATAAAACAATTCATGAAATTTTTGAATCAATTGCACATACCAACTACAATCTGGCACAACTTTGGTTCCATAGAAATGTCATATAAAGCATGTGTATGTATAAATCAGACATGTAAAAATGTGAGTTCTCTAGTCTTAATAATTAAGGAGCTGAATAAAGGCAAAGCTGCTTCTGGAAATCCATTCAGAATGTTTCTACAGGAAGTTTTGCATCAATCCATCCTCTTGATACTCATCACAAGTCATTATTGCAAGCTGATTCATTCAGAAAGCCAAACATCAGTTTTATTTCATCATATATACACTTTTCTTTTTGTTCATATTTGAGTTTATAGGGAAAATAAACTATTCTTCGGATTCAAAATTGATACCGATGTTGTCATAAATCAATTACCAATATCTTTTCGTTCCAAGTTTGTTAGCAGCTTAATGGGACTCGCAGCTTATTTGTCAGCTATACATGTATGTTTGGTAGTGGCTTAATGATATAGAAAGGGGTTTATTCAGTAAGCTTTCAGAGGGGGGGGGGGAGCTTTATGCAGAAAGCCAAGTTTTTTTTCCAAAGCTTCCCCTCCCAATTAAAAAACAGGCTCCTTCTATCTATTATGAAAAACCCTCCTAAAAAAAACCCTTCAGAATCTATAGAGACAAATTAATTCACACAGACAACTTTATCCATACATGACTTAATGAAAAACCAACCAAACATCCCCATTTGACCTCAAAAGTCAAACGTTGGTACAATGGTCAAATAAATAACTTTTATGTTATGTTAGCTGTAACTTATTTCATTCTAAAAAAGATATGCATACACACAAATTCAAGAAAACCCTCTGGAAATAATGTTATTGTGTATCAAAGACAACAAGAGGGAGAAAAAATTATTCATAATGGACACTAAAATATGTTCAAAATTTAGGCATGCAGTTTAAATTAGTGAAAATTGTAATTTAAATATCATAAAAATACATGTTTGAATACTTGATAAATAGTTTAAGTGATGTTTTGGTGGACCTAATAAAATCCAAATTTATCCTTCTTTTGCTTCTTGGTCTTCAGCTAGTATCATCAAGGCCTACAAATGAAGCAAGTACAACTTTATCAATGACAATATTGTAGACCGAGTGGGCGAAGGGAATTGAAATTTATAGCATGTTCTTTTGATAATTAAGGACCACAAATTGCCATCTACAGAAACTGGATATGGTTGGGGAAGAAAAGTAGGAATCGTTATCTGCAATGGTGAAATTCATTCGTACGAAAAATATATGATCTTAAAAGGGAGCCTAACATTTGGATCTCTTAGGGGTTGTTTGGCAGTTGCTGAATGGTCTGGTGCAGACAGATTAAGTGGTCCGAATGATATAGTGCAAAATGAAATATAATTGTTTGGTAAATGTTCAGGATGTAATTAGGGCTCTTAATGATTAAGGGAGGTCCAGGATACAAAATGATTCAGAGGGTTTTGTAACCATTAAGAGGCAGACTTATTTTTTTGCCAAACAGGATTCACCTCTTGGCGTAGGGTAACCCTTTTATGTAAGATTGGAAGGAGGATAAGCACACCAACAAGGGCTCTATGGCATTTTGTTAGAAAATTGGTCCATGAAGAAAGACTAATGGCTAGGAATCTGCAAGTACAAAGGTATACACACCGACACCATGTCACCATGATACCAATGAAGGCTCTATGGTGTTTTGTTCACAATTTTTAAAAATCTCATATGGTGAACCAGGGATGAGTGACACTTCAATTTGGTCACAAATTCTATAGAACATAAGTGAAAAACACATCCTAAACTACTTGATGTTTCTTGATGTTCTGAAACTCAAATAAGAGACATCTATGCTAATTCAGCATTCATGTATTGCTTTAAATGCAAGAATACCTAAGAGCCTAAAGAAGTGAAAGGGTATCCAAGTTCTTGACTAGACAGTCGACAGTGATAAGATATTAGATTAAGAGCATACACAGTTAGAATCTACAGTAGTGATAACAAAGTGTCTAAATAAAGATGTAAAAGTTTAGCTAATTATACAATGATAGAGAGAGAGAGAGAGAACAAGTTTCTCCCACCATTCTAGAAATTGAAGGTAATTTTTTACTAGTAAGGTGAAATGGTCTACTTTCTAACTTCAAATCGATAGCAATTCCTAAAAGAAACTTCTGAAACAATTCAAAACTCTATAGAATCTTACTACAAAAGTACAAATACTTCAGATACAAGAGAATTTTAATACTATTGTAACAAAATTCACATTCTCAACCACATTTTCGGTGGTAATAATCTCTACCTTTACAGACCCTAGTGGCTAGTGCTATACAAAAATTGGAAGAACTTTAACTGGAGATCCCAAAAACATCCAACATGACATCAACAGTTGATCACAAAAGATTAAAGCAAATCGATTGAAAAGAGACATCATCAGATTGATTTTGTTCATAGAATCAAACAGCAACGAATTGAAAGTGATAAATGGTGGAATTTTGATTACCTTCAGAAAGCCAACCGTAACCTTGGCGAGAGAGAGTGAGCATAGATGTCATCAAAGCCGAAGCAGTAGCTGTATGAAATGGTTGCATCGTTTCCAAACAAACGCTCATTTCAACCGGACACCTTAAATTCACCAACCAAAAACATGAATTTTTTGCAAAATAGGCATCAAAAACTATATCAATTTGTATATAATTAATGAGTGTGATGCGTAAATCACCTGAAAATCCGATGAGAACTAGGTTTTGTGGTTGAGAAGCGAAAGGGAGAAGGAGAAGGTGCGCCTCCTTTGCATTTGGCTTCGGAGGAGATTCTAGCGGCGGCGTTACGGACGGAAGTTGACCGTAAAAACGATCTGGCAGCGGCGGCGCCGGTCATCTTGATAACCTTTTTTTCTCCTGTGGAAATTGGATCTGAATGCGATGGAATCCCCTGCTTAAACCCTTGAGAAATAAATTTGTATATAACACCCTTAAACTACTCATAATTTACTTTTAACCCCCACTACCCAGGGGTGAACATAGAAACCGGGTACCTGACTTTGGACTCAGAATCGGAATCGATATGATTGGTACTGATTCCAATTCCCGTTCCTAAAATTCAGAATCGATTGAGACTTGTTCTGGTTCTCGTTTATTGGAACAATTAATCGTTGGGTGTCCGTTGAGACTGATCCTGTCGGATACCTAAAGCTGGAACCAATGGGTACTCGTTACTTTTTTAGTAAAAAATATTTTATATGTTTATTATATTTAATAAACTAAAATTGAAATTATTGATTGATCTTGTAGGCTTATACTTACCGTTGTTTTGCTGTTGTCAAAAGTTTCTATCAAATTATTTATGTAATTGTTAGTTTTTATCATATTAGTTTTCATTGTTTGTATTATTTGTTTCTTTAAGTTGGTACTTTGTAATAACTAATAACTACTTTTTTGTAGTATGGAATGATAAAAAAAAAATTAAAAAGTAGACATCGGATAGGCGGATACCCGGTAGCGGAACCGGTTCCAAGTGATTCCAGGACCGATTCCCAAAAATAAAGAATTGGTGTAACCGGTTCCGTTCAGTTCCTCCATTGCATGAAGAGTTCCATGAATTTTGATCGGGGCACTCACATTTGCTCACCTCTTCTTTCACTTAGATGGATCCGCTTAGCACTTGCTTGCCAGGAGCTTCACCTTCGAAGAGAGATTTGGGAGGCAAGATGGATTATTGAGAAAGGGGCGAGATGGAGAATAGGGCCCAAAAGTGCATATTTTGTTTCTTTTTCTGATTTAACCTCTTTATTCTCTTTACTAGCCGTAAATTTAGAAGTAGAAACTTAGTCAAAGTTGAGTAGAAACCGAGATCAAAATTGAGTACAAACTTAGTCAGAGTTGCCCAAGACCCAGAATAAACTCAAACGTAGTTGTAATGCGGAAACAATAAACTCGAAATCTCAATGGAAATAACAATCAACCACAAACATATAACGTAACTTGATGGAAATAAATAAGAGAGAAAACGACACTAAATTTACATGGAAAATCCGAAATCGTAAAAACCCACGAGCCGAAAACACCATCGAGGGTCAACTATATATAATCGATCAATGTTATAATACTTGAAATTACAGATTTAACACTAATCTATATTTGTTGGGAGAGATAAACTATTAAATATGGAGATCACTCATCCACCCACATTGTGGGGAGAAAATATTCAAAGAATATATCTTGAGAGAGCATCCATATAGAGGAATATGGAAAGTTGGAAATCGCTTCATGTAACTCTCCGCAATTCTTTGGTGTAACTTAAACAAAGTCTAAAACGAGTATGTATGCGGGTTTGAGAGGACTAAAGGTCACCCGACTTAATAAATATTCTAGCGTGTAAAGTAAGCTGATAGGCGAGTTTAAAGGCTTATATAGTCGCCTTTTACACCGTTTTAAGCCAATTGACTACAAATATTGACTTCATTTCCATGCACTATTATTGTGAATTCCTCTTTCCGTGCACATCTTTGGAGGCAAATAAATTACAATAGGCATATAATTCGGTTTATTGGTTTTGAAAAGAGATAGATATTCCCACATTATAACTAGAAAATGGACAATGGGCCATTGGGGACATTATGGTATAGGCTCATATGGAGTCGAATACAGACCGTTTGACATTGTGGTGTAGTTTTCAGTGAACGAGCAAATATAGGATCATCGAGTGTTTCAAGCCATAAACCATGAAGGTTAATATGTGTTAGTCCCCAAAGAGAGATGGCTAACTAAGAGAGGGTTTTGTAGAAGGGGGGGTTGAATATAAAACACACAGAATATACTCTTTTTAAATTTTTTAATATAAATATTAAAAATTTACACACAGATAGTTTGATGCGGAAAAGAACGGGCGGACTATTCTATCAAACTAAACACGCGAGATAACGATAATTAACTATTACACTAAGCAAGTTAAAACATCTTGTTATAGCACACGGCTTTGCCACGGTCGAAACAAATAATCAACTACGAAGATTTGTTGAAAGCGTGAGATTTCTGGGAAGGACTTCATCTCCTTTTATAGTGTCCATACATGGGATGCAAGTGGACAGCTGTCAAGGTTTCATTAGCTGGAAGATTATCTGATGGACAAAGGAAGAGACCACTTCCTTTGTACTAGAATAATGGATGAACCATTCCTTGTAGCACGTAATGTCAGATAACTTTATCTTCTTTTCTTCATGCTCTGTGAAGTCCCATCAAGCCTTTTAGCTAAAAGACAAATATTCCTTTTATAAGAATAAAAGAGAATGTCTTTAATTAAGGCTTGGTGCCCAAGTTCTTGCTGGCTCACGTGTCTTGCAATTGATGTGAGTCAAGAACTTATCTCTTTGAAATTGCTAAGTGATACATCTCACTATGTATCACATCGGTGGATACCTTATAAAGTGGAGTTGATAAGTGTACACTTTGCTTGATAACTTCTTCTTTCACTAAGTGACAAAAGTGTATACCCTTGTGAGTTGATATCACAGCCTTAGAAAATATACCTGCAATTTCGGTGACCAAGATCATAGTGTCGGTGACCATGACATCAAACTTGATGACCTCATCTTATTTGATGTCCTTAGTACTTTGATGACTTTTGAGTGTACCATCGGTGACCCACATTTATATTGGTGACCCAATCTTGACTTGGCAAGATGGTACGAATATTGAAGTTGGTTGATACATCCAAAATTCCACTTTTTGATGTACAACCCCTTGATTGAATAGTCTTTGACTCTTCAATACTTGAAGCATATTTCGGACCTTCAAAAGAACTGTAAAAATTCATTCATATAAAGGAAGGTGGTTCATCACCAAATCATCGGTGACCCAACAATCTCCCCCTATTTGATGATGATACTGTAGGTTAGAAAAGAATTCTTTTTGACCACTTTCTATTTTTCTTTTGGGTTCTTTTGACTCGATTTTTTTTTTTTTTTTTTTTTTTTAGCGAGTATGTACGGTATGGAGTATAAAGCTGAATAAAAGAATAAGTATAAGTTTAAATATGTGCAAAGCTTGTAAAAATATTAACAAGAGATGGGATGGAAGAAAAGTATGAACTTTTATTAATCAACACATAGGATTGATCGAGTACATGATTAATAAAGTTCATGCGTACTATACGTACGAGGATCAAGGATGCGAGGAGGGTTCTCTTCTTTTAAGTTCATCCGGGATCATTCTTGTGATGCCATGGTCTTGAATGGGAGGCACTCCAAGAATAGCGAGAGAGAAAGGAGGCTGTGAGCCCTTGGAATGTCGGAGGCTGCGAAGAAACCTATGTTGCCATAGATGTCCTCAAAGAATACTCCAAGTTCGGGCTCGGTGATCATGGTTTGCTCGGGATAAGCAATAGGAGTGGGAATAGAAAGATTAATACACGACGCGTCAATCTTTATGCCCACTTTCATGAAGCATGGAAAAGTGTCCTTTCTTTTTGTTCTTTGGAGGTTTGACCAACTCTCCCGGAGAGACCACTTTTGAATAAGGTACATCCGTTGACCTTCAGAAAGGTGACAAGAATATTATGCTCCTTTTGAATCTTCACCATTTTGACAAAGAGCTTTCGATGGTATTCGGTATCGGTTCCTTGTGTTTGCTTTTGCTCTTGTCAATGCAATTTCCAACCTCATCCATTCGGAGATACCAAGAGCTTCAAGCCAATCAACCTCACAAACTTTCATAAGAGAATCAGCTCTTTTAAGAGTGATAAGAAGTTTGGGAGAATTCTTAGTTGGAGGATGAATGGTGGCACCGATGATCTTTGAATCATCCTTTCTATTCTTCAACCTCCTTTTGAACCACTCTATTTCCTTTGCCTTCTTGGCCTCATCAACCGATTTTGCAGCTTCAGATTTCTTCTTTATATTTTCAAGCTCATCTTTTTGAGCTTGAATTGCATCGGTGACTTTGGCATGTACAGCTTCATCATGAGCTAGCTTGAGTACATTAGTCTGATCATACTCAAGCTGAGCCCTTATTGCTTCCTCTCTTTCAGCCTCAGAGAGAATTACCCCAAGAGGATCGGTGAGTGCTGGGGCAGGCTGAAGTCTGAGAGTGTCTGCATGAGGATCTCTCATCCTTTTCTTTTTCTTTCTTTCTTCTTCCTGTTCTTCAAAAGAAAGAGGCTTCTTTCCTTTGGCTTTTTCTTTTCTTTTCTTCTCTTCTTCAGTTTCAAGGGGTTGAGCACTGACACTCTCCCCCTCAACAGCTGCTTCGGGTACCAAAGGAACAGGGACCACCTCTGTGGCTGCCACGTCGGTGGCTGGATGAGTTGGAGAAGCCACATCGGTGGCTTGCTGGCTGGCGTCGGCGGCTGTTTTGGCAGTGTCGGCGTCGGCGGCTTTGGTAGCTGGTTGAGTGGTCTTCACATTTTTCTCCCCCTCAGTGGTGGAACCCTTGAAACCCACTGAAGAGAGAAACTCCTTAATCCTTTCCACATCAGAGCAGAGACCCCCAAGTTTCTTTTCTACCCTTTGAAGGACAAACCTGTCAGTATCTTGAAAGAAAGAATCACCAATATCAAGTTCAACCGTTGGAGAAGAGGTTGGAACTTTATCAATCTTGGTGTGTAGACTTGATAGAGACTCCATTATTGCCTGTTGATTTGCAATAAGAGTAGAGATATTGGTGGCTTGCTGAGAAGAGGTGCTTCGAAGATCTGAATGGATGAAAGCACAGATGCTTGACTTGAAGAGAATCCTTGCTGAAGATCAAGGATATCCAAATGTAGAAGATCTAAACATGTCATTAGAGTTGGGTGACTCACCGACAACTCCTCTATGTTAGACCTGAGAGATGAGGAAAGGGAATCCATTCTTTCCATTTCCTTTGATGCATGGTCTTCTAAAGCCTCCACCCTTTTGATAGTGTCACTAGTAAAGGTGGTGAAAGCCTGAAGAAGGTCATTCCCTTGCTTTGAAGACATGGGAGCAGAAGGATGAGGCTTTGGTGGTTGACCAGTATTATCATCACTGGAAGAATAATCCACCAAACCTGTAAATTTTCTTGGGGGGGATTTAGGAGATGAGGGGGAGACACTCTTAGGAGAGTGTCTTTGAGGGGATTCCTCAGTAATGGGTTCCTCCATACCCTTGTCATGTACGGGAGACGTACCTATCCAAGGAGTAGTGTCGGACATCGAGAAAATCGATAAAGAGGTTGCTCCATCAAATGCACCTGGTTGTGGTGCATTCTCACGTGGAGTGTGGACATGGAGCTGAGAGAGCTCTAGGGGTGAAGAAGAGGTACCTTGGATGGGAGACTCCAAGTCATCTTCATCAACTAAGGAGAAAGTTGATGAAGGAATAAGAGGGGTGTCCTTTGTACAACCATGTCCTTTTGAGAGGGCATGGAGGAGGCTAGGAGTAGCTAAGTGTTCCTTGGGTTTTGTGAGGATATTTTCAACACCTACTGGCTTTTGGGAGCCAGTAGATGGATCATGTGCTTTAACCCTTTGGGTTCCCTTAGACTTCTTTGAGGAAGTCTTTGGGGGGCTTTTAGAGTTTCTCCGCTTATGGGATTTGGATGCTTGGGTGGAAGCCAAAGGCTCTTTTGGCTTCGTAGCATCGGTGGGTGCGGAGGTAGATGTGCCCGACGCTTTGGATCTCTTAAGAGATTTGGGCACACCGGTGACTCTAGGTACGGAGGGGGTAGAAGACATACACGAAGTTCTGCGAAGACGCGGTTCATTCTCTCCCCAAGTAAGAGTTGCATTTCTTGCAAACTCGACCATAGAAGGTACGAGAGGGTTGTACGATGCTAAGACGACCTTTTTCATGATACGGTTACCCACTTGGTGGAGAGGGAGATCATATACTATATCATCTCTTTTCTCTAATTTATCTGCCAACTTTGCATGAATAATAAGAGAGAAAAGTCGCTGAAATGGTACCTGCGGACGTCGGAGGGTAGAGAACGAGGAGATGATTTCATTAAAGAAATAGGCGGCATAATCTATTTTTCTTTGAAAAATAAGAGCATGTGCCACTCGATTCTGAGAAGGTGAGCGATCCGGACCACTGTCTTCTTGCTCGGACACGTAATCGGATGAGCAAAGAAGAAGTTCCAAATACTTCCCATGTTTTTGCGCAATAAAGTACTGGACCACTTTGACTTTGATCCCTTCTTCTCTTCCAAGTAGTTTAACACATCAACCACCATTTGATGTTCATTACCAAGAGGGAATGGTTCATAAGAATCATAAACAGGAAGCTTGAGAATGCTTCTAACATCTTCCACATTGAAGATCACATCATGTTCATCATTACTTAGAACAGATGCAATAATTTGATCCGATGAGGCATCAAATGTGCAAGTTAACCAAAAGTTTCCAAGAAGAAACTTACTCATTTTGGGCTTTGCTGTCAGAGCATATTGTAGAGGGCATCTCTGAAGAAACCAACAAACATCATTGTACTCTGGATGAGCATTGTCAACTCCTATTCTTCCAAAGTAGTTGCATGCAGGGAAGGAGAGAGATCCAAAAGTGATTGTTTGTTCTTCACCAATTCTTGAAGGAGAAGCCATTGAAGAAGAAAATGAAGTTGCAGGTTGCAGGTTTTTTGCTTTTGAAGGTGATGAGAAGATGGGTGCGAGAAAGGTGGTGAAGTAGTGGGGGAAGAGGTTATATATGAGAGGGAAATTTCAAACTTTCAAAAATAATGATTATTTTTGGTGATTGAAAGGTCAGAATTCTAAGGGTTTTAGGGTTGAATTCGGCGCATGGTCTGACATTGATGATGTCATTAGGGATAAGAACAAGAATTCTAAGAGTTATCTTTTAAGGGTTAAGAAGATGAAGAGACTGTAACGGTTACCTCGGTGAGTGTGTGAGAAAGACGTCGGTGGCTAGTGAGAGAGAGAGACGTCGGTGGCTAGACGACAGGTCGACGTCGGTGGCTCAATCAAGGGAGCAACGTCGGTGGCTAGAACAAGGGAGCAACGTCGGTGGCTCGAACTAGGATGAGAGAGAGACGTCGGTGGGTGTACATGGTGAAAACGTCGGTGGCTCGTGAGTCTAGGAGACAATGTCGGTGGCTCGAACCAAGACGAGAGAGAGACGTCGGTGGGTGACGCAAGCAACGTCGGTGACGTCGGTGACCTCGTGAGACGGCGTCGGTGGTTGGTGGTGCACCGATGATGGTTTCGTCGGCGGTTGGTGGCGAAGAGGTGGTTGTCGGCGACGTCGGTGTTTGAGCGATGGTTCTCGGTGGTTATGGTTGCCGACGGTGGATGGATCTAGGTGTCGCCGTCGGTGGATGCGAAAGTGGTTCGATGGTGGATGTTTTTGGTGAGTGGTTTTTAGGGTTAGGGTTTTGGAGAGAGAGAAAAATAGAAAGAGAGAGAGAGAAGAGACACTGTCGGTGACCTAGTCACCGACATTACTGTATGTATATATATATATATATTTTTATTTTCTTTTTTTTTTTTTTTTTTTTGTTTTTATATAAATATATTAATATAATATAATATATAATATATAATATATCTATAAAGTATACATATAATATATATATAAAACATATAACATATATAAGTTATAAATATATAAATGTATATAATAACATACATTATATATAAATATAAAATATATTAGTCTATGTTTATCATACCTAACTCACAGATGAGAAACTTGAACCTTGCTTCATCAAGGGGCTTTGTGAACAGATCAGCTAGTTGATAATCGGTGGGGATGAAATGAAGTTCCACATCATCTTTAGAGACATGATCTCTTATAAAGTGATACCTAATATCAATGTGCTTGGATCTTGAATGAAGCACAGGGTTGTTGGCAATGGCTATTGCACTTGAGTTGTCACACATGATTGGGATCTTTGAGAAAATCTGATTGTAATCACACAAATGATTTTTCATCCACAATATTTGTGCACAACAACTTCCGACGACCACATATTCGCCGGCGGTAGAGGTAGACACCGAATGTTGTTTCTTACTTGACCGGCTCACAAGCTTTCCACCAAGTAACCGACAACTTCCGGTTGTACTCTTTGTCTATTTTTGAACTGCAAAATCGAATCGAGTACCGATGAGATCGAAACACGAGTCTTTGGGATACCAAAGACCCGGATTTATGGTACCTTTCGGATACACAGAAAATCCTTTTCACGACGGCTAGGTGTGATTCTTTAGGATTTGCTTGGTATCGGGCACATAGACAAGTAGCAAACATGATGTCGAGTCTACTTTTGCGGTTAGATAGAGAAGGGATCCTATCATGGCTCTATAATTTGTAATATTTACGAAATGCCATCGGGATCGGAAAAGAGTTTAAGAGGAGGAGCCATAGGAGTTTTCATGGTAGAGCAAGTATCAAATTGAAACTTTTTTCGAAGATCTTTAATGTATTTACTTTGATTTATGAAAATACCTTCGAAGATTGTTTTACTTGCAAACCAAGAAAGAAAGTTAACTCCCCCATCATGCTCATTTCATATTCCTTTTGCATGAGGGAGCTAAACTCATCACACAAGGATTCATCGGTGGCTCCAAAAATAATATCATCTACATAGATTTGAACAAGAATGATATTACCTTGTGATTTCTTGAAGAAGAGAGTGTTGTCAACCTTGCCTCGTATGTACTTATTTCTAAGTAGATATTACGAGAGAGTGTCATACCGAGGCACGTGGAGCTTGCTTCGGTCCATATAGAGCTTTATCCGACCTATATACATGATATGGATGGATTGGATCTTCAAACCCGGAGGTTGCTTCACATACACTTCTTGACTAATTCACCATTCGGAAGGCACTTTTGACATCCATTTGGAATACCCGAAAATTCTTGTAAGGCTGCATGGGCAAGAAATATTCGGATAGCTTCCAATCCGGCAACGAGAGCAAAGGTTTCATCATAATCAATTCCTTCCTCTTGCCGATATCCTTGAGCAACCAACCTTGCCTTGTTCCTTATGATAGTTCCTTCTTCGTCCATCTTATTTCGAAACACCCATTTTGTTCCAATAATTGTTTTGTTGGATGGACGAGGAACTAATTTCCAGACTTTGTTTCTCTCAAATTGTGAGAGCTCTTCTTGCATGGCAATTACCCAGCTTGGATCAGCTAGGGCTTCATTTATCAGCTTAGGCTCAAGAATGGAAACAAAGTTGACATATAAGCACAGATTGCTTATGCCTCTTCTGGTTTTTACACCAACTTGTGGATCACCTATGATTTGATCTATTGGATGATCCATGGTCCACTTTAGTGCAGGAGGTAAGGAGGGAGGTAGAGAAGAGGATGAGGTAGGATTTTGGGATGGTGAAGAAGGGTTTAAGGGAGATATAGTGTTTTGGTGGGTAAGGTCTTCTAAAGAGTTAGTTTCAGGAGGTGGAGAAGAAAGAGAAGGTTCAGAAGGTGAGGTGGTGTTTATGGGAGGCTGAGAAGGGTTGCTATCTGGAGGATTGGTTTGAGAGGAGGATGGAATTTCACTAACACATGAATTTATCCATAGGTTTAATTCTTCTTCATCACAAGAGATAATGAAGAAGTTTCAAACTCATCAAACTTTACATGCATAGATTCATCTATGCATTGTCTTCTTAGATTGAAGATTCTAAAGGCTCTTGAGGAGAGAGAATAGCCCATGAAAATTCCATCATCAGACTTTGGATCAAACTTTCCAAGTTGTTCCCTGTCATTTAGCATGTGACATGCACAGCCAAACACATGGAAGAAGTCAACTGCAGGTTTTCTACCATCGAAAACTTCATACGGAGTCTTGTCATGCCTTTTGACTATGATAGACCTATTTTGAGTAAAGCATGCAGTGTTAGCTAGCACGCCCCAAAAATAGGTTGGCAACTTGGATTCACTCAAGATAGACCTTGCGGCCTTCACATAGTGTTCTATTCTTTCTCTCAACAATACCATTTCTTTGAGGAGTGCGTACGGCGAGAAGTTACGAGAGATTCCTTTTAGGTCAAAGAAATCTTCCGGAGCGAAGATTCTTGAATTCGGTGCCATTATCACTTCGAAGGACTTCACCGGTTTACCATTCAAATTTTCAATCTTTCTTGTAAACTTTGATGATTTCTTCAAGAAGATCACTCTTGTGTTTCGGAAAGAACACCCAAGTATATCTAGAGAATTCATCGACGATTACTAGCATATACTTTTTACCACCCGCATCGGGTGTCTTGACCGGACCGCATAGATCCATGTGAAGCATTTGAAGAGGTTGAGAGATAGAAGAGCATTGTTTTGTTTTAAAGGAAGTTACGGTGAGTTTTCCTTTTTCACATGCCCCACACTGACTTTTCTTTTTCAAAAGCTATTTTTGGCATTCCAACAACCGAACTCCTTGTTGGAGAGTTTGTTCAAGGTTTTAAAGTTTAGATGAGAGAACCTTTTATGCCACCCAACTTTGTTTGGCTAGCTCTTGAGAAAGGAGACACACGCTTCTCCTATTGCACTTTCCTTCATGTTGATTATGTACACGTCATTCGGTCGGGTTCCTCGCTAGTACAATCTTGTTCCGTACGTCAAAGACCAAACATACACATATTTGGAACATGACCTTATAGCCCAAATCACATATTTGGCTTATGCTTAGAAGATTGTACATCAGCCCTTCAACATGAGCTACTCTGGAGAAAGTGATGGTTTCATTTGAAATGGTACCATATCCTTTGGTGACCCCTTTTCCATTTCCTCCAAAGGAAACAGTGGGTCCCTTTTCTTTTGAGAAGTTAGAGAGAAGAAGTTTGTTTCCGGTCATGTGTCTTGAACATCCACGATCCATGTACCATATATGATCTTTATTTGGTACTGCACCCGAAACAAATTTAGACTTTTGGTACCCATTTTGAGGTGGGTCCTTTGGGATTAGAAGGCATTTTAGATTTGCAAGGAGCCAAGTCTATTGGGCAATTTTTAGCAAGATGAAGAGTGTTGCCACAGTTATAGCACTTCTTTAAAGGAAAGACCTTTTTAAAATCCCTATCATCTAAACTTTGGACGAGAGGTTGAGGAATGAGAAGAAGAGGGGTGTCCAACACTGGTCTTGGTCCAAGAATACCTTTACCAGGATTTCTTGATTTCTTCAAGTTCTTGACCGAGGAATAAAGTCAGTAGCTATTTGAGATTTCCTTTTAGATGAAAATTTTGGTTTAGAAAATTTTTTCTTTTGAGGAGAAAATCTTTTTGAAGAAGGATACTCAGCAACTTCAGAAGGCTGCTCCTGGGAGTATCTTGACTCATGAAGACTTAAGGAATTTAAAAGTCTTTGAATAGGTTTGGGAGAAGAAGAAGAGCTTGGAAGAGTTGAAACCATTGAAGACTCAGAAGAGATTTCTTTAGCTTTAACAAAGACTCGAAACTTTTTGGAACCGATTCTACTTTGAGCATGTCAAGTAGATCTATAGAGTGAACGGAGGTAGAATCCTCGGATGAGTATCCGAAGAGAGCATCATCGTCATCGGAAAAGAAACCGGCGGAAAACCTTGACACTCAGAAAAAGAAGGGAGTGGAAGGTCAAGAGGTTGAGGAATATCTTTTCCATAACCAAGGCCAGACTTATCCTTGCTGGTGATTTGATCTTGAAGGATCCTTTCTAGATTCTTAGAGGATTTAGTCCATTTAGATAGAACCTCTTGTTCCTTTTCAAGTGTAGAAGAAATCTTTGATTTTTCCTCAGAAATTTGTCACGTCGTTTAAATACCGAAGGTTTTCCGGATCGACTTTCATTTTGTCAAAATCTTTTAGTTTTGAAAAGCAAGAGAGGAGTTGATCATTTAGACATTTTATATGCATATCGACCTTTTTCTTTTGAATCTTTAAGTCACAAAAGTCAACAGTTAAAGAGTCAAAGGCATCAGCCTTTTGATCATCAGAGAGAAAGGTAAAAGGATGTACCTGAAGTTTTGTCCCTGAAGTGGATCCCTCAGCAGATACAATAGTGGTGTAGAGTGATTTCTCCATGTCTTCTATCTCATCAATTTTGGCCATGAGGCAACTTAGTGACATACTCACTCTCACTCTCGCAGGTTTGCTCATCTTCCCGCAATGAGCCTCAAGCAACTAAGGTTTTATTTTTACCTTGGTTTCTCTCCTTTTCTCTCTTGTATTTTGCTTTGTATTTCTTGTACCTTGAGGTTTCTTTTGATTCGAGTTTTCCTTAGAGGATTGGCTATTTCTCTCTTCATGCTTCCTAGAAAGTGATTTTGAGAAGTCATGGCCATAAGAAGAAGAAGGTTTAGAAGAAGAAGCTTTTGATGCGCATTCGAAGCAAAATGACCTTTCTTTCCACAATTGAAGCATTCTTCATTTGCTTTATCAGAAGAGGATTTTTGAGAAAAAGACTTTCTATTAAATTTGGAGCGGTTTGAAGAAAATCTTTTGTTCTTAAGGTTTCCAGCAAGCATTGCCATACTATCAGAGAGTATGTCGATAGGTCGATTCTTCTCCTTCATCATCGGCGTATAGTATGCATCTGACAGATGAGAAGAGTCGTCCTTAATATCTTTTTCAGAATTAGAAGAAGGATAGGTGATTCTAGGAACACAAGAAGAAGATTTTGAATCACCTATCAAAGCAATAGAGGAGGATTTAATATCCTTTATAAGAGACTTTCTGATTCTTAGTTTGTTCATAGTGAAGAAGAGTTCCATAGAGAGCGATTAAAGGCATTATTTCTAAGTCCTTGGTTTGCTTGATGCGAAGTACGGATAGTTTCCCGAGAAATGCGGAAGACAATCCATAAACTTGCGGAGAACTTCTTCATTATCATAAACTCGTCCAAGAGCTTTGAGATCGTTAAGAAGGCAGTTAAAACGATTAAAGTAGGTAGAAAGAGATTCTCCCTTTTCATGGGAGAAGAGTTCATACTTTCTAACAAGACGAGATCTGTTAGATTTCTTTACTTCTTTGGTGCCTTCATATAAGACACTCAAAGTATCCCACATCTCTTTAGCGGTGGGAAGGTTAAGAAGAGAATGATACACATCATCGGGAAGGGACACGACGAGAGCGATTTGACTTTAGTATCTAAAGCAACTAGGCGTTTATCATCTTCACTAAATTTGTTAGAAGGTTTAATGATATATCTACCGGTTTTCTCACTTCTTTCGTCATCGACTCTATGTCCTTTCCTTCGGCGTCCTTTTGAGGGCCAAAGCGAGCCCATATTTTAGGAATAATAGGTCCCTCGGCGAGAATGTTGGGATACTGCAATCTATCACTTCCAAGAATAATAACATGCGATTTTTCCATAACCCAAAGTTATTTGGGTTGAATCTTGGGGGTTTAGCCAAAGATCCTAAATCATATGTATTCTTGGAAGAGGTTTGCAAGGTACCATCAACATTTGAGGTAGTAGCCATCACGGATACGGTTTATGAGATTAAACCAGCACGATACCAATTGTTAGTCCCCGAAAGAGAGATGGCTAACTAAGAGAGGGTTTTGTAGAAGGGGGGTTGAATATAAAACACACGAGAATATACTCTTTTTAAATTTTTTAATATAAATATTAAAAATTTACACACGGATAGTTTGATGCGGAAAAGAACGGGCGGACTATTCTATCAAACTAAACACGCGAGATAACGATAATTAACTATTACACTAAGCAAGTTAAAACATCTTGTTATAGCACACGGCTTTGCACGGTCAAACAAATAATCACTGCGAAGATTTGTTGAAAGCGTGAGATTTACGGGAAGGACTTCATCTCCTTTTATAGTGTCCGTACATGGGATGCAAGTGGACGTGCATCTCAAGGTTTCATTAGGTGGAAGATTATACGATGGACAAAGGAAGAGACCACTTCCTTTGTACTAGAATAATGGATGAACCATTCCTTGTAGCACGTAATGTCAGATAACTTTATCTTCTTTTCTTCATGCTCTGTGAAGTCCCATCAAGCCTTTTAGCTAAAAGACAAATATTCCTTTTATAAGAATAAAAGAGAATGTCTTTAATTAAGGCTTGGTGCCCAAGTTCTTCTTTGGCTCACGTGTCTTGCAATTGATGTGAGTCAAGAACTTATCTCTTTGAAATTGCTAAGCGATACATCTCACTATGTATCACATCGGTGGATACCTTATAAGACTTGGAGTTGATAAGTGTACACTTTGCTTGATAACTTCTTCTTTCACTAAGTGACAAAAGTGTATACCCTTGTGAGTTGATATCACAGCCTTAGAAAATATACCTGCAATTTCGGTGACCAAGATCATAGTGTCGGTGACCATGACATCAAACTTGATGACCTCATCTTATTTGATGTCCTTAGTACTTTTGATGACTTTTGAGTGTACCATCGGTGACCCACTATATTGGTGACCCAATCTTGACTTGGCAAGATGGTCTGAATATTGAAGTTGGTTGATACATCCAAAATTCCACTTTTTGATGTACAACCCCTTGATTGAATAGTCTTTGACTCTTCAATACTTGAAGCATATTTCAGACCTTCAAAAGAACCTGTAAAAATTCATTCATATAAAGGAAGGTGGTTCATCACCAAATCATCGGTGACCCAACAATATGAATAACCATTGATATGTAGTTGGGATCATGAACATAGATACATGGCCTAGTTATGTGTTATGTCACTATCAATGGAAAACGTGTCTCCTCCATCATTGCAAGATGTGTCTGACACTTGTATTTTTTAGAGCGAAGTAAATGGCGGGTATTGATTTTTATAAATGCTTCCGGTTTTATATTTTGTAACCTCATTTTTAAATTGTTTGAATTCACTAGTCTTTAAAGTTAACATTTTTTTTAAATGACATGTATATCAGGTTCCATAAGCAACAGGCTAAGGACGCTTGAGTGGAGCGTTGGATGCGAATAGGTACACTTTTTGGGTAGCATTGTTAGAATACCTTAAAAACCTGTATGATAGAGTCTTTTGGTGGTTGTAGTGACAGTAGAATATAATCTATTTTTAGAAGTGATTCGGATTAAAAGGTTGTTAGTTATAATCTATAATTTACTTTTGTAATCGCTTTGCATAGTCCCATTTTCTATGACAAAAACTCGTATATTTATACTAAGGGGCTGTTTGTTTAGGTCTGAATACTGCCATTCAGAGGCACGTCTGAATAGTGCCATTCAGAGGCACGTCTGAATCGTGTAGAGGTAGGATACTGTTTGGCAAAAAAAAAGTTCCTCTGAAGTGGAACAAGAGCCTCTGGATGATGCAGGCCCTAACCCCAAGCTAAATGATTCAGACTTGTTATTTTCTCCAAAATACCCTTCTCTTTTTTTCAGCACCTTCACATCCCACGATTCTTCTCTCCCCTATGATTTCTCTCAAACCCTTCCACCACCGCCTGCCGGCTGCTGCCCTTCGCCGACCGCCGACTGTTGCCCCGGGGATGGGTATTCATCACAGGGAAAAGGGAGGAGGATTTCAGATCTGGTTCAACCAGAGTTTTTGGATGTGGGAAGAACTTCGATCGAGGTTTTCATATTTGACGGGATGGAATCTCCGATAGGGGTTTTCAAGTCTGTTTTATGCGTCGTCGTCTTCTCCGGTGACCTCATATCTTTTCCGGCGACCTCGTCATCTTCTCCAGCGAGCTTGTATCTTTTCCGGCGACCTCGTCATCTTCTCCAGCGAGCTTGTATATTTTCCAACGACCTCGTCATCTTCTCCAACGAGCTTGTATCTTTTCCGGCAACCTCTTCATCTTCTCCGGCGAGTGCTTATCCTCCAGTAAGTTTGGTTTGGGTCTGAGAAGGAAGATGAAGTTTGATCCCGACATCTTTCAGTAAGTTTGATCTTGATATCAATAAGGAAGATGAAGTTTGATCTAGGATTTTGAATATGGGTTTGATACAAGTTTCTGGATATGGGTTTGTTTGATTTAAGTTTTTGAGTTTGGTGATTTTGGTTTGATTTAAGTTTTTTCTTGGTGTGTTTTGAATGAAGAAATGATATTTTTTCTTGGTGTTTTCGAATGAAGAAATGAAAGATTTTTTCTTGATGTTCTTGATTCAATGAAAAAAATTAGTTAAAAAAATGAAAGATTTGGTAACTGATGTTGATGATCCCTGTGTGTTTGGTTAAATTATACATAGAGTTAAAATGGTAATTTGTTCTCATTCAGACGGTCATTCAGAGCAATTAGCAAACAACCATTTTTCATTCTGCACTATATCATACAGAGCCTCTATACCCTCCAGACCTCTATACCATTCAACTCTATACCATACAGCAACTACCAAACAGTCCCTAAGTCTTTTTGTGGTTTAAGTTGTCTCATGTTTTAGACGTCTTACGTGTTATAGCTGAAAAATATTCTTAATAGTTATTTGGATCGAAGGTATTTATTGGATTTGGTTTTAGTTTATTTTTCTTTTGAATTTCATTTATGTTGTTCTTCATGTTCTTTGTCAAGAATAGGTTACGATTTATAGAAAAACATGGTTTTATATTTTTAGATGTATATGATTTTATTATTTACTTGGATTGAAAAAATGTTTTATTTAATATAAACCAAGAATAAAATAGTTGTAAACATTCAGACTGTTTATTCACTACAAGTATAATCGATCAACAAGTTATTTTAAATCATACAACCAACTTAGGGACTGTTTGGACGAACTTATTGACTTATAACTTATTACCGATGTGGAAAAATGCTTATTAAAATCTGATAAGTTAAAATTTTTTACTTCTTAGAAAACAACTTATTTCCGATTTGGCACCGGATAAGTTATTTTACCCAAACACTCAAAATGACTTATTATCGGTGTCACACCGGAATAAATTAATAAGTTGTTTTGATAAGCTCAAATAAACACCCCTCAATCAATACACATAAGCGTTAATAAACAACCAACCATACAATTATAATACCGTTGTGATAGAAGATTATTTAGGAAACAAATTGAAAATAATTTATTTGGACAAAAAATTTGAAAGAAATAAAAATAAAAGAAAATAATACTTTATTTGTATTCTTGAAAGATAATGAAAAAAAAGAAAATAATTCTTCATTTTAGAAAAACGACATTTTTACTAATATACTATTTGAAAATAAAAAAAGGTTGGATTCCGGTTAGATAAATAATTATACTGAAAAACATAAGAAAATATCTCCACTTTTAAATGCACATTAGGATGTGATGCACTGAGACATATCAGATCAAACTTAATCTGAACTATAATTCATGGTGGTCTATATCCTTCTTATACTTCCTATCTTAACTCAACTTCTGACACAACATATCAGATCGGATAATTTTTTAATTTTAATAATTATTTTCCTCCTACATTAAAATCCCGTACAAAAGGAGAGAGCGAGTAAAAATGGAGATTGCGGTTTCCTCTATACGGGTCGGGTCGGTTTATGACTACCCAATTCAGTATTTAGTCTTCCCCCAAAACCTAGGGCAAACAATAGTTCGTAGTAGCAGATTGAGGCGATAGAGATGGCAGGAGGACATGGCCATGGAACAACATACAAAGGTGTCACATTGCATCAGCCTAAGCGATGGCATACGGTCACTGGAAAGGGCATGTGCGCCATGATGTGGTAATTTTTCTCTTCACGTTTTCTGCTTTGATCTCGTTTCTAAATTTGAGATTCCTGAAATTGATCCTCCGATTGAATCGTTTCTAGGTATAGCAGCTGATCGATGTATTATATCTAGTGTTAATTTCATTTTTTTTTCTTATTAGTTGGTTAAATCGTTAATTCAATGTGGTTTTTATCCTAAATTTGATTTGGTTCTATCGTTTTCGTTTGAGGGAGAAAATGAGACTCTATTGATTGGATATCGACATATCGTAAAGATCCAATTGAGGTTATAACGAAAAGGAAGAAACTAATAGAGATTTATACATCGTGTTTTTATAGTTTTGATCTGGAAAATGTTTTTAATCTAGTATTATTTTGTATTGTTATATGTGGTTATCAGCTTTTTTATATGGAAAAGATATAATTTTTTCTTAATTTTGGTGTTGAAGAATATCGATTTGGTTTCGTGCCAAGGAGTTTAATGAATGATTCTTCTTGATTAGACAAAAAGATTATTTGCATATGTTGTTCATTGATATAGAGAAGACATGATATAGTACCATTTTGAAAAGATAATCTATATAGTGTTCTTTTTATGTGGATTAACATAAGTATGATGAAGTAATAACTCATAATTGGGGATTGGAAAAACATCTTGGAATTTAGAGGTATTTGATCAAGCCAAATAAAATGGAGTAACAAAGTTTAACTTTTGGTGAGAAAAGATTGACAAGAATGTGGATCGTTGCAGTCAAATTCATATGTGCACACTCAAAGGAGTGAATTAACCAAGTGTTTAACTTAATGAATTTATGGCTGTTTCAAGAACTTTCAAACAGGACCACTTTGGTCAATCACGCAATCACCAACCCAAATACAAAATTATAAAATAGAAACACAGTAGGAGGTTTGTTTGATTCAGCCGTATCGTTAGGTTAGACGACCTATAGCCAAGTACCAATTTGTGTTTACCAGTATATTATGAATTTTAATTTCAATGGAAGTAAAAATACACTTGAAGAAAAAAAGGAAGTTGTACTGTTACAAAAATTGCACCAACTGAAGAATAAGCTCCAATCTTCTTGCTCAAAGCTGTCTGGATTCAGCTTTGCTTGAACCCTTTGAGCATAAGAGTTGGGGGCTGTTTACTTAAAGCTTAATGGGCTTAATGGACTACCTAGCTTATTCACTCAGCTATTTTTGGTGTGCCTTGGTAGTTTGTTGAAGAGATACACTGAGATACCTAATATCTCAACTTTTCTGACTTTTTTCCTTTGCTTTTACTGAAACAAATAAGATTAAGTCAGCTGAAAATAGTATCAAAATTCAAAAGATAAGTTTTAACCAACCAAAATTTCTTCAAAATCTGCCCATCAGCTAATTGTTCTAGTCTAGGTAGTCTTTATGTACTACAATGTTCTTGTTTGTTACACACTTACACCCCATCTATTTGCCAAATTATGTATGACTACTTGCCAGTGTTCGATGTTTATTAGTCTACTTATCATATCAATTAGTTTGCTTGAAAGTATAAAAGAATCTGATATCTTTTGTAATATACATTTAACATTTCCCATATAAAAAACTAGTATTTTTTTAAAATTGCACCATCAAGACATAAAGATAAACTAGTATTGCTCCGAAACATTTCTTATGGTTCCAGCATCAAAACGTAAAAGATAAACTAATATTTCTTACAGTTGTTTCATTAAAGATAAAGATAAAATGATAAATAGTTATTTATAATTGGACAAACTTGCATATATCATCGCAAAAACATAATCAAGGAACATTATCCTAGTAGCTTGTTGTTCTATGATTTCAGCCGGGAAGATTTTGCGTTTTAGAGAGAAACAGATAACAGTAGCAATTCAATTCATTTCTGCCATATTGCTTAATATCTCAAATACTCTGCTTTTATTGCTTCCTTGTTACAACCTTAAGGGTCGGTTTGTTAGCAGCTTAATGAGCTTATTGAGACTCACAACTTATTTGATCAGCTATATATGACTGTTTGGTAGTGGCTTAATGAGACAGAAAGTCTATTATTCAGCAAGCTTCTAAGGGGGAGCTTTAGTCAGAAAGCCAAGTTTTTTTTCTTCCAAACCTCCCCTTCCAAATTAAAAACAAGCACCTTCCATCTATGAAAAAACCCTAAAACAAAAACCTTTCTAATCTATACAGACAGATTAACCCACCCAGACAGCTTCATCATTACAGGACTTAATGAAAAACCAACCAAACAACAACCTAAATTTTGTTTAGTTGGTGGTCATAAATATAACTATATTATGTTACTTTCTGGCAAACTGTATACTGTCTGTCCCACAATTTTTTGCAAAATGCTGTTTAATTATCTTAAAAACTTACCAGATATAATAATGTTTCAGGTTCTGGATTCTATATAGGGCTAAGCAAGACGGCCCTGTAGTTCTGGTGAGCATCGATTTATCTCTTCTTTTTATAACGTATGGTGCATATGCTTACATGTTTAAATAAAACAATAAAGAATACGAAAAATGATAATAACATTAAATGGTGAAACTATTTACGGGAGGAAATAGAGGTTTTTGAAAGGCAAGGAAAGAAGCCATTGGAATTTGAGAGCTGGAAACTTTTTCCTCATAACAAAAGACTTAGGGGGTGTTTGTTTACCTCTTAACAGTTCCATTAAGAGGCGGTCTCTGAATCGCTAAGAGGTGAATCCTATTTGGCAAAAAAAAATAAGTCTGCTTCTTAATGGTTCCAAAACCCTCTGAATCATTTTGTATCTTGGACCTCCCTTAACCATTAAGAACCCTAATTACATCCTGAACAATTACCAAACAATTATATTTCATTTTGCACTGTAACATAAGAGCCTCTTAATCATTCTGCACCAAACCATTCAGTAACTACCAAACAACCCCTTAGAACACTAATGGTTTCTAGTTGGTGATAATACATTAAAAAGATCGTAGGTCGATATGAGTAGCTTAAATTAAAATACCATAAATTTGATTTTTATGTTTTTTGTAATTTAGGGATGGAGGCATCCTTGGGAAGGACATGGACATGGAGATGAACATTAGGTAATTTCTTCATTCTGCAATTTTATGATATTTATTAATGTTCTAAAACTAATCTTAACCTAATATTTTTCAAAATTCAAATTTGACCCTGAATATATTTCTAGTTTTGTGACTCCAAAATGTTTTTAGTTTATCATCTTTTTATTTTTATTTTAAATCTAATGTAGTTTCCAGTTTCTATGCTTTGATGGAAATAAAATAACAAAACCTTTTAATGGTTGATAGCTTTTGTTACTATACAAATTACAAAATCTTTGATCAGCAATCACATAAATGGTCTTAATAACACATGTCTTCAAGAAATATAAAGGGAAATTTTCTCAAATGTCCAAAATATACATCTGATTTATTTTCCTAACCATTTCTCTCCTATTTTAACCCAAATGTCACTGGGTCCATGCATAAGTATTGCGGACCCTCCAAAACGACGTCGTTTTTACATCTGGCATTATATGCCGGATGCGGGTGGAACCGGGTTTTGGGTCGGGTCCGTAATAGTTACGTAGCTGGCCAAAAACGACGTCGTTTTTGGGGGGTCCACAATACTTATATACCTGGGTTATGGACCCAATGACATTTGTGTAAAATTGGGAGAGATGGTTAGGAGGATAATTGATAAAGTCAAAAGTGTACTTTGGTCATTTGAGTCAATTTCCCAAACTTCATGTCATCTTCCTTTCCACCAATCAATTCATGACACATCATCACTTTATTGAAAAAGGAGAATAAAAAACTGAGTTATATAAAAGTAATGACGTGTCAGTGTCAGGAGTTGATTGGTGGGACAGGAAGGAACATGTAATTTGATTTTTTTTTTTTACCATAATCTAATATCTGATTCTGTCAGGTGGACCGATGATCGAAAATGGGCATAAAACCGATCTTGTGGTATCTTTTCGACACAACTTGCATTTCTTGGATACCTTGTTTTTCTCTGTTGAATAAAGAAAATGATAATTTGGAACTTGTGAATGACTTATGTCGTTGCGTTTACTCTTGTTTTAGATGGTAAATTGTGTGCTTTTGCACCTAGACAACATGTATCTTGACCCTAATCTTTTTGGGCATTTTATGTCATTAAGCATTTTCTTCTATTCAGTGCCATTTTTTTAGGTTAGGGGGCTCGTTGGCAGTTGCTGAATGGTTTGGTGCAGCAATGATTAAGTAGTTAGAACGATTAAGAGGCTTTCATGATATACTGCAAAATAAGACATAATTGTTTGGTAATTATTCAATATGAAGTCAGGAGGGCTCTCTGAATGGTTAAGGAAGGTCCAGGATACAAAATGATTCAAAAGATTTTGGAACCATTAAGAGGCAAAAAATTATTTTTTTTGTCAAATAGAATTCACTTCTTAACGATTTTGTCTCTTAAGAAACTGTTAAGAGGTAAACAAACAACCCCTTGGTTTACTAGTTGCTGATCGTCTCTTACCCTTTTCTGGTAACATGTGATGTTGTTTATAATACACTCTGACCAACAAATGACGTTAATTGAGATACTGACTCAGTAAGGAAGGAAAGACTCTTATTTGATTTTATTTAGACCACATTTTTATCTGTTTAGTACTTATGTCATTTGTGTTGATAAACGGTCCCTTGAAATACTTAACGAAAAGCACTTTTATCACCTATTTATTAGTGTACAAAGGGTGAAGGTTTGATCTTAATCTACCGTACTTTTATTTAGTTAGTGCTTACAATATTTTCAAGTTTTTATTTGGTTATTTATTATTTTATAAGGAAAAGTATTTGAAATTGATATGAAAATTTTAAATATAATTGTTTTTTGTAGCACAAAAATGTGGTAAATGAACACCTTGGAAAATTTAGAAAACCATATTAATGTTAAGTCACTTTTATGGCTAAGTCATTTTTTTTCTTTTATAAGTTATCCACATGAGAGCATTAAACACACCCAAAATCCTCATGAATGAGGACATATATGGATAAGGGTGTTTGCGGTGCGGTTTTAGGCTAAACCGCATCATATATGCGGTTTGAGCATTTTTTCAAACCGCACCGCATAAACCTTAAACCGCACCGTGAAATATGGTGCGGTGCGGTTTTATGCGGTTTGTATTTATCGCACTTTATGCCTACAATATATTATAAGTTTACAAATACATTATAAAATTAACGATAAAGTGGTCGTAGTCTAAAATTATAAAAACTTTCAATATATCTGATTCCTAAATACATATAGTATAATTAAAAATAGTCCAATAAGTAGAAAAAATAAACTTCAAACTAAATTGGACGTATAAGCTATAACATATCTAACTAATTTATTAAAATTATCAATTGTCACATTGGATCAACACACAAAGTCCAAAAATATTACATAAATAATAGATTATTCTATATATATGTGTGTGTGTGTTTTACGTATAAAATTAAAAATATATAAACTATGTGGTGCGGTGCGGTGCGGTTTAAACCGCGGTTTGATGACTCAAAACCGTAAACCGCGCCACATAATGCGGTTTGGTAAAAATGCAAACCGCAAACTGCACCGCGAAAGTTCCAAACCGCGCTTTACGGTACGGTGTGGGTGGTTTGTACGGTTTGATGGTTTAAATGAACACCCCAGTATATGCATGTAGACATTTTCCCCTATCCTAATTTTAGTGAATTATATATTGCTATATTATTAATCGTTTTTCAAAGAAAAGACAGAACGTCGGGAAAAAAAAAGATATTGCCTTGATGCATAATATAGACAATAGTCATTTGGTGGCATTTGTTTTTTAAGATGTGCTGAAGTCTGAAGTTTGATTTCAGTTCTGAAATGGTTATGAAACATTTAAATGAATCAGACATAAATGATGATTAAGAGCTTAAAATGAAAAAAAAAAACAAACAAGACACTGGACACCTAATAATCCTTCTTAGGAGATATGAGGAAAACAATTGTGAGTCAACGGGTCCGTTTTTCTCTCCATGGGAACTAGTAATTTCTCTACTATTTATAGAGATCTTTTTGTATCCATGAATATGGCACTAGATTTTTTATTCATTTGTACAATCTTGGTGTGTTCAATAACCGTTGGATGTTTTTTAAAATTTAAGAAATATGTATTATTTAAAATTTAAGAAATATGTATTATTTTGATATATTTGACAACTACTTAAATATACTTTAAAATTCAATAAATGTGTACTAAATTGTTGTGTTTGATAGCTACTAGACGTGCTTTAAAATTCAATAAATGTGTATTACATTCACATGTGCGATAACCGTTCGATAGCTACTCCATGTACTTTAGATTTCAACGATAATATTCTCTTTCATAATAAACGAGAAAAAAAAATTCACAACTTTAATCATTTCATGATGGTCTTATTAAAAGCTGGACAGGTTCTTGATGGATTTTGAACATATTCCCAACTTTAGAGTTCCAGGAGCTTATTTTAGGACGTTGACAAAGGGAGAAGGAAGATCGACTAGTCTACAAATACATTAAAATCATTTACTTGTCAAAAAAATATAGCTATATTAAAAACATTTACATGTCAACAAGTATATTAAAAGCATTTACCTATCAAAATCTTTCCATGTTTCACCATCAACTGGGTGTCTCAATACATCAACTGGGTGTCTCAATACATCAACGTACGGGAACGTTTCCTTTTGACCATGACATCGCATATGATATGTGACTGATTCATTATTATTGTACTGCTCACGAAACGGAAACGCATATTCGACAACATGTACAATAGGATTGACACGGTGACTTGAAGACGCTCGATCGCGTATCATATTCAACCTTCGTTGGCGATGCAGTAGGTATATCTGTAACCTTACTGTGTTGATCCCACGCAATATAATTTTTCATTATACCAGCATTTTTCAAATGGAAAATTATGTTACCATAGTCTATGTAGGGGCATTTATAATAACCATTCCAACTCAATGAATTCTTTTTAGCAAATTCCAAAAATGCGTACACTCCTAAAATGTATTTTTCCTCAAATCTTCTTAAATTCATCCAACTTTTATCCATATTTTATGTCATATCTATATGTGAAAAATATATACACGCATATAGTAAGAGCTACAAGTATTTTTAGACACGTAGTAATCCAAATTTACATGAAATAAACATGAAATAACCACAAAATTAGACAAAATATGACAATAATTACCTAATAATCTTTAAATGTTTTTTGATGAAGAAAAAAGCGTTTGTTGGAAGCCAAAACTCGCTAATATTCTCCAACTTGCGTCCCAAGCCCTTAGAAACAAAATGTTGGAAATGGAGAGAAAATGTTACAAATGGGGGAACTATCAATATTTATAAATGGTTTTGATCTAATGCAACATAGAAACAAAAATATATATTGCCTAGGACAGATCTAAGGCAACAAATACAATAGATTATATGTTGCCTAAGTAAATCGTGATGAATCTATCGTACAATGCCATTTGTCAACCTTAAAACCTCTTGCCAACTTTAAAACCTTTAACTGTCCGGAGTTATTACGTTTTTTTTACCTTAGGCAACATAGAAAAGAATATATGTTGCCTAAGACAGATCTAAGGAAACATAGATAATAGATTGTACATTGCCTAAGTAAATTGTGATGTACGATGTCAGTTGTCATATTTAAACCATCAATTATGATGTACGATGTCAGTTGTCATAGAAACAAGAATATATGTTGCCTAATACAGATCTAAGGCAACAAACACAATAAATTATATGTTGCCTAAGTAAACTTTGATGGATCTATCATACGATGCTAGTTGTCAACCTAACCTTCCATTTGTTTACCTTAGGCAACATAAAGACAAGAATATATGTTGCCGAAGACAGATCTAAGGCAACAAACACAATAGATTGTATGTTGCGTGAGTAAATTCTGATCAATCTATCTTACAATGGCAGTTGTCAACCTTAAAACCTTTTGCCAACCTTACAACCTTCAACTGTCTTGAGTTATTAAGTTTTTTTTACCTTAGGCAATATAGAAACAAGAATATATGTTGCCTAAGACAGATCTAAGACAACAAACACAATAGATTGTATGTTGCCTAAGTAACTTTGATTGATTTCTAAAAAAATATGAGTGGTCAACATTAAACTAAGGCAACATAGGCTAATGTGTTGCTTAAGATACACACAAACAACATAGAATCATTTATATGTTGTCTAAGGTCACACTTAGACAACATAAAACCATAATTTGCCTAAGAGGAAACTTAGCTAAGATATAATAGCCTTAATTGCCTTGATGTATCTTAAGCAACATAGGCAATTAACATTTGTTGTCTAAGACAACATTTGGTGCAGTGAGTAGTGAAATTCTGTTTTCAAAAATACAAAATTAGCACAAGAAAACTTATATAATCATCTTCAAAAGTGAACTTAATTATATAATCATCTTCCAAAGTACATATTTGCCATACCTACCCAACTACTCCAAAAGATCAAACACAAAACCAAAGCAAAAAATAAAAAAGATAAAGATAACAAAGAACCAAAAACACAAAAGGAAACCATATATCATGATTTTTAATTTTCTTGTTCTTTCTCAATCTTCCAATATGCTCTTTTAATAAAGGTGTTGCTTAAACTTAATTATATGGACTAATTAATTATATATATATATATATATATATATATATATATGTTTAGTGATTCTTATGGCACATAACCCCTTTGATCACTCATTGGATACCCTTCTTGTCTCTCATACTCTTCCATGGTGTCAAACTCATTACTATTATTATTATTATTATTATTCCTATAATACCCTTCACCATTGTCACTCATTTCTTCCTCATAACTACTTTCATTCTTGTTGTCATTTGCATCATATGAATTCTTCCAATTGTTGTTGTCTTCTTCCTCCTCTTGCTGGTAGCCATTGTTGTCCTCTTTCAAGCTCGTATAGCCATTGCCATTGCCATTTCCATTGAAGTTATATCTTTCTGGTGTGTAGCCATTAATGTTTTCATTCATGGAGCTTGAGTATTCTTCGCCATTGTTTTGATTTGAATTCATGGAGCTTGAGAATTCTTCGCCATTGTTGCTATACATATTCTGGTTGTAGCCATTGTTGTCTTCTTTTAAGCTCGTGTAGCCATTCCCATTTCCATTGCCATTGCCATTGTAGTTGTATGATCTTTCTTGTTTGTAGCCATTGTTTTGATTCATTGAGCTTGAATATTCATCGCCATTAATGGAGCTCGAGTAGCCATTGTTGTTGTTTGAATCACCATTTTCGTTATTAGTAGAGTAGCTCTCACCACTTACCAACTTTTCAAAGGCCGCCGGAGCTTCCTTCTCCGACGTCGGTGTAAAGTACTGATCAGCCGGAGGACCGCCGTCTTCCTCCGTCGTCTCCACCGGCGTTCCATTCTGGTTATCTTCCTCCGTTGAAAACTCATCATTCGACCCTCGACCATAAAGACCATAACCATATTCTTGCTCAACCGGTGCCGGTGCCGGAGCTAATCCAGGTGCCAAAACCGGCTCTAACACTACTCCTGGAACCATCGCCGGAGCTACCGCCGGTGCCGGTGACGGTGCCGGAGATGGAGACGATGAGATTGTTAAAGTATTGAAAAGGTTGTAATGAATGAGGTTGGTTAAGAACTTTGTGTTTCTTGCATGAAGCTCTAGGGTTTGGAAAGATAGTGAAAGAAGTATGAAGAAGAAGAAGGTGTTAACAATGGCGGCCATGGTGGAAAAAGTGATGAGATTGGTGGCAAGATTTGTGATATAAAAATGGTGGATTTATAAGGGTTTTATTAGCGGAATGATTTGCGGTGATTGAGGGTCGGGTCGGGTCGGGTTTGTGAGTGGGGTAACCCTAAATTCAAAAATAATGATGATGAGTAATGGAAGTCTTGTATTTGCATGTGGATATAATGAAAATTGTTTTAAAGTGAGAAGGTAAGGTGGGGTTGGAGATGCACCCAATTCACGCTACCTTAAAATTATTACCTTTTTCTTTTCATTTATATATTTTAGAGTAAATTACGTTTTTAGTCCCTATGGTTTGTTGAAAATTTCTGTTTTCATCCTTGTCCTTCATTAATTACGTTTTTGGTCATTATGGTTTGCATTTTATTTCTGTTTTAGTCCTTGGCACTGACGCCGTTCTTCTGCTCCCATTAAAATGCATCACGTGAGGGGCACTTTAGTCTCTTCACTTTTCCTTCCTTTAATAATTATATTGTTTTATTTACCATACTCCTCATCTTTTAATAAATACTCACCCTCCCTATTTAACCGATACATTCTGAATTTCTCTCAGATAAAAATTAGGGTTCATCTTTATGCATCCTCTTCATCTGCTCCTTCTAAAGTCGGAAGAAATTCGTCTCTTTCTTCAAAAATCATAAGAAGATGAATCAGTCATCGACGGTGGTGTGCAAATGCGACTTAATGGCAATCCTTCAAACATCTTGGAGTTGTTGCAAATTCAGACGACAATTATATACATGCTCGAAAATTGGAAGTTATGATTTAGAGAAAATTGGTTCCTTCAAAACATGGTTTAAGAACACTCTTGAAGCCACCGTCAAAAAAATACTTTTTTGCATTTAAATTGATTTTTTTTGTATAAGTTGGGGTCGCCTTTGCAATTGATTTCTTCTCTCAAGGTAGGTAGCAGTTAGATTGATTTTGCAATTTTTGATGTATAAAGGAAGTAAGTTTTGTAATTTCTTTTGATGGGTTGCTTTGTAAAGAACCTTTATTGGTCTATAATCAATTATGATAATGAAATTGGATTGCAGTTGGATTGATTTTGCATTTTTTGGTGTATAAATGAAGTAAGTTTTATAATTTCTTTTGATGGGTTGCTTTGTAAAGAACCTTTATTGGTCTATAATCAATTATGGTAATGAAATTGGATTGCAAACATGAAGAATTGTAAGAATTTGCAGACAGTGGAAGTGTATGTTGGGTGATCCTTTGGAGATGTTTGTAAGAATTTGCAACAGGGTTTTGGTCAAGAATTGTTTTCAAACCACAAACTCTTTAATTGGAGGTGTATATTGGGTGATCTAAAGATACATAATACTGGAACAATGTTGGTTGGTATCTTTTCAACTTGAGCCAACTCAAAGCATTAATTACTTTTTTTAAAATTTCACCTACCAATAACAAAACTTCAATCACTATGCCAAAGCACACACAGAAGGTTCTTTGTAATTAGATTAGTATATTAAAATAACAAGAATGTAAATGATGCATCACATTTTATATACCCATTTCGTGTGATGGCTTCAAACAAGCACCAAAATGCAAACAATTTCCAGCATTTTATATACCAAATGCAAACAATTTTCAGTATTTTATAAACCAAACAGCAACAATAATGTTCAAACAACAACAATTTCCAGCATTTTATAAACCAAACAGCAACAATTTGCAGCATTTTATAAACCAAACAACAACAATAATTTTCAAACAACAACAATTTCCAGCATTTTATAAACCAAACAGCAACAACAATTTTTAAGCAGCAACAATTTTCAACAAAGTACAAACACATCACAGTGACCAAAAACAGTTTCCTTGCTGTTTGAACCAAGTACAAACAGTTTCCAACATTTTAATCTGTTTGAACCTAGTACAAACTACCAACAATTTTCATCAAACAAAAGACTTAAAAGTATTTCCAAATACAAACTACCAAAAGAGCGAAACGGTGAACTACATCAGTTTAAACCGTTTCCAACAAAAATAAGCTACAAAAACATTCGAGCAGTTAACTTCATTTATGTCTCCATGTCTTGCCCCTTGCAAGTCCTCTTATTGTGGCCTTTCTTTTTGCACTTTACACACGTTACAGTTTTCCCAAGCTTTGAAATTTTTCCTCCCTTTACCAATGGTTGAGTCAGCTCATCAACAGTCCTCTTTCGTTTCTTCCTTGGTCTTCCAACTTGTTTGTGATGGGGAGGGGCAGTCAATTTAGTAGGGCAAGTTGATATGGGCCACATCTCAGGTCCATTGAGTGGATTAATCTTGAAATTGTAAACATCCCTCCAAGTATCAAGCCGATAACATGGATGGACCCACATCTCAGGTTCTTTTACAGTAGTGTCATTGGTTGCCATGTACCAGATGGTTGCAATCGCATGTTTACAGGGAATCCCTGTCAATTCCCATTTTCCACAAGAACAACTTTTCTCTTGAGAATCAACAATGCGTTGTTCCATCCAAGGGCCATATACCTGATACTTACGTATATCAACCAAACTAATATTCACAAAAATAAAAGTTGAAGGAACGTAAAGGATGCATCACATTTTATATACCTGGTACTTATGCCCTCCATTCCACCATGTGGGTTAAAGACTTCGTATGGAGATCGAAGTCGCCATATTGTTTGGAGTTTTCTTCACTATCGCAGATGTTGATGTAGTGGAACGTGGGAGAAAACGTGGTTGGAGTGTTGGATACGTATTAAGTTTTTTTCTTGGTGAAAGGATGCCTTCTAGAAACCCTAGATTTTACCTTGGATGAAAGTGAAAGTGAAAGTGATATAAAGGGATGCTGGTTAAAAGGGAGGAAAGTGAAGAGACTAAAGTGCCCCTCATGTGAGGGGCACATGATGCTTTTTTAACGGGAGTAGAAGAACGGCGTCAGTAACAAGGACCAAAACAGAAATAAAATACAAACCATAAGGACCAAAACAGAAATAAAATGCAAACCATAATGACCAAAAACGTAATTAATGAAGACCAGGGACGAAAAGAGAAATTTTCATCAAACCATAGGGACGAAAACCGTAATTTACTCTATATTTTATTTTCAAAAAGTTTAGTATATGATATTTGTACACTTAAAAAACTTGAGAGAGTTAAAATGAAAAACGTAAGAAAAGATCTGAATTATTGATTAGTTTTTATCTTAAAATTTATCTATGAATCGTGTTTGACAGGAGATTGATCCAATGCATCTCATCTTAATGTACATCCAAAAGTGGTGAACTTTTCTTACGCTTCTCATATTAATTCTATATCTTACCGGAACCCAACCCTTAAATAGTAAGGGTGCATTTGGTATATTTGGGCAAAAGTTGATTACCGACAACCCCAAGTGACCCCAGACGAAACCTGCTTTCAAGGACACCAATGTGAGAGGAAAGATATAAAATAAAAAATATATAGGAAAGATATAAAATAAAAAATAAAAAATAAAAAATAAAAAATAATAAACTTTTAAATTTTTTTGTCACTTTTTTTTACCATGAAGCTTATATTTATTCTTACTTCATATAAATTATGAAGAGTTTGATGAAGATATTGATTTTTATATGAAGAGTTTGATGAAGATATTGATAGTAGTAATAAATTTTCTTAAATTTTATACATACAAACATGACAATGTGGATAGTAAGTAGTAAATGTACTTAAAGTTTGTAGCTAAAATATAAGAATTGCATATTTTGTGAAATAAAAAAGAAAAAAAATAAGAGAGACAGAAAAGTCTAAAGAAGAAATAAAAAAACTAAAAGATCTTTGACCTTCTTTCACTTTTAAATATAAAAATAAAAAACTTAATACTATATATATATATATATAGGGTTAGGTTCAAATGTGAACTCAATTTTGGTTGTGAACGTAAGGACGAATCTCAGCCACACATCTTCGGTTATGGTGGACGCGATCACGGAGGATTGACGCGATTCATGAGAGGGTGGAGATTATTAAAGGAGGGGAACCAGGTCAAAGCCGCCTTTATTGACCGGATAAGTGGCTGAGATTCGTCCTCACGTTCACAATTAAAAATGAGTTCACATTTGAACTTTCCTCTATATATATATATAATATTAAAAAGGTCTTGAAAACATAAATAATGAGATGCAATAGGATAGCACTTGAGCTTGTCGTGGCGCAATGATCGGAAGAAGGTTTTTGGTCAAAATTTGTTGTTTAATTTTCCCCCTATTTGTGCATAAAATATATCATATACCCATCATAACAGTTTTTAAAATATAAAAAAAATATTTTAAGTGAATTTGTTGATTCAATATATCTCTTAAAATATTATTTAAAACAGAAAAAGTAAAACTTTCTAAATTTGAATCTCTTCGAAAAACAAGAAATAATTTTTACTATATTTCCACTGGTAAGTTATCTTCTCCTTATTTTTTTTGGGGGTGGGGGGGAGTGAAAAGAAAGGTTTAGTATAGGTGAGTTGAGAAAAGTCGATTAAGAGTCTTAAAAACGAGGGTTTAGGGGCTTGAAAGAAACTAACTGGGCTCTTTTGAGCAAACTGTGGTGGTGGCTCCAAGTCAATAATTTATGGGGAGGGGGCGGGGGTGTTTGAAAATAGCATTCATGCTATCAGTGCAGGTTTGATATAGAGCAACATTGTGTGAATCAGTACGGTAATGGACAATCACGACATTGGAAGGAAAGATGGACGGGAGTACGGCTACTAATAGAAAAATTTCGAAAGACTTTACTGTCTAGAACCGGATCAAGAAGCAAAGGTAGCGGATAAAGGGATGTGGATGAATGGAACATGGTTTTGATTATCAAATAATTATAGATCTACCTATATATCAATTAATTTGTTTTGATTTTAAAAATCTTTATAAAAATATACATATCTCTATTACCTTATTAAAAAAATTTAATGGATACCTTTTAGAAAGAAGAATATATTATTTTCCCTTTCTTAAAATAAATGCAAAGAAAATAAATTTTTTTTCATAGATTATCGTAATTTACGTGTAATTTCTTTTTCTTTTTTAATTTTATTCATAAACAATAGCATCTTTGAAATTTGAATTACACAATTTTTTTTAAAAGATAAATATATTTTAAATAGATATCTATGTACGTAGAACTTTTTTGTATGTGTATGATCATATAATGGAAAAAATATTCATGCATATAACGTAAAGTAACCGTCAAAACGTAAAAAAGAAAACATAATGATATTATTTTTTATTCTTTATAAACAACATGTATATGAACAATTGTAGATTTTCTTTTATTTATATATTAATGACACCATCGTAATATCACATATTATGTAAATTCTATAAACGTAAATAATACGTGAATTAAGATTTTACAAGTGGCAAATCATATTGTGCATCTATAACATAAACCATAAAAGAACGATATTTATGGTTTAAAAAACAGAACAAAAAGCATCTTCTTACGAAATCATCATATTTGTTCATATCAAATGATATAATATGGTGATATTTTAAAATTAAAACACGTAAAAGTTACCTCAAATATCAAATCTTAGCTTGATTTCATGATCAATTCGTTTCGTGGAGCGTACGTGCTGATAACGTGTTAAAGGAACAACGAAATAGAACAACAATATAATAGAGAGAACTGAAAAGCTGTAAATTCTCATTAATCATAAATCCTTTAAATATGAAAAGTTACATAGAGATATCGGTTACTATGAAAATAAGATTTACTACATAAATAGTTTATATTTATCTCTCTCTCTCTCTCTCTCTATATATATATATATATATATATATATATATATATCGTCATATCTTAGACGATGACACTTTTATCCTACAACAATGTTTGGTTTTTTGTTTATATTTTTTCTTTCTCTTAATAAAGAAACCTCCACAAACATAATCAAAGACATCAAGGAGAACCTTGAGGCTCACCATAACTGACAATAAAAGCTTGGTTTTGGACTCTTTCTATAGGTCGTTAGTTTGAGTTTTATCAGATGCAAATTTCTTGGATGTTATCTTCATAGCCTCTTGTGATTAGTTGAGGTCTGTACATGCTAGTTCGAACACCTATCGTCATAATTTTTTTTTATTGAACATGATCAAACACAGATCTTTTTTAAGAAAACATGGAAAAACTAATGCTGACAACGTACTACAACAATTGAATTATTCTATGAACAAAAATGTTAAGCTTGAAACCCACAACCATTACAGAACCTCAAAATCGTGGTTGGGTTCAAAACTCGTCACAAAATGGAAAATAGGATGCTTAAGGTGATCCTATGTTTCAAAATTTAGTTATATGTCTCACTGTCAGAATTTTTTAAGGACAAATGGATGCCAAGACCCCCCTGATTTTTTATGTTCTAGGTTAGAAGTCCATATCATCGATTCACCATATGAGTTGTCGTTGTGTTGGACCCCTCCAATTATTCTCACGATATTAAAGATCAAATCATTTTAAATTACCATTTATACTTTCTAATTAGTTATTTAATTTACTTTATATCCCTTATTCAACATTCAACTCATTGTGTATGTGTATACACATACATAATTGTATATTAACTGAAACATATTATAAAATGCATTAAGCGATTATGTTGAAATTTTAAAAGGTATATGTAGTGTTCATTTGTGTACATGCTTGTAAGTAGGGGTGTGTAGAAAGTCAACCGATCCAATTAGAACCGACCGACGATGATTGGATATCCAATTGTAATTGGATCGGATCGGATTGAAAAATTCAACATCCAATTGGATCGGTTCGGTTGTTGGATGACCATCCAGGACCGATGAAAATCGACCGAACCGATCCGATATATCATCCAATTAACCATCCAATGATCATCCAGTTATCCATCCAACCATCATCCAGTTAGTTTGTCTTCATTTTGCTTAAATCAAAATTTGTTTTTCTGTTAGTTTTTGAATTTTTAGCTTAACTTGTGTTTGTTTTAACACATATTAAAAATGATTGATTAATTTCTTTCATTGTTAAAAATTGGATTGAATTAACACATTGGATTATCCATTGGATATCCGACGGATATCCATTGGATATCTAATAAAAATATCCAATGGATGGAACCAAACTGATCCAACCATCCATTGGATCGGTTCGGTTCGGTTCGGTTGGCAAAATCCAACATGCAATGAATGATTGGATCGGTTCGGTTCCCCTCACATCCAATGGATGTCAACCGATGAACACCCCTCACATCCAATGGATGTCCCAACCATATAAATGTTTTGTGTAATTATTTTGAGAGGGATAATATTCAACTCCTAAGAACATCTTCAATACAGGGCTCTTATTAGCAAAAAATGCAATATCTTATAAGAACTACCATTGTGAGAAGTTCTTATAAGAACCTAACGTATCATATGTGCTTGAACATAAACTTTGGTTCTTACCATTATTTTTGTGAGAAGTGACATTTTACTTATTTTATATTTTATATTTTTAACTTTATATATTATATACTAATATAACTTCTTATGCAGTAAGAAGGACCAATGAAAAGTCAATTTTTTAAAATCTAAGTTAAAAAAAATTAATTTTTTACAAATTTACCATAGGCCCCCCAATAGAAAAATCCACGAGACCCCATCCCTTGCTGCTCTGCGCCGGCGATTCTCATCCTCCAGCAGCGAAACCCGTGGATTTTTAACTTTCGTGGACGAGAGGAGTGTTGTGCTGCAACTGGTTTGCCTCTGGCCATTCCTTTCGTGGTCCAAGCAAACCAGCTGCAGCACAACACTCCTCTCGTCCTCGTCATCCAAGCAACAATAAAGGTTTCGATTTTTAACTTCAATCACGAAAGCAAGCACCCTTCGATTTCTTTTTTGTTGGTTCTCATAAACAGCAACAAGCCAACAACTACAACTCTATAAGGGTTCAATTATGAGTTCTGACTTCAATCTCTATTCGATTTCTTCGATTAAACACTGGTTTGTTGCTTATTTGCTCGATTTTAGGGCTTCCATTTTAGGGATTCAATTTAAATACTGTATCAATTTTAGGACTTCGATTAAACACTGGTTTCTGTTGGGATTTTGTTGCTTTCCTTAGGCTGCTTCATACTTGCTGGCTGCTGCTTTCCTGCTTTGATTTCTTCATATTTTATTTTGGAATTTTGCTAGACAGTAAACTGTAATCTTCTTCTTTCTTCCTGTTTTATTAAAAATATTGGGGGTTATTTTTGTTTTCTTTCTTCCTGTTTTGGTAGAGTAGACTATAAACACTGGTTTCTTGGTTTTCTTTGTTCGATTTATTGCTTTTCTGTTGGATTTCTTCTGGTATTGTTCTGTTGTTAGAAAATCAAGAACTTGAACTTGAAGAACGTAGCTTGCATATGGGTTTTGGACTACTGAGCTTATTGTAAGAAAGAGGGAACAACAATCATTGCTTGTAAACTGCTTTCTACTTGCCTTTCTTTCTGTTGTTCTTGACCGCCACTCTTTATAACATGATTTAGGGATTGTTTTGCTTAGAGAGTAAGTAGACTAGGGAAGTAAATTGAGGATTGCTTTTTTTATGCTTTTCAAATTACTACACACTTTAATAAGTGAGAAGATTTTGATTTTAACCTTATAACCCGGTTAGTGCTTTACTAATTGAGCTTTTGATTTTTATACTAGACAATTTCATAACTTATTTATTGCTTTATAAATTGAGCTTTTGATTTTTACAATAGACAACTTCATAACTCACTTATTGCTTTATAAACTTAGCTTTTGATATATTTTCCCTTGTTTTGCTAGAAAATGGAAGGATTTCTGAAAAGAGAGTCCTCAACGTCCGATCTTCCCTCGAAGACACAAGACAAATATCACATTTCGACATTATTACGAGTTCGAGTGTTTTAGCACGGTTATGGATATGCAAATTCAAGAGTTTGGTGACAGATTTGATGAGGTAAGTTCCGAATTGCTCACTTGTATGGCCACTTTGAATTATATAGTATTGGTACTTGTTTATCAAAGTGACCCCACTCTATAAAATTCATGGATCAGCCACTGGTAAAAACTATCATTATATAAGGATTTTTTCAAAAGTTCCTAATTTGAAGAATTAGACATGAGGTGATAACAATATATACAAAAAAAATGTATTGGAGATGCTCTAAGCAAACCATATGAATAGGGATGTAATCGAGCCGAGTCGAGCCGACACAGTGCCAAGCTCGAGCTCGACTCGACTCTCAAACTCGTAGCTCGATACTCGACTCGAACTCGGTCAAGCCTAAATTTTCAAGCTCGAGCTCGAGCTCGTGACAGGTATCGATACTTTCGAGCTCGACTCGACTCGCTCGTGTCTTAAAAAACGCATAACAACATAAATATTAATCGTAATTTTATAGAAGCTCGATAAGGCTCGACTCGACTCGCTCGATAATTTAGTATATACACATATATTGGGGTATAATTGTAATTTTATAGAAGCTCGATAAGGCTCGCGAGCCGCTCGAGCCGAGTAATTTATAGGTCGAACTCGACTCGATTATCTACTCGAGTAGCTTGGGCTCGAGCTCGACTCGACAATTCACGAGTCGATTTCGAATACTTTCCGGATCGATCTCGATTATCTCACGAACTGTATCGGCTCGATTACAACCCTACATACGAATAACAATGTAATTTAATATTTAATTTTTTTTATAATAAAATAACATATAAGTAAAAATAAAATATTATTTCCTACACCGCACTACACATGGAACATCCATACTTGCACACCCACGTTTTCAGAAAAGTCGTCTTTATCGATCAACGACTAAACCAAACCCAACCAAATTTACGAAAATATCCTCGAAATTTCCGACGACCAAGCACACCTTCGAGGGCCATTTCCGTCAAGTGCGTCAGGAAACCGCCACGAAATTTCAAACCACATTCCCCCCACTATAATCCTACATAAACCCCTCGATTACCTCTACACCTTTTCAACTCTCATTTTCACACACACAACACCAAGAACACGCACTAAATCCAGATTTCAGATTTTCTCAATTGATCTCATTTTCACACTTACAGCACCAGAAACACGCACTAAATCGAGATTTCAGATTCTGAGAACTCTCATTTCTACACACACAGCACCAAGAACACGCACTAAATCCAGATTTCAGATTTTATCAACTCAGTTTTCAGTTTTTTCACAAACAACACGCATTTAGTAAATCGAGATTTCAGATTTTGAGAACTGATTTTTCAGTTTTCACACACACATGACCAGAAACACGCACTAAATAATCGAGATTTCAGATTTTGAGAACTGATTTTTCACACACACACAGCACCAGAAACACGCAGTAAATCGAGATTTCAGATTTTGAGAACTGATTTTTCACACACACACAGCACCAGAAACACGCACTAAATCGAGATTTCAGATTTGGAGAACTGATTTTTCACACACACACACAGAGCACCAAGAACACGCACTAAATCGAGATTTGGAATCGGAAGAAATGGGAGACGGTGATTGCAGGCCGTTAGGGTTTCTGATCGGATTACCATTTGCTTTAATCGCTTTGGTTTTCTCGGTGATCGGTGCCGTGATTTGGATCATTGGATCGGTGATTAGCTGTTTGTGCCCTTGTTGCTGTTGTTTTGCTGGACTTGCAAATTTAGCCGTCGATCTCATCAAACTTCCGATTAAAGTTCTTCGATGGTTTACTTATCAGATCCCTTGTTAGTTTTCAATTTTTCTAAATATTCTGTTAACAACCATAATTCACATATCTTTCTTTGTTTTGTTTGATTTTTATAAAGATATTTAAAAAAAATTGTGAGAATTTTTTTTTATTAATTACATTTATTTAATTTGTTGGATTGTATTTTAAATATTTAGATAAAATATTGAAGTGTTGTTTTTGAATTTATATGATCGTGTTAGACATCTAATTCTAGAGTATATACAAATTATGTCTACCTCAGTTGGTTTTTTCAAGAACAGTAACATCTTGAGAGGGATTGTGGATGGTATCCCAATCTATCCGGGATCGAATTCAAGGGGAGTCAATTTGAGGGCATGAGAAGTACCCAGTCCTTGGGTTGGTCCAGTCTCTGACTGCGCTGCCCCTCCTCCCCCGGCCCAGTTATAGATTGTGGTTGGGCTCTAGGTCCAGCGTAAGCTGGGCTGGGACATCGACGGATTAGTGGGCTGCCTTTGGATGCCCGATACCGTCTGGGAGGCGTGCGTGCATGTGTTCGTGGTAGTCGTTCGTGGGTTTGATGTCGTTATGGTTTTGTTCAAATTTGTTAGACCATGGTTTTGTTCTCGGATTTTAAAAGAAAAAAATAAACAAAACCGATGAGAAAGGGAAAAAAGTTTTTATTTGTGTTATTTTAAATGGGAAGGAAAAGGAAGGAGACGAATTTTAGGTATTGTTTAATAAATATAAGTTAACTTATAAGATAATTTATTTTTTGTGTATATGATTGGATGTACATAAGCTAGTTTATTGAAAAATTAGTTGGATTACTGTTTTAGTAGGTTATTGACACTTTTTTCAATTACACAACCTCATTAATATTAACCAGTAAGGTACCAATGCGATGCTACCGTTTGCATCTTGATTTAAAGGCAAAAACTTAAAATGACAATCATGTTTTATTTTCGACTTTTTTTTGTTCATCTAATGTTAGTTGTATACCCGTATAATATTGTTGATTGAACACTTTGAATATATGTAAGTATGAATACATAATACGAATAGATTTTTACCAAATAAAACATACACGTGGATCCATATTTTTACATTTTTTTTATATAGAATGTGAGAAATAATAAAAAGCAAATTAATGTTACGATTATGAAAAATGTGTTTGTTTGAAAATGATTGTTAGCTGACGTTGCTATGAGGATTTTCCTTACAGTCATGATCAGTTATAGTTTTTTTCACTACTCTTGAGACTAATCAAGGTGCAAATAAATTGGCCAAGACGTCCATGTTTAAAAAGACGTTGACTAATGTTAAAGCTTTTTAATTGTGAATAAAATACAAGTTAAAATTTTTATTTTTTTGTTGTTATTATGATTTAAAAGCTAAAGTTTATGGTTCATCACATTAAATCAACGGATGAGAATATGCCAAAAAAATATTTCTCAATAAATCATGATGATATTTACATATTGCTCTTGACTCAAGCCTTTTTGACCGAGTAGATTACAATTTACGTTTCCTTTCATTTATAAACCCAACTAAATATGTAATCAACGTTTTTGGCTTTCAGTCAAAAGAATCAAATTTTCGAGCAGGTGAGTTTCTTGACCATAGCAGAAAAAAAATGCTCTGTACCAGTTGATCAGTTGATATTTTCAACCAATCAAGATCAACCATTATTTGAAGTAGGAATTTTACAATAAAGACAATCTCCATAAGTATAAATTTGAATACATATGCAACATTCAGGTATAACATTTTCAACATTCAGACCTTGCAATAATGTTTATTGGTCAAACATTTTCAAAAATTAAGAGGTAGAAGAAAATTAAAGTCTGTACCTTTAGCCCTAAAAACCAATACCTTTTCAAAATTTCATGACAACCATGACTCTTCTTTTTTTAATAGTACTCGTATAATGCAGCAAAATACATCTTAATTTTAATGTCTCGTTTTATTATTTGACACCGTCGATTTTAAAATACGATTTGTATGGTTTTGAAAAAATGATATTTTTTTATATTTGAATAAAATATAAATTTTAAGACCCATAAAAATTTATATCGATATATCAAATTAACAATTTAATTTAATTTAAATTTTAAAAAGAAATAATTTATTTTAGGTTAATAATATAATATTTTTTTTATAATGATAATTGTTAGTTCAAAATTTTATTATAATTTAATTTAAGTTTGATAATGAACTAATTTGTTTTAGGTTTAATAATATAGTTTTTTTTATAGAAATCCCTCGACAGAGAGGATACGTATTAATTTTTATGGGATAAAATATAAAAATTAAATATTTTGTTAGAATTTAATTATTACTAAAATTATATTTAAGATTTTTATTTAGAATGAGATGTTTATCATTTATTTAATTATGTTTATCTGCAGTTATTATATAAATTCAAACATAGAGTTTTAATAAGTTGTACATACGCATAATTTATTTGTGATCTTAAATTATAAGTAATATGTCTGATAAAAAATATTTCATGCATAAAAATGGGTTTTAGAGTTTTTGTCGAATGTTTTATAATATAGTATAAATATTATAGATTTTTATTTTATTAATTATTAATTATAAATTTAATGTTAATTTCAATTTAATAATTATTGTTAATTATTCATTATCTTATCATATAATTTTTATTGATAATAAATATTAAGAGTAAATTGCAAACTTGGTCCCTGTGGTTTGTTGTTTGTCTCGGTTTTGGTTCCTACAAAAATTTTATTTCAATAAAACCCTTGTGGTATGTAAAAGTGTTTGGTTTGGGTTCCTAAGACTAATGCTTATTAAACTTCATCCGTTAAATCCCCTCATGTGTTTTGCACATGAGGACATTTTTGTTCTTTTACTGAAACAACAAAGCACATGAACTAAAATTGCAATTTGCAGAGGGACCAAAAGTATTATTTATATATAATCATAAAGCTTCATAAAAGGGTTTTTGAATGGATCTTAGGTTCCCACAGATTACATAAATCTCAAAAGAAAGCTTTTTGAAATAATAATGTTTGCTTGAAACTAAAAAAGTTAATTGCAATTTTGGTCCCTATGCTTTGTTGTTTCAGTAAAAGGACAATAATACCCTCATGTGCAAAGAACATGAGGGGGTTTAGCGGATGAAGTTTAACAGACGTTAGCTTTAGGGACCCAAACCAAACAATTTTACCTAATATGAAAGCTTTTTTGCAATAAAATTTTTGTAGGGACCAAAATCGAGACAAACAACAAACCACATAGACAAAATTTGCAATTTACTCTAATATTAATTTTATAATTACTTACTCTAATGTAGAATGTTTTAAAAACTCACCATATAAAAACATATCTTTAAAAACTTACTCTAATGTAAAAAAGCTTTTAACACTTATCTTTATCGAGAAACTTATTTTAATTTGTAAAATCATATCAATATATAAAGGAAGATATCAAAAGATGACATGGCGCGATTAGAACAAAAAATTTATATAATAGTGAAATGTGGTGATTTCTCCATTGTCCCACATTGGTGTGAAGTTGAAAACTTTGAAGGTGAAAGTGATTATAAAAGGACAAACCAATAGCTTGAATGTTCATCCAATATTTGATTCAATTTTGGGTTAAATAGTTATTTTTTTATACATGGCAAAATATTTCATGTAATAGTTAAATATTTTATTTACATTTCATATACATGTAAATAAAATATGAAACAATCCCGTATTGTTTCTATTGATGATATTTTTTCTTTATTTTTTTGCATTGCAAAAATTTAAGTTGTATTGTAACAATGCTTATAAATCAAATATTTGTTTAAATTAATCAAACATTTTACTCTTTTTTTCATTTCATTTCTTATTTTTTTTATACAACACCAAATGTTTTATCAAATCGTATTTTTATTCCATTTTTCTTAAATGAATAATCTTAATCTTTTGATTTTCATAATCAACGACTTAACCGTAATGTAACAAAGATTATAAATCATAATTTTTACAAGTAGAACAATTTTTCTATTTTAGTATTTTAACATATTTGAGTTGCGGTAGCTTCCGCGCCAGCAAGATAGGGCTCAGCCAAAGCAATACACCATTCTGGGCAACTCTCATTGGGTGGTAGGTGCAGGTAACATCAACGAAGAGCCAACAAAGAGCCAGCCTTCTCTCTCTCTCTCTCTCTCTCTCTCTCTCTCTCTCTCTCTCTCTCTCTCTCTCTCTCTCTCTCTCTCTCGGTCTCCATTTTTTTCCATGGACAAAATATTAGTAGTATGATAAAAATACTTATAAAAAATACATTTCTTTTTATTTATGTAATAGTTATATTAGTATCAATATGAACAGAGTTTGAGTATATAAAAAAGATAGGAACGTTTTTGTAATATATAAGTGTGCGTCAGTTAAAATAACAATAAAAATGATGAGATGGTTTCATACAATAGTTGATTTTTTGGTTCTTATTAGTTTAATGCTAATACATAAACGATTTAAAAAAAAATACTTTGTTTTTGTAAAAGATCATACAACTTAAATTACTTTTAAAAAATTCAAAAATATATATCGTCACCGTGCAACGCACGGTCAAAACACTAGTTAAGGTTATTGTGAGATGAAATATAAATCATAAATCATATTAAATTAAAAAAATATTTGAGTTAAAAATTTAAAATGAAGGTTATTATAGGTATTATACAAATTTCCTCCCTCCACTTTTATCACTTTTCTCATTAACAACATAATCTACAAAATAAAACTAAAACTAACAAATAACCAACAACTTGTGAACATCAAATGACCTAACAGATTTCACCAAGTAACAAATGGTGATCACATCAAATGGTCTTTGGTCTAGCGATATGATCATTTGACATATTAACAGGTCAAAGATTCAAACCTCACCAAAGGTGAGAAGGGTGTGTGAGTTTATCTGTTTCAATTGTTGTGTAGAAATATAATACACTTAAAAAACACATTGTAATCACTTTGTGAACACAAAAGTACCAAAAACAAAAAACTACACATCTCTAAATATGTTTTGTAAGGACTTCTATGCACATTGTGAAAAAAGTAATAATCAAATTTGAACACCCGTTAAACATCTACGCTGAACACATAACCAAAAATCTATAGTATCACGATGTGAACGAAAATCAAATACCTTGTTTCAATTAAACATTTTGACCACACGTATCTTCTTACACATTCTGATCATCTTGTGGACACAATATCACATAAAAACACTCAGCACAAAAAACCCATGTTTTTTTAGATCGTTATAAAAACTTAGATACACATTGTGAACAATTGATTAATACTTTTATAGAGGTGTTATGAATTTCCTATTTATGGGAGTTTTGAATTTCTTATTTAAAGGGAAATAAAATAATTAAATACATTTATGTGTTGTGTTTTTTTATTACTAATTACCTTTCTTATATTTATTCATTAAATAACATAACCAAAAATCTCACGGATCTAACAGAACCTAGGATTCTCATTTAATTAATGTTATGTTTTTCAAACTAGCTAATAAGTTATTAATGATTGATAAGCTAATTTGTAGCTGATAAATTAACTGATGAAGTAAACACGTTTGACAAACACTAGCTGATAAGTTAGTTGAAAAATGAAAAATGTCCAAAAAAGACATGTTTAAAAAGTTAATAGATTTTAACATTTCATAACATATTTAAAACAATTCAGTTATAATACATTATGTTAATTAATAAACCATATGGTAAAGAAAATTGAATAATAGAATATGTTAATTAATGTATTTTCATTTGATTTATTATTATTATTATATATATACACATACATATATAGAGGGAGGTTCAAATGAGAACTTTGTGAACTTAAAGAAACAAAGGAACAATTCCCATCCACATTTATATATATATATATATATATATATTTTAAGGAATTAAAAACTAATTAATAATAATCTAATTACTTTAGGGGTATTTTAGTCAAAATATTACTTTACAATGTTATTATTCATGATTTCTATCAGATTTGTACTATTACTTTATGAATTATTTAAATTGTACAATTTTGATTACTTCTAAACAATTTAAATATTAAATATATTTAAATATTAAATATATTTAAATAAATACAAGATCAAGATAAATATCAAATATCTTTAAATAAATATAAGATCAAGAGAAATATAAGAAACAAACTCGCTATCATATATGATTTTAAAAAAATTAAAGTTTATTATTGTTAAAAATTGAAATATGAAATATCTTTAAAGAAAAAGTTTATTATTTTTAAAATATCTATAAAAATTGAAGGTACTATTTTTAAAAAGTTTATTACAATACCAATTATATTACCAAAATCACATATGATTTCAGTATCATATATGATTTTGTATAAATGTTAATGTAAAATCACATGTGATTTTGTACAAATGTAAATGTAAAATCATATGTGATTTTGTACAAATGTAAATGTAAAATCATATATGATTTGTACAAATGATATTCACACATGATTACAATGCCAAGTATGTCAACAAAATCACATATGATTTTGTACAAACGTTAATATAAAATCATACGTGATTTTGTACAAATGTTAATGTAAAATCACATGTGATTTTGTACAAAGGTAAATGAAAAATCATATATGATATAGTTATAATATAATATAATATAACATTCTAATATATTATCAATTGACTTTACAAAATTTGTATATTTTAAAATAATAATATATTAGAATAGTAATAATATATTAGGATATTATATTATTACTATTAAGCCCTACCCATTTTACCCCTAAAAGAAATAACCCTTGATGGAAAGCAACTATCAGCATCCATTAATTACTACAATACCATCCAATATAATATCAATTGTTTTTACAAATTATGTGGCTAAAAGTGGTTCCTATGTTTCTTTAAATGGGGGGGTGTTCTTGTATGAACCCTCCCCTACATATATATAATACTAAATTTTAAATTTTGGATTTATAACCAAATACAAAATTTAAAATTTGGATTTAACAAATACAAATTTTAGAAAATATCTATGCTAAATGATGATTTTAATTAAATAATCATTATATATAGGGAAAATTATTGTTTTAAGCATTTCAGAAAATTGTATATCCAAAATAACCAAAATTTCTCCCAATTTACCAAAATAACCAAAATTTTCAATAAATCATTTAGTATGATACTAAATCTCTTTTATATTTCGTATGGATTAAATCCACACACACATACATACGAAATTCAATTCGTATGCCATTTGCTTCATATTGATTTCGTATGAAATCATACCTCATTTCGTATGGAAGTTATTTTCAATAGGTATGATACTAAATGCCATTTAAAATGGAATCTAATGCACACATACATACATCATACGAAATCACAATTTATATGCACACACACACACATACATCATACGAAATCACAATTTTATATGCACACACATTAATTACTCATACACACACATTAATTACTCACATGCTAGGTTTTTTTTTATTATAAATGAAGAAAACTTCTTCTTCTTCATTTACCAAATCTACTGAACTGGATTTTAATATTTTTTTTCTACATTAATTTGTAACCACATATTTAACTGTAACCCGAGTTTAATATTTTTTCCCTACATTAATTTGTAACCTATCTAAAATTATACAAATATTGAATTGATGGAATTTTTTCTTGGGAATGAGGAGAATATATGGGATTTGCATGTAATAGTTACCTAGCTAAAATGCTAGGTTTTTTTTTTTTATAAATGAAGAAGACTTCTTCTTCTTCATTTACCAATTCTACTGAACCCGAGTTTAATATTTTTTCTCTACATTAATTTGTAACCACATATTTAACTGTAACCGGCGTTTAATATTTTTTTTCCCTACATTAATTTGTAACCTAGCTAAAATTATACAACTATTGAATTGATGAGATTTTCTTGGGAAGGAGAGGAATATATGGGATTTGCATGTAATAGTTACCTAGCTAAAATGCTAGGTTTTTTTTATTATAAATGAAGAAGACTTCTTCTTCTTTATTTACCAATTCTACTGAACCAGATTTAATATTTTTTCCCTACATTAATTTGTAACCACATATTTAACTGTAACCGACGTTTAATATCTTTTTCCTACATCATGCATACATCATCTAAAATTGAGTAATTAATGTGTGTGTGCATCTAAAATTGTGATTTCTTATGATGTATGCGTGTGTGTGTGTGTGTGCGCGCGCATTTATATGATTTCAAAATGTATGTGTGTGTGCGCATTTATATGATTTCAAAATGTGTGTGTGTGTGCATATAAATTGTGATTTCGTATGATGTCTTGTGTGTGCATATAAATAGTTATTTCGTACGATGTCTTGTGTGTGCATTAGATTCCATTTCAAATGGCATTTAGTATCATACCTATTGAAAATGACTTCCATACGAAATGAGGTATGATTTCATACGAAATCAATATGAAGCAAATGGCATACGAATTGAATTTCGTATGTATGTGTGTGTGGATTTAATCCATACGAAATATAAAAGAGATTTAGTATCACATTAAATGTTTTATTGAAAATTTTGGTTATTTTGGTAAGTCGGGTATACAATTTTCTGAAATGGTTAAAAGAATAATTTTCCCATATATATATATATATATTAATATGAATAAAAATAAACTTTATCAATCTTACACATCTTAATTAATTAATTAGTTCTCAATGAAATAATTAGATCAAATATTTATTTAAAGAGTGAATTACACTGGTGGTCCCCATGGTTTGCTTCAAATTTGGATATTGTCCCTTAAACAAACTATCTACATCAGAGGTCCCTAACTTTTTATTTTTATAACACTCATGGTCCCTCAATTTAACACTGTTAATTTAACCACCGTTAACCTATCATGTGCTCCTCATGTGAGGGGTATTTTTGTCTTTTCATCTCTTTCCTTGTAAAAAAAAAACTAAATCGAAACCCACCTTGACAATAAGAAAATGGCACCTGCAAGTTGTCGACATTAACTTTCTTCTCCTTGTTTTGTTCCCTCTCCTTCTTGATCTAGGCTTTTGTTTTTATGAGAAATTAGGTTGCTGGGTTTATGAAGATGGAGGTGGGAGGAAAAAGGGAAAAATGATATTTTTGTCCTCACGTGCAATGTATATTGTTGCACTTAACGGTAGTCAAATTAACGGTGTTAAGTTCAGGGACCGTTGGTGTTGGTGTTATGAAAATGAAAAGTTAGGGACCTTCAACATAAATATTTTGTTTAAGGGACCATATCCAATTTTGGAGCAAACCACATGGACCACCTATGTAATTCACTCTTATTTAAATATTTATCATTTTATTATTATTTATGATATAACAGAAATATATAAATTTAACTTTTATGTAATTTACAAACATATTTTTTAAATTGTTATATTTGTTTTTTATAATTAAATATATAAATAATAATAAAATAAAATAATTAATAAAACTAATAATAATCTTAAATTATCAATTATCAATATTAGTGAATAATTTACCATTAAAGTTAATTAATTATGTGAAATTAATCTATACTATATTATAAAGCATTTGGCAAAAATTCTTAAAAACATATTATTATGCGGTTAGTACAATTGATTAAAGCATGATTACTTAAAATTCAAAAATGGTATTATTTTGGTTATTTTGATTAATTTCCTTATTAAACATATATTATACTTTAAAATAAAATCTGAAATAAAGAAAGTTTACAAAAAATAAAATCTATTTTTTCAAAACTAATAAAATCGTATTATAAAATTGATAAAGACAAAAAAATAAAATACAACATTAAAATTCAAATGGATCTCGCTGCATTGCGCGAGTACCCTTCTAGTACTATTTAATAGTTCAAATTAATTAATAAATCCAACTTATTATTAATTAATAATTAAATTAAAACTAATATTAATTAATAATAATTAACGTTATCCAGAGGTATAAAAATATTTTAAAAAAATATTTAACTAATTTGATTAATTAAATTGAAGTTTATAAGGAAATAAAACTAAAATATATTTAAAAAGGGGGTTATAAAATGGAAATTCATTTAATTCATCAAAAGTTGATGTATATCAGTTTTGCCTAAAATGATCTCACAAAAGTTTTTCTCCAATGAAAATTATTTAAAAAACTATGTTCTCAAATTTGATGGTACATGCATATATGTTTTGTTAGGGGGCGACATTGGGCATTAGGGGCGACAAGGATAGTTTAAATTTTACAGTTTAAACAATGTCTATTTAAATATTTTTATTAAAATATGTTTACTTAAAATGTCTATATTTTAACGTCTCTATATAAGTACGATTTTAAATTAGATAATTTTCAAATTATGAAGCATTTTAAGTTAAAATATAGAGATTCTGTCAAATCAAACGAGCCTTTAGTGTATTCTTTTACTGTTATATTTTTCTTTGTCACTTCTTGTGTAGTTTAGTTCTTAGTATAAAAGAACCAAAACAAAGTTTCATTCGTGTAACTAGATAAAGTTGTAAAGTAGTGTTAAGACCATTGTTTCCTTGAGTTCGGCCCGTATGTTACATACTATATGCGTGCAATATAAATGTAAAATACAAACATTTACTCAATGCATAATGTGATAGGAGCTCGATGTCTGTGATCCGATATCCTTATTGTCAATGATACTCGATAACCCTTTTCTTGCACAACAATCCCTCACACATTTGAGTACTTTTTAGCTCCTTTAGTCATTGTTTATTTTTACACCTACTAGATCAGTATAAATTACGCCACGCCACATAATTCCAATTGAAAGATTTCTTCATGATTTCAGGTTTAACACATGTTTCACACTTGTTTGGACTAGCATCACTATTGTTGGAAATTAGACCTAAGGTTCATATTTAATTTTCTTGGTATAAAATTGATCATTATATCCTAATGCAGCATGCCACATGTAAATCAAGTAAGTAGTAGAAGAGGAGACATTTTCATCAGAACCTCCAAAATGATGAAGGAAAAATTAGCAGATCGCGCTTAAAATAACATTTTACTACGAAAACATTTCTTCTGTATCCCCTTATAGTAATGCAAGTAAAAGCATTTTAGTTGTATAATTATGTTTGGTACCATCAAATTCTACCACTAATTGATTCATATTGGAACAAGATAAGTGTAAGAAATTACCACCGTAATACTCTCATCTTCTTTAGCCAGAAGGATTGTCATTTCTGACTCCCTTACATCTTATGAGTTTGTGATATTCGTTATGTTTTGATGTTAATATTTTTCGTCATTTCCTATCTATAGTGATAGTGTTTCAGGGAATTTTGTTTCTTGGTATCTTTAATTGTATTATTGATTATAATCAAATCTCGTATCTTATTGGCTTTCTTATACGGGTAATAGACATTGAAATGTTTTTCAAACAAAATACTGGTAAGAGTATATCTACATACCTTTTCAGTACATGTCTAAGTTCCTAGTGATCTATCATATGCTATTGACGTCACCTCAGGGTCCATGAGAACTAAAAAGAAAGAAGAAGGCCACTTCCTACAAATTTGGGACTGTTTACCTTTTAATCTCTTTTTAAAATGTTTACATGGCATAGTGAAGAAGGATGAAACTCCATTAATATTTTCCATGTATAAAAGGAACAATTGCATAAGATAGAGTAAAAGGAGTTGTCATAATCGTTCATATATTGGTAGTCTTGTAGTGTTCCTCCTTAACTGCTTCACTCAGCCATTAAGTAGTGTTTGTTTTTTTTTTCTTAATTTTTAAGCAATGGTTGCAGATGTCTTGGAGATGTCTGAATTGGATAATCCACGTTGTAGTTGTGGCCTATGTTTTGCCATTTTTATTCTAGACATGTCTTAATAGGATTTTTTTTAAAATCATTTTCTTAGGTGTATAAGACTACTTGTTAAGATCAAGAGTTTCCTTTTGATCCAGAATTCCAGGTTACAGTACTTGATTTAAATAAAAAAATACTTGACAAAACATTGGAAACTCAGTACCTTTAATGATGTTTCACAGAAGGTCATATGAATATAGCATACCCTTTTGTGTTTATTACGTAAGACCACAAAAACCATCATATTAATGTTTGGTGAATGATGTAGTCTAACGCCGACCAAATAAATTATTGATCTCGGTACATTTAAAGAGATTTAATATCATAACCTAATAATATAAAAAAAAAACTATAAACATGATTGCAGTCTTTTTTAGTTACAAATATGTATTCTTTATGACAAGACAAATTTGTGATTTTGAACTTGGTGCTAACAAATTAGGTTTTGAGTTGATTTTACTTTAGTATATGATGTTTCAAAAAAGAAAAAAACAACTACAAGGTTTGTGGCGTACTGGTTAAGACTTGTGGGAGATGAGGCTAGATAACCCATCTACCCTAGGTTCGAATCCAGACGCAAACAACTTGTGGCTACTAGGGAATTATCTCAAGGCTGCATGCTTTAGCAGTCTTAAAATTGTCAGGGATTAGTCTAAGTAAATGCATAGGATACCTTTCCAAAAAAAAAATCAGTTTATATATAACTTACCTGCTTAACGTGAATTAAAACTTAATTAAAGTTAATGTTTTCACGGCCTGATTTGGGAATAACAGTTGAAATAGGGATGCCGACAAAATTTAGTATTAGATTTGAACTTATAACTTTCTCAATCGTATTCAATCCTTCACTCTGAACGGAAAATTATTCTACTTAGTAACCGAAAATTTACTTTTTAGAGCAAAAATCATTACAATTATTAAATTTATAATCAATTCTATTATGTGTTTCGTTTCAAAATGTTCAATGTTTGATCTAATACGTAAGTCAATAAACCATTTAGATTAATAATTAAATATCTAAAATGTTATTTACTATTGCTAACTTGAAAACTTACAGACAAAAAAAACATGCGTTGTCGGTGCCATGCAACGCTATACATTAACCAGACGTTACGAACGTTAACAGGACGTGAATAACACGCCATGCCATCATGTCGTGCCTTTAAAACAACAATAAAAATGGATCAAAACTTTAAAAAATTCAAAAATACTTATATCGTAAATATAAAAAAATCTTTACAATAATTGATGATTTTATAAATTTAATGAATATTTTCATCTTGAAATAAGACAAAATTAAAGGATGAAATTATAAAAAAATTATCTTATTTCGTAACAACCCCCTATAAAAAAAATCATAGCAATAACCCATAATTTTATAAATTTAATGAATATTTTCGTCTCAAAATAAGTTTAAAAAGGATCATAACTATAAAATTCTTGAAATTATTATTTCTTAACAACCACCTATAAAAAATCATTACATAACTCATAAAATTCTTCAAATTCTTATTTCTTAACAACCACCTAATAAAAAATTATTACAATAACTCATAAAACTCTTGAAATCTTTATTTCTTAACAACCATCTATAAGAAAATCGTTACAATACTCATAATTTTATAAATTTAACAAATATTTTGATTTTGAAATAAGAAAAAAATGGATCAAACCTGTAAAATTCTTATTTTCTTGGGACATCTCCAATCCAACTATTGAAAAAATAATATTAGAAAGTATTAAAATGATGAATCTATTGAACAATAAAAATTAACTCCAACTATATATTAAAAAGACATTAAACCATCTTTAATATTATAATAATAATAAACATTTTAATATTAAAATTTTAATCTATATATATATATATATGGGTTCGAATCCCTCTCTTTCCGTACCTTCACTTAATTCACCGATCGATTGATGGGATTTGGTATTATATATAAGTTTAAATGCAAACTTGGTTGTGAACATGAGGAGAAATAAGAGTACAACATGTAACATACTTAGACTGAATAATGAAGAGAAATATTCAGACTGAGTGTAGTGTTATTCAGTCTGAATAGTGTATGAATTTCACCTTCATTATTCACTTTGAATAATGTATGAATTTCATTTTGATTATTCACTTTGAATATCCTTCATTATTCAGTCTGAATATGACATGTGTTGCGCTTTCATTTGTTCTCATGTTTACAACCAAATTTAAGTTCTCATCTACAACGTCCATATTAAAATTATAAAAACTTAATATTATATTGATATATTTATAAATGCTTATTTTATTGACCTTTGAATATGAATGCCAACGTCTGTATTTTTTATCTTTTTAATATTTTAATATTAAATTAAAGATAAAAACACTTTTATTTTTTTGTTTTTATAAACATTTAATATTATATTAATATATATTTATAAATATTTACTTTATTTACCCTTAAATATAAAAAAATCATTTTTACCTTTTATCTTTTTAATATTTTAATATTAAATTAAAGATGAAAACACCTTTATTTTTCTTGTTTTTTGGTATTTTGTTAAAATTAAGGAATATTTTAATCTGAAAATCAGTTACTTACTTAAAATGTTTCATTAGCGATAAAAAAGAATCTTGGGCGTTTCTGGTCAGTTCTCGAACCTTCCACAAGTTTCGCGACCTTGTCTACTCACATCTTCGTTTCCCCCAATTATCAGACAAAACTCTAGACCCATATATATCTCACTCATTTCTGTATCTATATCTATCTCTATCTCTATCTCTCTGCAGTATACACAATTTTTTTGAAGAAATTCGAGTAGTAATCAATCGTTAAAATTAAAATTAAAATTATGGGTGTGGATTATTACAAGATTTTGCAAGTTGATAAGAATGCTAAAGATGAAGATTTGAAGAAGGCTTACAGGAAGCTCGCAATGAAGTGGCACCCAGATAAGAACCCTAATAATAAGAAGGATGCAGAAGCCAAATTTAAACAGATATCTGAAGCCTATGATGTATGTTTATATATATTTGTTCTTTCTAATTTCAACTTTTTTTTATGTGAATTTAATTGGGTGTTCGTCAATTTTATATAAGATTAATTCAGAATCTATGTTTATATATATAATTTGAACTTTTTTATGTGAATTTAATTGGGTGTTCGTCAGTTTTATATAAGATTAATTCAGAATCTATGTTTATATATATATGTATATATATCTCTAATTTGAACTTTTTTATGTGAATTTAATCGGGTATTCGTCAATTTTATATGAGATTAATTCAAAATCCGGTATAAGTTCATGTTCCGATTTGGATTGGATTTTTTTTTTCTTTTTTTAATTCGATTTGATTCTTGTTTTTGGGATTTTGATTATAATTTCATTTGATGAAATTGATATTGATTTTTTGATCTGGGTTCGATCGGAGATCTTTCGATCTTAAAAAGTATCTATTTTAATTGAATTGAAAACATTTTTTAATATTTTTTTTGAATCTTTTTTGAATTCCAATTTCTTCAGGTTCTCAGTGATCCTCAAAAGAGAGCAGTTTATGACCAATACGGTGAAGAAGGACTCAAGGGTCAGATGCCACCGCCTGACGCCGCCGGTGGTCCCGGCGGAGCCACCTACTTCTCCACCGGCGGCGGAGGTACACCGTTCTCCTTCAACCCCAGAAACGCCGATGATATCTTTGCAGAGTTTTTCGGTTTCAGGGGTGGAGATGGTGGTGGTGGCATGGGCGGAACTAGGTTTTCCGGCGGTATGTTTGGTGATAATATGGGAAGATTTGACAACATTTTCAGCTCCTTTGGCGGCAACGGTGGCGGCGGTGGTGGTGCCGGAGCTTTCGGTAGCGGCGGTGGTGGCGGTGGCGTTGGATCGGGTATCCGGAAAGCTTCTCCGATAGAGAGGAATCTTCCATGTACTCTTGAAGAGCTTTATAAGGGTACTACAAAAAAGATGAAGATTTCAAGAGACATTGCTGATATTAGTGGGTAAGTTATCTTTTTTTCTCAATTTTTTGTTTTGGGTTTTCGTATAGATTAAGTTGTTTTCGGTATTAGTGGGTTAAGTTGTCTGTATGGATTAAGTTGTCAGTTTTGCTTTTTGTATAGAAATATGCTTAGAAACTTATTGAATAAATCACTACTAAAGGGGTGTTTCAGATTGCTTATTTGAAAGAACTTATTCTTTTTTTTTTGAAAAAAATCTTTATCAACTTATGTGATGAGAAAGTAGGTTTAGGGTTAAAATGGTAAATTGGTTTCTATCGGTTTCCACTGGTATAAACACTTCTCTTTTTTCCCATCCAAAAACAAAAATATTTTTAATCGAATTCACACCTTTTTTCTATTTTAGCATATAAGATAACATAACTTTTGAAGCAAAAAATTGTTAAAATTTGCATTTTTACCAATTTTAGCATAGCTCTTAGAGATGCTCTAAGTCTAGTATGGATAAAGTTAATAGGGTGTTTTTTAAAGTTTCTTTTAGAAGCTTACAGAATAAGTCACTTTCTATATATCATTAAACAGTTAGAGCTATGTATAGCTGACTCGCAAAGTCGTTAGTCTCATTAATATTATTAACCTACTAACAACATCCATCTAGATACTAGATTAGTCCTTTAGGCCTTGTGGAGTTAACAGATAACAGTCAGGAAAATCCTCAGTGGTACAGAAAAACTACTTTTGGTTATAAATTTGTCAAAATCTTTTTTTTTTTTTTGCAGGAAGACAATGACGGTGGAGGAGATACTAAACATTAACATAAAACCCGGATGGAAAAAAGGCACGAAAATCACGTTTCCCGAGAAAGGAAACGAGCAACCAAATATGATACCAGCCGATCTCGTTTTCGTGATAGACGAAAAACCGCACGCCACTTTCACTCGTGATGGAAACGACTTGGTTCTAACCAAACGGATAAGTTTAGCTGAAGCGTTGACCGGTTGCACCGTCCAGTTGACCACACTCGACGGCCGGAACCTAACCGTAACCGTCAATAACGTTATCCATCCGGAATACGAAGAGGTGGTCCCACGAGAAGGGATGCCGATTTCTAAAGATCCGACTAAGAAAGGGAATTTGAGGATTAAGTTTAATATCAAGTTTCCATCGAGGTTGACTTCGGTTCAGAAGGGTAAGATTAAGGAACTGCTTAATGGTTAAGATGGTAATGGCTTTGTGGATATTTTGAAGTTGTTGTATCGGGTTATGGAGGGCAGGTTTTTTTTATAGTTGATGGTATGAGATATAATAATTGGAATCAAAGAGAGAAAGTTGTACTTGCAATTTATTGTTTAAATACCATAAGGTTTAAATTTGGTCAAGTTTATACAGACTTTTCTTTGTATTATAATTGACGTTTTGTATCGATTCAATCGGGTGGTTCAGTTTTGGCCAAATTTGTGTTTCTGTTTTAATTTGATTCATTATGGCTTATCCATTTTAATATGGTATCAGAGCTATTTTACAAAGCTTTATTCAAAGAATACATGAATTGACTATGAAGAGTCATTTGCTCTAGTTATGACATGGTTGATCTCTGCTACTGATCAACGTACTGATATCTTCATAAAAGCTCATCTTCAAAGTTTTAAAATAACTGATATCTTCATAAAAGCTCATCTTCAAAGTTTTAAAATAGGTCTATAAAAGCACATCAACTTTTCAATATGGTATAAAATCGACTTCTAATTTATCATTTTTTTAGAAAATAAGTCACGTATTCAGTCAAAATGGGTCTATAGAGTCAAGGCTAAATAAGACAAACTATTAACCGATGCAAAGCTTAACTTGTTGCCAAGGGCTTTAGTTAAAGAATATAAATAAACTATGATGAGTCATTTGCTTCGGTTTTAGTGATCAACCTATTGATATCTTCACAAAAGCTCATCTTGAAAGATTTAGAAGACATTTTGATACCATCGGGTGTGTCCCAATAAATACAGTGGACGCACCCGATGGGCTTTTTCTTTTTGTTCAACGAAATGATACATGGGTTAGGCCTGCATCAAGTGTGTCCATATAAACACACTGGACACGCCTGATGGGCCTTTTTTTCTCTACAACAAAATGCCCCATGGGTTTCAGACCAAACGCTCTTTTTAAAAACACGAGATCGAAGTTACGCAAAATCAAAAAAGACCGATTCGGGTGCAATAAATTAGGGGTATAATAATATGCAAGATTACTAATCTTAAAAGGTTCACCTTCTCTATTTCATCATACACATCTCTCTTTTTTTACCTATTCCAAAATCTACATAAAAACACAATAATCCAACACCAAAAAGTTACATTTTGGAACTTCATTCACTATACTTTTACTTCTAAACATTACATTCAATAATACTACAACTAATTTGTTAATAATTTTAATCACTATAACCAGAAGAAGACGATTCCGTCTCATCATCTGCATTATTACCAATTTGCCCTCCACCACCAACATCCCGATTCTCATCTGAATCATCGTTAAAGAATCCATCAACATCCACACCACCCTGTTCATCTTCCTCCTCCTCGTCTTCATCCTCAACGTCATCGTATTCTTCTTCCCCTTCTAAACCAAAATTACCAATATACCCCTGAGACGCCACGTCATCATCATAAACGTTCCGATTATACCCTTCGTCCACTAATATATCATCATCGTATTCATCAACCGACGCCTGCCCGTTTTGGTCATTTTCCATCTCGTATTCCGAACTACTAACGTTCTCCTCCGCAACTCGTAGGTCGGCGGTTTCTTCGGCATTCCACTCTTGAAAACCGACCACCGGACTTTCCTCATATAGAAAGTCTTGATCGAGATCTTCCCGTTCTTCATCGTTAGCTATCTTTGCCATCTTTTGCGGTTTTGGTCGGACACCACGGCGGCCACGCTTACGGCCGCCACGCCCGCCGCCACGCGACCGCCCTTTCCAGCCGACTAATTGACCACCGGACCGACCCATGTCGGCCGTTTTGGCTCTCGATCTGGAACCAACGGCTCCAGATCTCCCGCCACGGGTCCGTCCTCGACCCCTTCCACGACCTCGGCCTCGGCCCGAAGTGGCTGGATCGGCCCATGGGTCTTGGAAGTTTCCGGATCCGAATAACGATTCACCGTGGTCACCCTCCTCACCGTTTCTCATCATCGCGTATTTCGGCGCCAAAGTCTGTATAAACATTTAAGATACATAATTATATATACCCTTTTAATTATAGAGAAAAGTTCAAATGAGAACTCAAATTTGGTTGTGAATGAGATGACAAATGAGAGGGCGATACGTGTCATATTCGGACTGGATAATGAAGAAAAATATTCAGACCGAATGTAGTATTATTCAGACTGAATAATAGTACATTCCGTATTATTCAGTCTGAATACTACCATATGTAGTATGAATATTTTCCTTCATTATCCGGTCTGAATATGACACGTGTCGCGCTCTCATTTGTCCACACGTTCACAACCAAATTTGAGTTCTCATTTCAACCTGCCCCTTTAATTATATATATATATATATGATATTGATTGTTAATTTAGTAAGGATATATACCATAAAATTGGTGGATCCTTTGTCTTTTTCGGCATCTTCTTTCTGGCTGAGTAAGTAATGAATGGAGGTGTCGAGTTCCATGAGTCTTAATGCCACACATGCTGTTGTTTCAGGCAGCCATGGAAGAACGGAAACTGTCGAGCAGATACCGGTTGCTCGTAATGTTACCGAGTTATTAGAACCCAATAACTCATCTGTCGTTTCGAAATCTAGCGACAAAAAGTCCCTTCTTATAGCGCTCTCCAACAATGTCGAAGCCTGAGAAATTCATAACGTTCGTTTATCCAGGGACAAATCGTACATTTATATATATATATATATATACACACACACATAGAGAGAGGGAGGTTCAGGAAAACACTAAAAAAAAGAAAACTGAAGAACACCCTGGGAGCCCTCCATCCTAACGGTATGCACAAATGTATACAAGCGATTGAAACTGTTTTTTTTCCTATGCACCAGTGCAAATATATGCATTAGTGCATATGCACAAATGCATACAAACGATTGACACCGTTTTTTTCCTATGCACAAATGCATGTTACAAATTACCAGTATGGAGGGATGGAGAGATCCCAGGGTGTTCTTTAGTTTTCGATCCTATATATATTTAGGGGCGGATTCAAATGAGAACTCAAATAGGACAAATGAGAGCGCGACAAGTGGCATATTCAGACCGAATAATGAAAGGAAAATATTCAGACCGAATGTAATGTTATTCAGTCTGAATAATACTATATTCAAACTAAATAAGACTACATTTAGTCTGAATATAACTACATTCAATCAGAATATTTTCCTTCATTATTCAGTCTGAATATGACACGTGTCGAGCCTCTCACTTGTCCTCACGTTCGCAACCAAATTTGAGTTCACATTTAAACTTTCCTCTCTCTATCTACACACACACACACACACACACACATATATATATATATATATATTCAAGCATATTATCATGTATGTACGCACCTCGAGAAGGCCTTCGGCTGTTCCTGCATTAACCAGCTTCACACTCCAAGACTTTCTACACTCATCCGACCACCAAGGTTGTAAAGCTTCCAACGGTATAGAAGCCTATAAAAAAAAAGATAACAATATTCAAAACACAAAATAAGAAAATTACATTTATAACTCAAAACCCACCATAAAAAAAATGTGCAAAAAAGAAAGATAAAAAAGTTCTCACCTCAATTAATGCTAATTGAGCTTTAATCAATCTAAACCTCACAGGACTCGAGAATTCCCGATTATAAAAATACGACCCAGATTCCCTTCTCAAATTTTCCATAAACTGAGATATATGTTTAGAAAACGCTAAATTGCTGCCGATAAACGTCTCACATTCCTTACGGCAAGAAAAACATATATTATTATCTTCAAAGAACGATAAATCACGGCAATTATCGCAAATTCGTAGCAAATGTTCACATCTAGCGTTCCCAAATTTCATTGCTCGTAAAGTCAAACATTCTCCCCACATCCATTTTTCGAAATCTTCGTATCTTTTAAGGGAATTCGTTATTTCTTTTCCACTTTGACCTAATTCGATTGCAAAAGTGGATGAAATTTCCGAAATATTTGTATTTGGAATTGATATACTGCTGGTTGGGCTATTTGGAATATCGACCCGTGTCTTATTGACGGATTCTTTAAAACGGGTTTCGATCCTTTGTAACATAGAATGCAACTGTGCTTCCCGATTCCCACGAACATCTAAAGATGCCAAAAGACTGTTGAACCCCTGCATAAAAAACCGATAAAAACTATGAAAACGGTCGAGAATGGAAATTTCTTACTACCTAAAATAAACATTCTAAATAGTAACGGAATGAAGGGAGTAAGCACGTGGTATTTCTACTCGATAAGAACTAGGGGTGAGCATCGGAACCGGGTACCCGCCTTTGAAACCGGAACTGCTCCAGAACTGCCGTTTCCGGTTCCGGAACCGATGTGATGGGTTCCGGTTCCTAAAATACTGAACCGATTAAGACTGATTCAGTTCCGGTTCTCATTTTTTTGGAACCGTTACCCGCCGGATACCCAGAACAAGAACCGATGGGTACCCGCTAATTTTAAATAAAAAATATTTTATACATATTAATAAAACTATATTTCCTTTTAGGTTAGACTTTTATGTTATTTGTTAGGTGTTCACGACTCGAACGTGAAGTATTATAGAAGCCGTTTTGTTGCTATTAAGCCTCAAACTTTCTAGTGTATTTATGTAATAATTAAAAAATATTTTATACATATTAATAGATCTATATTTCCTTTTAGGTTAGACTTCTATGTTATTTGTCAGGTGTTCACGACTTGACAGCGAACGTGAAGTATTATGGAAGCCGTTTTGTTGCTATTAAGACTCAAACTTTTTAGTTTATTTAAGTAATAGTTAGTTTTTATCGGATTAATTTTGGCTATTTGTTGTATTTATTACTTTAAGTCTGTTAATTTTTATCGGCTTAGTTTTGTAGTTTATAATTACATTTTTATCGTATAGAATGTAAAAAAAGTTGAAAATTACCCATTCCGGTTCCAAAATATAAGGAACGGTGTTAGCGGTTCCGGTTCCATGAAAATTGGTCAGATACCCGGTTAGGGTGATTAAGAACGAATATTACCTCCTCACTGTCGATAAGCCTCCAACAACCGTCACGTAACTCGACAAAGATTCTACCAGAGCCAGGATCGTTACGTGAAGCGGAAGTTATAAACTGCCAATAACGGTTTCTTCTTCGGTCATGTCCAAGTGGTAACGATCTGTATACATACAGCTCCTCGGCTTTATGACCAATAAACGCTTTTAATTGTGATCTCGATTTTTCAGCCGCATATGCAGGTTGCTGAATCTGAAAACCATCGGGAGTAGTTAAAAGTTCATTCGGATTACTCAAATCGTTCTGTGGGTCAGCCAAGATTTCTTGATGGCTGTTTGATGCTATATCATCAACAGACGGATATTGTATCTTGATTATGAAATCTTCTTTCATTCGTCTTTTATCGATTTGCGCTTCTGCCCACATCTGCTTCTTTAATGCCATGGCTGCTTCTAAGCGATCCTGCCAAAATTATCGTAATGAATATCTAAATGATTCTGGCAGAAATATAGTTAATGACATACTCCCTTACGTCTCAAAATAAATGTTCTTAATGAAAAAGACGGTTTTAGAAATGTGTAATTTATCACAATTATGAATTAACTAAATGACGATTTTACCCTTAATAAAGGTGGGAGTAATGAATTTCTCTATCACATAATTAAGGGTAGAATCGGAAAGTAGACACTTATTTCAAAAGGCAGGTCTATTTGAGAACCATGAGAACCAAATATTCATTATGAATAGTCATGATGATATTCATTATGAATATTTGGTTAAAAGACGATTTTACCCTTAATAATGGTGGGAGTAATGAATTTCTATATCACATAAGCAAGGGTAGAATCGGAAAGTAGACACTTATTTCAAAAGGCAGGTTTATTTGAGAACCATGAGAACCAAATATTCATTATGAATAGTCATGTTGATATTCATTATGAATATTTAGTTAAATGACGATTTTACCCTTAATAATGGTGGGAGTAATGAATTTCTCTATCACATAAGCAAGGGTAGAATTGGAAAGTAGACATTTTTTAAAGTGGACACTTATTTCAAAAGGCAGGTTTATTTGAGAACCAAATATTCATTATGAATATTCATGATATTCATTATGAATATTTGTTTCCTAAATGAACTTTTCCACTACTAAAGAAATACCTCTAAAACAACACGAATAGAATTTCCTTCATTAGCAACGGCAATTAAAGCAACAAGAGCATTAAGTCGTTCTTCAACCGTCAAATCCGAATACTCCCCTTCCATAAGCCCTTGCACCCAAGGCTCACCGGATATACTTTCGTCGACTACACTATCTTCAACCGAATCAGCCGCCGCCCCCTTGTGGGTCCCACCAACAACAACGTTAGATTGGTCAACGGATAAGTCAACCTTCATATCTTCCGGAGTTTCAGATTTTATAACAGCAGAAGCTTCTCTAAAAAGCTGATCATGAGATAAAAGAGGAGATATTTCGTTTAATTTCGAATTCCCGACTGCAATATCATCAACTTCCGGATCTTCCGGAACATCACTTTCGGAATCATCGTCTTTTTCAACATCATCTCTTTCGGCATCAAAAGCTTCTTCTCCATCAAAATAACCGTTTTTAAATTTATATATCTTTTCTCTTGCCGCATTAATTATAGCTTCACCATCAGCTGGATCTTTTCTGTAAGGACTTCTTAAGCAATAAGTTGAAGGTGCTGTTCGTTCGAAAAGCTTCGTATCTCTTGATAAAGCCGCAGCAATCGACGCTTCTGGTGTTTTGCTCGTTGTGAGATCCCTAAGCCCAGATTTCTGTAAAAAAATGTTATAAGTTTAGAAAAGAAAAGATCAGATTTAGAGCAAAATTTGACAAATGTTATCAAATGTTACAGGACCCGTGGTCAAACAGGTAAAAAGATAGGAAATTGTGAAACTTTATAACACTAATAAGCTGTTTGGATGGTTTTCCAATAAGACCTGTATGGATAAATCTGTCTGTGTGGATTTGACAAATGTTATCAAATGTTACAAGACCAGCACGGTATGGTCAAACAGGTAAAAAAGATAGGAAATTTTGAAACTTTATAACACTAAGAGGCTGTTTGGTTGGTTTTCCAGTAAGACCTGTATGGATAAAGTTGTCTGTGTGGATTAATCTGTCTGTATAGATTCAGAAGGTCTTTGTTTGGAAGAGTTTTTTCATAGATGGAAAGAGAGTGAGGTCCCTAAGCCCAGATTACTAAAAACAAATGTTATAAATTCAGAAAAGAAAAGATCAAATTAATGAGCAAAATGCATTAAATATTTAGTGTAACAAAGAATATGTTCTTAATTGATGAATAAAGTTTCAAATTTTCCAATTTGGTACCCATTTTGACCATTAAGACCTGTATGGATAAAGCTGTCTGTATAGATTGGGAAGGTTTTTGTTTGGAAGAGTTTTTTTCATAGATGGAAAGAGCGTGTGTTTTTTTTCATAAACTCCCCCTAGAAGCTTACTTAATAAGCCACTTTCTATACCATTACGCCGCTAGCTGACTGAATCAAAAAGCTACCTGAATCTTATCAGCAACATCTAATATAGAAAGTCCTTTACTGCCCTCGAGTGAAAGAACATGAAATGCCGCATATTTAACTGTTCCAGGTGTCAACCGATGCCTAGATCTCCTATTAGAGAAACCCCTTTCTTGCATAATGGCTAATGCGTTTTCGGCCGCCACTCCACTACGTAAATTTGAAATAATATCTCCGCCATCAACACCCTATAATTTGCAAATCGTCACACCAAAAAATTATATAAATGTTAAATATAAACTTATGATAAAGACGGCTAGGTGGAAAAGGAAAAAAAAAGGGACCTCATTTTCTTCTTTAGGATGTGATTGATCGACATTCCTCTTTTTTAATTTTGGTCCAAATCCGGCGGCAAGAGCAAATTGACGTAATATCTCTGGCCATGTCAGCGGATTTAAGTGACGTTGCCAGCTACATATATCAAAACCCCAAGAAAATGCCTGAAAGAAGCGGGGAAACGTTATATATATATATATATATCTTCCATATATATCTCAACCGTAATTAATGAATTATGATAACTGTCCATAAATATCTCAATTGTTTCTGAATATAACGGTTTGCAAAGTTTGTTTGAATTGTCGGGTTTGCAATTGAAACCTCCTCTATATATATATAGAGGGATAATCCTTTAGAAACTTTTTAAAGAGTAGAAACTTGTGGAAACCAATATAAAATCAATGTAAAAAAAATTCTAAAAAAATTCATCAAATGTTATGATTTAACATATTGTTTCACATATGTTTGTGTTCATATGGAAAGAAAATATTACATGTAGAAAAAAACACGTTTTGTTTCACCATATGAATTTTGTTTCATATGTGATAGTGAATCAACATTTTCTTCCACATGTAATATTTTTTTCAAATGAACACAAACATATGTGAAACAACATCTTAAATCATAACATCTGATGAAAAACATTTATGAAAAAAATTATTTTTATATTGGTTTCCACGAGTTTCTAAATGATGGAAGTCTCTCTCTCTCTCTCTCTCTATATATATATATGTATACAAGTATATTATATGTATGATATCAAAGAAACAAAAACAATAAACATAAAAGTGAGATTACCCCTTCAACAATATGCGGATGGCCACCTCCGGGATTAGGAGCACTTGTTTGATTTGCTCCTACACAAGATGAGGGTGCCCTTGCTACATCTTCGATATCTTTAACGATGGATTTCAAAAGTGCCACATGAATTTCTCCTAACAATCGAGGATCCTAGAAGTTTCCGGAAGAGGGACATTTTAAAAATATTAAAAAAAATTCCAATACCAAATAACATTTAAAAAGAATAGAAGCAAAAAACGATGGAATTCCCAAAAGTTATTTTTAGGGAAATACTTACATGATCGTGAAAAGCTTGCACAAATTCATCAAGAGTGAAAGGCCAAAGTCCAAGAACATCAGCAAAAGTAATCAGAAACTTCCAAACCTGAAAATATGCAATTCAAATAAATCAACATGTATAAAAATATATAAAACGAACATTGAGAAAAAAGTAAAATAATATTCACCATAAGGAGATTGCCGATATTCTTCTCGGAATCGATCCATGGTTGAATTTTAAACGGCCTCTTCAAGTGCACGGATTTGGGCGGAAATTCAGGAAGCATATCTAAAGCAATAAAGATTTCATAAGTTACATGAACATTTAAAACAAATACAAATAAAAAGATATAAAACACTTTAAACATAATCTCACAAAAAACGACACAAATGAATAATATATACAGGGGCGGGTTCAAATGCGAACTCAAATTTGGTCGTGAACGTGAGGACAAAGGAGAGCGCGACACGTGTCCCATTCGGTCTGAAATATTCAGACTGAATGGTGTGTTATCCACTCTGAATGTTGTATTATTCACTCTGAATGCGTGTTATTCATACTGAATAATGTATGAACTTCACCTTCATTATTCATACCGAATGCCTTTCATTATTCAGGCTGAATGGGACGAGTGTCGCGCTCTCCTTTGTCCTCATGTTTGCAACCAAATTTGAGTTCGCATTTGAACTTTCCTCTATAATTATACACACACACACACACACATATATGTATATATATATATTTCCCCTATCCCAAGATAAGTGTCCATGTTTCTATTTAAGTTTGTCTCGAAATAAGTGTCCACTTTCAAAAATAAATAGTCATAATTTACTGAATTTCCAATTTTACCCTTAATTAAGCACGAAATCTAAGAAAGAATAATACCTCTTAATGACTCGAGGCTTTCCAAAGTCTCACTATCAAGAGACAACATAGAAGGCAACCCTTTATTTGAAACAGCTATTTCCATTAATTCTAAACGCTCATCATCAATTAATTCCATTGATTCTTTCGCGATCCTTCGAGCAGCCGCCCTATCATTAGCGGCTTTAAGCCTCGCAGCCTCCTTCTCCTTTCGCATATCTTCTTTAAGTCGTAACTTTTCCGCCTGAAAAAAAAGACAATTATATGTAAATATATATATATAGATAAAGATAAACACAAATATTAAATAGAAAAAGTAAACATTAAAAAGACTTTACTTACTCTCATGGATTCCTTTTGTAAAAACTTCACTCTCCGCTCCATTTCACGTCTTTGTTCCCTTTGGTATCTTTCCTCCTCCCGTTGCTTTTCACGTAACAAACGTTCTTCCTCTTTCCGACGTTCACGATCTTGCCGCTCCATTTCTTTCCTCATTTGTTCCTCTCTCTTTTAAGAAAAGCGGAATTGAACATAATTAGTTAAAAAGTATCTATCTTTATAAGAAAAATACTTATACATAGAATATAAATACCTTTCGCCTTAACATATCTTGCTTTTCAAGCTCTTTTCTGATCCTTTTCTCATGGGCTTCAACCTCCTTTGCTATTCTAGCTTCTTCACTCTGTCAATAGTACATGAACCCATAAAATAAGTACGTTAATAAATAGTTAAAAATCAACCAAAGGGTCATTGGCCACACGGTACTACCCTACTCGGGTTACCGGTGGATCCCAACCTCCCTCGAAGTCAAGGGTTCGGATCTCACCATAGGTGAAGAGTGTGTGTGAGTTTTGCAGTATATAAAGATCATATAATCTTCATATAAAGATCATATCTTTAGGGTCAGGTTCAAGGGAAAACGCCAAAAAAGAAGAAAATGGAAGAACACCCTGGGAGCCCTCCATCCGGACAGTATGCACTAATGCATACCGGTAATCTATAACATGCATTTGTGCATATGTAATACAGAAGCATTGGTGCATAGAAAAAAAAACGCTTGTATGCATTAGTGCATACTGTTCGGATGGAGGGCTCCTAGGGTGTTCTTCAGTTTTCTCTTTTTTTTTAGTGTTTTCCCTTGAACCTCCCTCTATATCTTTATATAAAGATTATATCTTTATATAAGGGTATATAAAGATTATATATATATACCTTCCGTTTTCTTTCAATTCGTGCAACATCCTCCTCATGGGTAATTCGTTTTTCAGATGGTGTAGCAAATGGATTCTCGATTCCAGTTATCGGGTGCGGATGAGTATCCACTCCAGGGCTTACGGTAGAGCTTTTACGTACAGAATTATCAAATTCTCCAGCCGGAGAAGGCAACAAAAGATGGCCCGGCCTTCCACCTGCAGCAACGGGTCCTTGAAAACCGTATCCAGAAGCTACCGGATCGTTTCCGTGACTAAAAGAACGTCCGGTGGTTATCGGTGTGCGGCTAGTTGCAACATCAGATGGAGAACCGTAATACCGAGTAGATGGGGTTGCTCTATCATAAGAATCGGTTCGAACCGATGGTTGTTCCGGAAGAAATTGGTATTCATGGAGAGCCTTTGAAGCACCCTGAGAAAGAACAATAATTGCATTATTTTCCACTCGAAATGTAAAATTTCCAATTCTACCCTCAAGTGTCATATAGAGAAATTCATTACTCCCTCTATTGTTAAGGGTACAATTGTCATTTAGTTAATAAAAAGCATAGGAAGAATAATAGCATTATTTTCCACTCGAAACGTAAAAGTAAGTGCCTACTTTCCAATTCTACCCTTAAGTGTGATATAGAGAAATTCATTAATCCCTCTGTTGTTAGGGGTACAATTGTCATTTAGTTAATTAAAAAGTGTAATAATCACAAGTTTCTGAAATTGTGTCTTTTTCATTGTGGAAGTTTATTTTGGGACAAAAGGGTATCACTATTTCGCTCCAATCTCCATCGTGTCTTTTTCATTGAGAAATCGTGTCTTTTTCATTGAGGACGAAGGGGTATCCCTATTTAGTTAATTAACATCGAAAATATCACGTGAAATTAAGTTTTTTAGTCCTCATTTAATGATTAATAATACTTCAATCATGGTAAAAGAGTTCAGAAATATCTCGAGCATCCTCCTTCCTTTTCGGGGAGTACCCATTAACATGCCACATTTTTTAACCTTAGTAAATGATGAATTTTTTTAACCTCTTAAGTAAATAATGATTTTTTTAACCTTGGTAAATGGATGGAATTGGTCATCTACGACCTATTTAGTAGCAAATAATTGTAACTTTGGGATCTTGCATAATGAGATGAACATAGCTTAATTCAAGCAAATTTTGTCAAAAGCCTTTTTAGTTAAGTCAAACACATTGCTTAATGAGAAGGCGGGGTCTCATCGACTTAATTAATTAAGTCAAACAATCATGATGTGAATTTATGAAATGAGTAAAGAATTATAATAAAAAATAGAAAAAAAAATAGACCAACCTTCACCGGTTTTGCATCAGGATGCTCATATGACCGAACAGCTGACTTCTGCTGAACTGCAGCAAATGGTCACCAAAAACGATAGAATCATGAAACATAAAAGATAAAGCAAATGAAAACTCATCTACAATTTCTTCCATTATGCACAATAGCATTACTTAATAAGAAATACAAGTAAATGAAATGAAGGTCAAAGAAAATAATAAGAACACTTTGATCAGCAAAGAATGAATATTCAAAAAGTATAAATTAAAGTGTGGCCATAAACTACAGAGATAGTTACTTAAATAAAACTCGGCTAAACTCAAAACCCTAAAGAAGTACAAAATAAATTATATATCATATATGCAAGTATTTCAATTATCTTAGAAAGTATTAAAGAAGGGTTTATGGAATTATTACAAAAAGACTAATTCCGTCGAACTCAATAAGATGGAAAGTCCTTCCATACTCTTCCGTAACTCCTTCATTAGCCCAAAAGAACAATCTTAATTCGATATTTCAATGACCCACATAAGAAAAGCATCAATTTGAGAATGTATTTTAACAGTTATGAGATTACCCTTTTCTTGATACAGATATTCAATAGGCCTAAAGGGTGTAAATCAAGTCTATTTGTTCCTTTTATTATTTTAGGCTAAAAGTGATCCATTTGGCGGTTCTTAACGGTTTAAGTTGCTCACTAACAACACTTATTAATAGAAGATGTACAAACATTTCAATCGATTTGAGCAACTACAGTGAAATACCAACTTAATTTATCATTAGTTCACATCAAGCATGTAAAATTGTAAAATAAAAGACAAATATTCACATTCGGCCATAATGCAATCGAACATTACAGAAAAGCATGAATATATGTATATATATATATATATGCAAAGCAAGCTAAAGAGACTGATTATATATTTATATTACCTATAGGAGCACCAAATGCACCCGGTGGCAATGGGTCGAACTCCATTCCAAGAATAGGACCGTCTTCACGTAACCTTTCCCCTAACTGTGCTTCAACAAAAGCAATGGCTCGAACCTCAGAAACCGCATGTGGTGGCTCATAATACCTTTTCACAGATGGCATCTCAGTAGTTGTTGCAACCACAGCAGCAGCTGCAACTGCAACCCTGCCGCTCCCACTAACGGTTGGACCGGTTCGAGCCACAACTCGGTCCGTATGCCCAAATGGACTTGACCCAGAACCCGACCCACCAGACCGACCAGACCCACCTGGCTCATTTCCACCTAAACCTTCACCAGATGCCACCATGTCATCACCAACCCCACCACCACCAGACATTTCCTTCTTTGGCCGTTTCACTGGTGGAGTTTTCCTATCTTTCAACCTCCGATGGCAAAACCACATCTGCAACTGGCGATCTGTTAACCCTAACTGAACTGATAGCTGTGCACGAAGAGGCTCCGATGGATATGTCTCCACTGAAGATTTCGATCAAGAAAATTTAACCCATCACTAAAAGTTACTAAATTTGAAAGCAAATCGGTATAAAGATAAATAATTGCAACAAAAAGATTCAACAAGACTAGAAAACAAGTAACAAACCAGCATAAGTTTTCTCAAGAACTTCCAACTGAAAAGCAGTCTTCATCTTCCTCTTCACCTTTGGCTCTCCTCCTCCTCCTTCCCCTGAGTTCTTATTCTCCCCTTCCGAACCACCACCGCCTCCGCCTCCGCCGCCGCCATGGACGGTAGTAGCACCACCATCCATTTTGCTTAAGAAGATCGAAATCGACAACTGGGTGTTGAAATTGAGATCAAACCCAACACAGAAATTGGGTGAAACAAAACATCAAACACTTGGTGTGCACCAAATCGAAGTTTTTTTCCTCTAAACAAATAGGGTTTGCAGGGAGAGAGAGGTAGACATCTGAAAAATTAGGGTATTATTGTTGACGAAAAAGTAAAGATAATACAAACCCTTTCTCTCTCTCTCTCTCTCTCTGTATATATATATATCTATCTATCTACCTATTATGTATGATCTTGTATATCTAACATAATATTTATCTATCTATCATCATGAAAGAAAGAAAAGAAAGAAAGAAAGACTCTCTCTGATAGAGATGTGCGGTGAGATTTCAAGATTGACGATTTCTGATAAATAATAAATGAATGAATTGTATAAAAAACAAAAGTAAATGTGTGGAGAGTGTGTATTAATAATAATTAAAACTATTAACAGCAATAGTATTTGTTCTTCTTGGGCGTATGAATATGAAAATTGGGATTTTTTGTTGTGATTAAAAGTAGAACGACAATGAACACCAAAAACAGTCTTTCCCATTTCTCTCTTTCTCTCTCTCCTTTTTTTTTCTGAATTTTTTTCCATTCTTTCTTTTATCGAGAAACCGTAACGGGTAGTAGTGGAAAAGAGAATTTCTCTTCACGTAGATTCATAGAGAAAAACCACCATAAACAAAGAAAGAATAGAAAGAAAGAAAGAAAGAATTGAAAGAAAAGGGTTTTTTTTTTTTTTAATTTTTTTTTTCTTTCTTTCTTTCTTTTGGATCTCAAATGGGTTAGCAATTTGTCAGATGATTTCATACGTTTCTTGAACAATACCCTCTTATTGTTTTAGAAGACGCGCGTTGGGTCGCGCGTGAACATGAGGAGAAGGAAAGAACTTACCTTATTTGTTTTTTTTTTATTTATCTTTTTAACATTCATCTTATTTGTTTTAATTTATTTTAATTTTTAAATTATTGACTTTTTAAATAAGGGTTTTTAATTAAAAGTATTAAATAGTAATTAATAGTAATAGAAGTAATGGTTTGTTTTTGTATAATATTAGTTGTGTATCTCTATGAAACGGTAGAAGGTAAAATTTGATTAAATGTAAAATATAAATAAATTTATTTACCAAATAAGAAACATAGTTAAGGATCCCATGTATAGAGTTTAGGTTGGTTTTGAGTTTTTCGATGTCCATGGAAAGCAAAAAAGAATGCTTCAAATGTATAAAAAACCAAAAATAAACTGGTTCGAATACTACTGAAGTTAGAAGGCTCATCACCAAAAAAAAAACCATATGAACATGAGTTTAGTGTATGTATAATAGTTTTAGCAGGATGAAGACCATTTATGAATGTATCACATAATATTCATCACAAAAGTTACAGAAAATTTAAGAAACAAATGCACGTGAAAAATGAGTTTAGTATGTATGTGTGTACCATTCTCATTAGAATGTATGACTATTGATTTTTCTCAAAATCTGTAGTGAAACATAAAGAATAAGTAATGACTTCAAACTCTGATTTTATTGGATTTTTTTCAAACAACATTTGAATTAATAGATGAATAAATTTAGTTCGATTGCAAATTTCTGAGTAACCTAAATCAAAATTGAGACAAGCATAAATCAAACTAACACTCTATCATAAATCAAACTCAGCGAACTAGAACGATAGAAATGAAAAATCCAGACAATTTCAGAACTCAATTCAGCAAACCAGAAGTCAGATTTAATGTATTATTCCTCAGTCCCTCTCCCTTGCAAATCACACAAGTCTTGGTGCAACAAAGACGTCCTAACTCAATAAATGTTGAAAAAGTCATTTTAAGGGAAAAGGTTAAAAAATCAAACTTTTGGAATCACCCCAAAGTACAAAGTGGACAGATAAATAAACTAAGAAACCAAAATTTAAACACATGCTCATATGCGAAAACACAAATTAAACACAACTTTAAAAGATCGGACTATTGATGGATATTAGATACACTGTGAAAACCTACTGGTATTTCATCAATTTCAAGCCTTAGTTTAAAGAAAGGAAAAAATAATCAACTAAAGGCAAATGAAAAGAACTCGGTGAGCATAATGTTGAGAGTGACTAGAGGGATGAAAAATGACAGTGACTAGATGAATGATGAGCTACATAGCAAATTAGAAATCAATAATCAAACTTTACTTCATTAAATAAACAAATCTAAACCATAACTTCATCAACAAATACAACAAACATCAAGTAAAAGAACAAGACATAAACTTATCTAAGCATAACTTCATCAGATAAACCTAATTTATGAAAAATCAAAAAAATAGGATTAAGGAATCAAGAATTTCCTAAACTTTTAGACTCTAAATTTGATCATTTACAGCCTACAAGGCCTAGATCAGAGTCCAGCAAAAGCTAGAAGAGAGGAGAGGTAGAGCAGAGAAACAAAGTGACCACTTATCGCAACTCAGAATGGCATATCTGCAAAAGACAGTTGATTATCGCCGTTTTATGGCAAAGATCGAGAGTTAATACTCCAGTAAGAATGGTCTAGTCGATAATAGAATTAGATTGAGCGAGTTTTGAGAGTGAGAGTACATAGATTGAAAATAAAACATCTTTAAGATGTATGTAGAGACTTCGAGAGGGCGAGAGAGTACTACTGGTGGGTAGATTTCAATCATGAAGCGAGGGCGAGAGAAAGAGAAAGAGAGAGAGAGAGAGAGAGGGGCAACGCAGAATCGTAAACGATGACTTCTTTTAGGCCCAAAACTCACCCTATCCCTATACAAATGGACTTGCCCAGGTAATGCCCTTGGGCTTTCTATTGCACTTGGTTGTTGCCCCATGGCCTATAGTTAGGGTCGAGCCTAACTCTACTTTTGTAATTCTTTATCTCGATAAAATATCCCTAGAGTATCATTTATCTAAAAGTTTAGTAGAAATAATCCCACCACCTTATAAAATAATGGATTGAGTTATACAGTGCCACCCAAGTTTGGAGAATCCAACCCTAGAGTTAATCAATGTTATTTAAGGTGTTCTTCGGGGGGGGGGGGGGGTTATGGTTTTCTGCTAAACCTTACCTGTATATACATATAGTATATACACACGGGTAAGAACCCCCCATCATCGTCATCTTCATCATCTCCCCTCCCCCTTTCGACACCTTCTTGGGCTACCTTCCTCCTCTCCAATCACCCTCCTCCGACCACCTTCCTCCTCTACGTCCCCGCTTATTTCTCATGACTAAATCAATGGCGGTGAGTTATAAGATTTTCAGGCGGTAACCATGTTATCATCAAGTTGTAGATTTTAATCGATGTAACACCTCAAAATCTGGAAAAGCGTGACTACTCTAAAAAATTTATAAGACCTCAAATACAGAATAAATTCATTTCTACATGTCCAATACTTGCTTACCTATAATGGCAATCTAAGACTTATCATCAACAATTAATAAACCAAACATCACATAAGTCTGTGTTAGGAACATGTGTTACTAAAACCTAATAATAGTTTGTTGGGTCACCGATGATTTGGTGATTACCCCTCAATTTCTTCCTTAGAATATATATATCTTGTATTTTAGGTTCTTCGAAGAAGTCTGGCAATGCTCAACAAGTTCACCGAATCGAAGACTAGCTGATACAAAGGAAACATATCAACATTGTGGAAATGAAGATATGGTCACCGACTTTAATCCAGACTTAAAGTCGAATCTGAAGCAAGTGGTCACCGAAAGTAAAGACCAAAATTGGCTAGTAGCCAATACATGGCACTAGCCGATATATTCTTTAATATATTCGGCTAGTGGCCTTATCTAGTATTTTCAGATGATATTTATGAAGATACTCCTTAGTTCACAATAAATACAAGAACGTGTGCATCAAGCCTTAAATTCAAGCATTCTCCTTAAACTTCAGAAAATGGTTGTTTGTCTTATTGCAAAAAGGCTTGATGTGACAATTGAAGACATGAAGAACAGATGTATTACACTAGCCTTCTCAATAGCCTTACCAGCTACGTTGAGGAGAAGTTCTAGCCGCTTCCACTTTGCCTATGGCCGGCTTACGGGATAGGGATTAGACGAAAAAGGAGATGTACCACCGATGGAACAGTGGCCTGTCCTTTATTGTACTATGAGGAATGACACCGGCCTTTTTCTAGTACTATAAGGAATGGTACTATCTTTTGTCCATTGAATATACTGCAAGCAAATAATATTGTGACAAGTGTCCTCATGCATTTAATGCATGGGCACTATAAAAGGAGAAGAGGAACTTCCATGCAACTTACGCTTTTTAACAAGATATCTTCTAAGTGCTTAGCTTGATTCAGCCTTGAGAAACAATTTTAAATAGCTTTCTTTGTGTTTAGTTATATTTCTGTTTACTAAGTGTTTTTAGATTGTTAGAATAGATTTCATCTGTTCTTTCCACAACAATTTGTTTTATAAGTGTAATTATTGATATTTAATATTAAAGAATTTAAAAAATGAAAAACTTTGTGTATTTGTATTCAACCCCCTTTCTACAAATTCTTTACTTAGTTGTCATTACCTTGTTAGGGACCAATATAGTCGTTATCTTCAAAATACGGAAGACGTTCCCGAATAGCTAAATCCTTCTCGTGCCTCTAACTAGCACTCAACTCTTCATAGTGTCGCTAGTAGCATTCCTAACAAGGACTTGATGCAAATGCTGACAAGATAAAAATGTTATGCTTAACGTTTAGTTAGTTCAAACAGTTTTCATCTTTAATATAAAACGATAAAACTGAAAGGATGTTATTTAAATCGAAATTTCCCAAAATGAAACGTAATTAATATAAACTCAACATCTTTCCCAAATTTCATCATTTTCATTATGAGAACTCATTAACTAGAACACGCATTCATATAAGAAAACCAAACCATGTACTCACTCAAAACATGAATACATCATAAATATTCAAATACTGAAAACATGAATAAAACTCCATTAATCAAAAATTCAAAACACAAAAACATGGGTAAAGTGCAATATATCAGAACCATAAAATATGGATACATTTCATACACCAAAACAACACCGAAAACATGAATAAGATACTATTAAAAATAACATATTTTGGTGACAAGGGAGACCTGTGTCCATCGAATATGGTGAACACAAAATAAGCCACACATCAACGTTATAAGGAGCACCTCAAGATTTAATTAACTTTAGTGTTTACTCATTCAAGTTTATCAAGGCTTATATCCTTGGTGCCTACCCCATCGGATAGCACCTCAAGGATCATGGTTCTTAGCACATACCACTCTGGGTAGGACTTCAAGTCTTAATATTCTTAGTGCCTACTATTTATGACTTCACTTCAAGGCTCATGACCTTAGTGCATACCTCTCTACGTAACACCTCAAGGCTCAAGTCCTTAGTGACTACTCGACTAGGCCAAAGCCTTAAAACAAGGGTCCTAGAGTCCGACTTATTTGAGTTCACCTCCGCAATGCCACGACGACCACAATGCCTACTCAAGCATTGGACCCAAGTTGGGAACATCAAGACTCCTCACCTACCAAACACAACTGACTCTTATGACCATTAATCCAATGCATTACAATGTAAATTACATGACCCTAAATGATCGACCAATGCACTCAAAACATGTAAATCCCAAATAAACATGCAATACAAATAGTGTCCAAAACTCAACTTTGAGCAATTTAAAACCAGAAAATTGTCCCCAAATCTCACGTGAGTTAAAATCAAACCAATAAACTTCACAACTCATTGAGTACGCAATAAAAGTCAACGAAAGTCAAAATTCGCATTTATCTAATGTTTATGCAAACTCGTGCTCCAAAATATGATTTGGTCAAAAACTCACCATTGATGAGATAAATCATCTCCAAATGAAAACCATACAGTTTATACTTCCAAATTATCTTATAACTCAATAATATGTAATTCTCGAACGACTTATGAAACCAAATGCACTAAAGTGCATTTACGTCATATAATCTCCATTATATATTGTAATAAATCATCAAAATACCACATTTTATGATTTATTTAACCAACTGTCCGAAATCCCTAAATATAAACATTTCTCAAGATTTATAAAATCAAGCATACTAAAGATGTAATTTCATCAAATACTCAACAACATTTGACAAATATCAAGGAAACTATTTTAAGACTCCAAAATGAACATTTTTAACATGGACAAAGTTTTCACAAAACAACTTCAACTCAGCTTGATAGGTTAGGTTAAACCTTGATTGCAAGCCTAAATCCTTATCTTCTAAAGTGAAGATTCAAGTTCCACAAGCTAAGCTCCACAATAACACCTCAAGAACAATATTTAAATCAAGAGACACCAAATATTTGCACAAACTTCAAAACCACCAAAAATTCCAATCATATAGATCAAAATACCCAAAGAAGCTTACCTCTTATAAACTTGGCATCTCCTCCTATAGACCTTAAATTCTTAAGATCTATTCTTCATTTGCTCCAAAAACTTTCCAAAAATCGACCATGCATGGACCAAAATCGCCATAGAAGAGAGAAAATGGAGTGGGGAAGAGAAATGGGAAGAAACATTAGAAAAATGAGTTAAACCCGATTTGGACGTCCGGGGCTACTTTTGGGGCTATTTAGGTCGGCTCACTCCTAAACTTGTCTTATAAGGAAGTTGGAAACCTCCTCTGTAATATGCGTTTTAAAACCGTGAGTCCAGGTGTGTGGACAAAACGGACAATACCTGGTACGGTTGGCCTGGGTTGTTACAGATGGTATAAGAGCCAGGAACCGGACTAATGTGCCAGCGAGGACGTTGGGCTCCCAACGGGGTGATTGTAACATCCCATATTGGTTGGGGAGGAGAACAAAAGTTGTCTTATAAGGAACTTGGAAACCTCCTTTATAAGACGCGTTTTAAAACTGTGAGTCCAGGTGTGTGGACAAAGCCAACAATATCTGGTATGATTGGCCTGGGTTGTTACATTTTCTCTCTCTACACCAACGCAACTCAAGACCCACACTTATTTTCCTAGCATATGCAATAGCTAAGAAATAAATCGATATACACTAGTGGAGTTGTATCTCAGTGGCAAAGGGCAGTAGGTATGGGGATGTGGTCATGGGTAGCGAATGTTGGATTTGTTTATGATTTTTTGATCTTTGAAGTCGATTCAGTCCCCGTATGTGTGTTTGAAGTAAGGATGGCAAAAAACCTCGAAAACGACGGTGAAAACCGAAAACCAAACAATTCGGGTCGGGGTCGGGGACGTCTTAATGGGGACGGGGTGGGGATCGGGGATCTTATCGGGGATCTTAACAGGGACGGGGACGGGGACGGGGACGGGAATGGTACTCACCGGCCCGGCCCGGCCCGATAGTGTATATATATATATAATATTTTTATATATATTTATATATTAATAATATATAATATAAATAATTTTAAAATAATAATAAATGGGCTAAGTATGCTAATAATTATGGTTTCGGGTTCGGTTTCGGTTTCGGGTTCCGTTTCGGGTAAAACCAACGGGTAACGGTGATATTTTTGCTTAATGGGTTCTCCAACGGGGATCGGGGAAACCGCGGGGACCCGACGGGGATCCCCGATAAGATACCCGACGGGGATCGGGACGGGGACGGGGACGATTTTCCTTATCGGTTTCGGGGATGGGGATACCGATCCCCGCCCTGTTGCCATTCCTAGTTTGAAGGGGAGGGGTGTGGTGTTTCTGGATCTGAGTATTGGAGGAATTACGATGACCGATCGATTTGGAGGTTCTTTTCTAATGGTGACATCAACCGTATGAGTGTGTGTGTATATGTATTCACTCACACACACATACACACACACGCGCGCGCACACACACACACACACACACATATATATATAGGGAGAGGTTCAAACGAGAACATTCCTTATTTACAAAAACGCAACGACAACACCTACGGGCCTACCACATTATGTAATTCAAGAATAACTTCTTTTCTCAAATCAATAATAATCAACCATTGATCCAATATCAGATGTGATATTTATCATAGCAAATTTATATGGAAAAAATATAAGTTATCTATAACATCATCTGTGATATTTGTAAATTATGAATTACGTTATTTTTTTTTATTAACCTGGATATCCAACCAATGCGAGCCGACTAATCCCAGGACGACTACCCGCTTCGCGGATAGCCCGGAGTTATCGCATTTGAACCTCCATGGCCACAAGGGGATTTTTTACCCCTTCATGGATTTGAATTACATGTGATTATGTTTTCTATTTGTATTATGTTTTTTAATTTAATTTTAATCATCGTTTTCATGTTTTAATTCACACTGATTAGAAAAAATAAAAAAAAGTCAATTAATTATGAATCACATGTAATTTTGATGAAAATTGTAATTTTTTTAAATATTTCTTTAAAAAAAATCTTTAAATAAAAATTCAATTACACTTATTTTAAAATTCTTAAATGGAAAAAAAATTAATAAAAAATTAAATCACATTAAAACAACAATTTTGGTAAAAAGAGAATTTTAAATAAATGCCTTAAATGCTTTTTATTTAAATAAATAACTTTTATGCTCTTATTTATTCATTTTGGATTTTTTATTTATTTAAAATGAATTGTGTGATATTTCATTCTCTTCTTTTATTATTTAATTGTTATTCTCATTTGAATCCGTCTATATATGTTAATATGGGGAGATTTCAAATACAAACCACGCCAATTCGTATAAACCGCATGTTTCATTGTTTTTTTAAATAATTTTTTTTCATGAAAGTGTTTAATATGATGAATTTGTTTCATATAATTTTTTTCTTCATGAAATTATTTTTCTTTCTACATGAAAATGAATTGATTCATGAAACTCTCAATTTGATGAATCTTGTTTGACGTATTTTTGATTCACCAACCTTCATGTATTCTTGATGAAATTTTTTCACATATTATTGATTAATCAACCCTAATAATTAAGAAAAAGTGAAAAAATTAAAAAAAAAATATTGGTTGGATGCGGTTTGTACGGTTTGTACGAATTAACATGGTTTGTAACGGAAATCAATCCAATATATAAATAATATAATTTTAACTTTTATTTTATTTTCTAATAGAATAGTACCAAAAGAGTACCACAAATACCTCTCATTATGCCATGGTGTAATAGGTGATTGTAGTAGCAGTAACGGGAGATCATCCGTTACTGGTTTGACGATGGATATATGTTGGTTATATTTTATGTATTACGTCGCTACTTTTTAGTGCCAACAAATTACTGATTTTTGTCAAATATTGAATATTTACAGGTAGCTGAGTTGAAAGCGAACATTGCAAGGCCGAGCCGGTAGATCTTGAGGCCGACAAGGCAGTTACACTGCTCGGTTAGCTGAGCAGGTCACATTATCACATCAGTTTGTTGCTTTTATGCAGCAACATGGATACAACTCTCTCCCTTCCCTAGATTGTTACGTACCTACGGACATAAATTTGATATTTTGCATTGTATGAATTGATTCCTTTTAATTTGTTGGACACTTTTGGTTTGTTATTTTGAAATTATAGGCATGTTTCGTATAAATATACAGAAAATACAAATTTTTTAAATTACCAAAAATCAGCACAACGTCTGAAATCCGATGCTAAAAAGTTGTTGGGTCTGTCGCTAACCCGTCACTAAATGACCCTTACTAATCAGTCGCTAATTTGAGTCGTCGCTAATCCGTTGCTAAAAGCCCGTCACTAGATGTTCGTCGCAGATCTGCATTGAAGCTCTCTGTCTCTAAATTTCGTCCTTGATGTGTCATTGATATATAGCATCACCCACCGTTATTTGGCCGATGAACTATCATGGATGAATCAACGGCGAAATTTAGCATTGCGACGGATTAGCGACAACCTAGTCCATTATGGCCCAATTTTGTAGCGTTTAACCGAGAATTTTCAAAAGTGTTAAGTCAATGGACCATTTTCAAAACAAAATGCAAAACACATTTGTCATTTAGAGTTTAGAGACTTTGTCAGTGGTTTAGTGTAAACTATAAAATCAAAATTGTAGTTTACTTTTAATTAAAGACATGAATTGCAAAAAATATGTTAAATACATGACCTTTTCACTACAAAATAAAGAGGCTTTACTAAAAAATTCTGCCAGTAGTTTCCGGCAAATTTGTGACAGATCACCGCCGAACTATCCCATTGATGATTGAAAATCCGTCGGTAATTCTTCGTAATCATGATCATTGGCCACATTTTTCCGGTGATGAGATTCGTATTAATCCATTGAGATACATCTATGATGGTTTTTTTGGGCAGATTAATTATGGACAATTTTTTTAAATAATTTTTAGTGCTTTTTAGCCTGTTCTCTTTGACATTCATTCGCCTAAATAATTGACATGCAACTCGTATCTTCAATACAAAATAAAGAATATATGAAGATGTACCATATATATATATATATATCCTACATCATTATCATTTTATAGAACTCTTTTATTAACATAACCACAAATAACATTTATACACAAAATGAACTGAAAACTAATTAAGAAACAAACCAACCCTATGAATTCTCAAATTCTACTTCTTGGAGAGTGGATAACCAATCCCATGTCGAGTTGTAGGAAATGTAGCAAACAAGAGACTGCATAACACTCCGACACCTATCGGCAAAATCGATAGAAGCTCCGCCATTTCCTCCGATGGTTCCGGATAGAAACAATTAACTACATTCTTATCAAAAATGGCGATCACCACAAACACTGCCACCGATAACACCCCATGAAATACATCAATAAATTTCACCTTATACTCAACGGCCTTTTCAGGTGGAACCTTAGCTAACCCATCGAGAACCCATAAACCGGAAAAGGTTGCCATCCCATAACGAACCTTTCCAGTGCTATCGTGAAAGCTGTCGGTAAAGCATAAGAAAAAGCAAGAAGTTGCACAAAGAGAGAGGAGGATGGACGTTAAAGTCCGGCTAACTTGGGTCCGACATTTGCCTTCGTGGGTGAAAATTGGGGACAATATCTGGAACACGAGAACGGATCCGGTTGGAAGAAGGTTGGCTAGATGAGCTGTGAGTTTGAACGCTTTTCGGAGTGCCACGGTTTTCGTTGGTTTTTCTTCTAACAGCGGTTGTTTTTGTTCGTCGTTTAACGTTGTTGTTGTCGTTCCGATGATGTTGTTCATGATCTCTTCAATATTCACAAAGGTTTATGGTTAAATCATAAAATGTGCATGGCCATGCATGATAAATATTTTGAGAAAGATTTTAGGGTTTAGATGCAAATGTTGATTGAGAACGAAAAATGGGGATCAAACGTTATTTGTTTGTTGACTGTTTAATTTTTTATTTTAAGTAACATTTAACTTATATATCCCCAACGATAAAAATAAGATATTATGATTGGACGGTCTAATAAATTCTAATTTTGTAAAACTATAATTTGTTCGAAAAGTTGGACAACTAACATAACTGAAAAGATCGAATATAATAATTGGACAAGCTAAAATTTCTGTTTTTATTAATAAAACCTATTCATCTTATTGGCATTTTTCTATGACAAATTTTGAAAATGTACATGTGTTTAGTATCATTTTAATTGAATCTTTATGCTATAACAGACATATGGTCGTTTCTTAATTTTTATCGGCTGATAAATAGTAAATTAATATTTTAAACCTATCTTTCAAAGTTTTAAGAAAAGAAAATTTTAGAAAGCAAACCTATTATCAAGAATAAAAGATGTAACTTGTTTATATTAAAGCCAAATAAAAAAAGGGAAAGGTTTGAGTTTGGAACCCTAGTATTCCGAGACCCAAAAGACAATCGACTTTATAAAATATCCAAAATAAAATCTTGGTTATTAAAGATCAAAAACTTCGGTTGAATAAAAAATCAAGCCTATATGATGAAAATAGATTAAAGACTTACAATAATATTGACGTCGAAAATACAACACAGGATGGACAAAGTTGAAACTTTGACATGTAGTGAAAAGGAAAAGAAAAAATAAATAGAGAGAAACCCACCAATAGAAAGATCAATTGAGAGAGAATAAAACAAAATAAAAAGTTCCAAAGAACATCAAAGAAAACACAAAAAAGTGACCCCGACTCAAATCAAGATTCAATAGATCTAAAGCCCAATTACATGTAAAATTAGGCCCCAAAATTAGAATATAAAATTTACATGCCAAAGGACGGTTCTGCACCGAGATGCACAAGACTCAGGCCTTTCAAGCTCGTTTTCAGTTAGTAAAGAAAGGCCTATGTCGGGTTGTGCCTCGGGGTTGAGAAAAGGTTTGTTGGGATTAATCAAGCCTTTTCAAGCTAGGTTTATTCTAGATTTGCTCCAAAATTTCGACCCGATCAGGCTTTGAGGCATTGACCTGAACTAGGCTTCAGTCTTAGGTCTTAGGTTTCTCGAGCCAGGCTCGGGCCAAGCCTTATCCAAGCTTCGGGCTTGAGCTTTTTTGTGAATCTCTACTACAACACTTGGTTTTTATAACAACTTAATGCAATAAAGTCATAAATATAAAAATATTAATAGGACAATTATCTCTTGAGTTGTAGTAGGTTATCCAACTTTGTCCTAACAAGTTTTTGTTTCATAAACATATAACCTTTTAGGTTATCGAACTTCATTATAATAATTTACCATAACACTTTTATATAACACATATAATCATTAATAATATAAACTTGAACGTTCTTTAAATCGATAATAACAAATAAAATTATAATATACAAAAATAGTAATGAATATAATTATAGAAATTCCACTTTTGTTTTTGTTGTAGTGTATGAAAAATGGTAATGAATGGCCAACCCTATAGGGGGAAGTGGGCTGCAGCTCAGGGTAGCCAAGCCCAAGGGCCAGCAGAGGCCAACCTGCATATCATCATGAGTAGGTTATTTGGTTTTTAGCACTTCTTGGCTTCTCTTCTCCGATAGGTTATTTGGTTTCTTGTTTGTTTGGACCGTTTAAATATGTTTTCTAGAACAACTATTTGGTTATTAAGTTGCCTTAAGTGCACCGAAACAACTACAATTATGTAGATAACAAAGAACTACATCTAAGAAAGATATCTCATGAAGATTCTAAACTGATTAAAACCCAATATCATACCAGGATGCTAGATCTACTTACATGAGTCATAGATGAACAAACCTTGTGAAACTGTTGTTGTTGTTAGAAAATGCAAATAGATGGTGTGCTAAACTTAAACCGAAATGAATCATCGCCTTGAAAATAAACACCTCTTCCCAAACTTAAACCACCCTTACCCAAACGGTAGTATCTTTTGTTGTCCGAGGTTTTGGTTTATGTCCTCCACTTGTAACTTCCATTTTCTCAAGAAAAATTGGCAAGGGTATGAGTTGCCTAGCATGACTAGGTTCCAAATCACTAAAAAGTTTGTGTGTTTTTCTTATTGGATTATGGGCATATTTTTGACTCTCCGTCCAAAGCATCCAAAACATATGACTGACCCATAATATAATCACGGGTTACTTGTAAGTTCATTGTTTGTTTAGCCATGCATAACATATGTTGAATCGTAAATTAACATTATATATATGAATATAAATCTATTATCTCAAGAGCCCTTGTCATTTTTCTATTTCTTCGTATGATACACACCATTATTTTATTTTATTTATCATTTTATTCCCTCTTCTCATCAAAGTGATGATGTGATTTTATGTAATTTTTGAACAGGAAACTTGGGGTTTATCCCGATATATACATATATAGACGAAATATCGTATGAGAAAAGAAGTTAAGGTGCGAAATGTAAGAAGAGATTTGAATCTTTGATCACTTTAATCTCACCCTCATCTCATGAATTACGCTTTTCACAAGAATTGATTTGGTGCATCTTGGTGTATCTCATTACTCATTACTATTGATCTTTTATTACGATCGATCAAAGGTGGAGATCCATTCTTATCTTTCTCATCATAACTTCTATTCTTACTGGAACCTAATCCTATAGGTGTGTTATAAAAAAGACATAAACCCAAAAGTTAGATTTTCTGTGATGACTCTTTCAAACTAGCCTTTATGAGGGACAAAAATGTCTTTGTACAGATTTCTCTTACTTTTTTCACTATACCTGATCGAATGTATCAATCATACTTTGCAATAATCGTTCTTAACTGATCTTCTATGAAAAAGATAGGACCAATCGATTTCTTGGGCTTGGATCGATCCGGTTACGGTCCTTCATTGACAGGCCTTACTCGGGCCATTTACGCATCTCAAGTCTTCATGGACAAATTCGGAAGCACCGTTGATTATTCAAACAACAGTATAGGGCATTGAAATTAATCAATTTATTAGTTATGAAACAATTAAAAAGCTCAGAATTCTATGTTCCGATGATGAATTAGTCACAAGGATAATTAGATTACGTAAATAATTCATAAATCAAAAAACTACTGATTCAATCATTCGAACATAACAACTCACAATAAACGATGAAATTCTAACAGATCTAAACACCACTTATAATCACTAGAAATAAAATTTGAAATCTTAAATCCGCTTGTAAACCAATTGATTATAATATAACCATAAATAATCATGGATCTAACAAATTTGTTGATTACTAAATCAATTAAAATAAATATCAAGTAACACCAATCAATTAATATGGAAATTGAAGCTCTTACTAAACTTTAATCAACCAAAGGAAAATTAATTAACAAGGAGCTCGGAAAGAAAAATACCTAATGAAAGTTGTAGAACTCGGGAAAATGAAATCTTGGAGACTTGAGAGAAGATTGTTTTGAATTGCAAGAGTGAGAAAAGGGGATGGATTTATGTGATATTGGGTAGTTCATTGTTGGGTTAGTAATGCATAACATAATTAATTTGAAACGTAAGTTAAATGAAGAATTAAACAAAAATAATGTGTTTAATTTAAATCTTTTGTTTTGTTAGAGAAAAGTTATTGTATAATTAATAACTCTTCGCTATTCTTTGTTATCTCTCTTTTAATTTTCATCAATACTTTTATAGTTAAAAATTATACAATTTTATAAAAAATATCTAAAAATGTAAATCATTTTTCTTTTTAATGGTAAGTTTATTACTATAATTTAGATTGTACAAATTTTGCTATAAAACTAATAATATACAAAAATCAAGTATCTCACGAGCTTTTCTAGCTAGTCGAGGATTGGGTTAGGTAGCTCAACTTGACTCTTTAGTATTTCTAGTAGAGCTCGAGTTCAAGCCGTGCCTACTCGAGTCGAGTGTTGAACGATCTTTGACAGGTGATCTTGAGTAGCTCACAAGTTGTCTCATATCTTTTTCACCTCTAGTCATCTGTGCAGAAGGGTTCGATTTTGGGTTGGTGTTCGAATTCCCATGTTGGCTATACTTCAACTGTGTTTCTTCGATATATATATATATATATATATATATGTAGAGAGAGAGAGAAATAGGTTCAAGGGAAAACGCTAAAAAAAGAGAAAACCGAAGAACAACCTGGGTGGCTTCCATGTGGACGGTATGCATTAATGTATATCGGTAACTTGTAACATGCATTAATGAATATTCATTCATTAATGCATCTGTAATGATAGATGCATAAGAACAAAAATTATCGATATGCATTAGTGCATACCGTCCACATGGAAGCCTCCCAGGGTGTTCTTCAGTTTTCTTTTTTTAGCGTTTTCTCTTGAACCTCCCTCTCTCTCTCTCTCTATATATATATATATATATATATGGGTCTTCTTTTAAGAACTCATGAAATTGTGATAACCATGAGAACTTGTGCATCATGTGATTTTTTCCATCTAAGACTATGATTTAGAATATTAACTAACATATATTTGTTTCACAATGTGTTTGTCTCACATGTACTCGTTTCACAATGTGAACATTTTTAATGTGTTTGTGAAACAAAAAATACACGTAAAAAAGTTTCACATTGTGAACTGAGCACATGTGAGACAAACACTTTAGTGTAAAAACAAATATATGTTAGTCAGTATGTTCAATACTATATTTAGATGAAAAAAATCATATGAAACAAACCTTTAAGGTAGAAGTTCTCACGGTTCCCACAAAAAATGGGTTCTCTAAAGATTAAGCCCCTATATATTGGAATATCTTTTTTTTTTCATCCAGGTTTTTTTCGGAGAGTAATCTAATGAGGTTCACATATACTCACATGGTTTAGAGCCAAAGTCTACCACTCTGACAACTCAACACTTTGTGACATGTGCCCGTCTAACCCCTTTTCATCACTCTACCACAATTTGTGTCCAATCTACCTTTGTTGGAAGGGACGTGTTGAAGACCCACATTGAATTAAACTTGAACAATTTCACCCTAATATATGTTAATACTTAATTTCTTTTAGTACACTTGAATTGAACTATACTTTTACTCAAGAATAGCAAATAGAAAAGGAATCCCCGCCAAAAACATAAGGGTCCGTTTGGTTTGGTGGATATGGACCAGAAATTCATTCCAATCGTATGTTCGATTTGAAGGTTTGCAGTTTGGATTTAAAATCATGGGATTTCAATAAAACCCTACAACCGACGGATTTAAAAATCTCTTGGAGATATATGGTTGTCATTTCAAATCCAAATCACATAGATTTCAATTTCCTTCATCACATTTGTCCTAATCTCTTCATCGTGTCCACATCTAATTGAAACATTAAAATTATTTATAAAACACAAAAATAACCAACCAAATTATATTTATGGACTCCAAAACAAATATTCGAAATATTAAGTGTTTAATAATTTTAGGATTCTAATCGATGAATTGTGAAAGGAAACATAGAAAACAATTAGCCGATCTAGATTTACGAATTATTATAAATTATTCTGATCAACAAGCGTACTTGGGTGGTGCAACATCCCTAGCTTCCCGTTGCTTGCCACTCCTTTTCTCCTTGAAAGATTCCATTTAAATTGGAAGATGTTATATTCACTCGAAATCCCTCTATAACATTCCGTCAATCCAAACGGATGCTAATATCCATTACCACTAACGTTTTGCATGTCTTAAGCAAAACGCTTTCATCCTCCCAATTGCATTTTCAAGCACTTGTGGCTCTGCTGCAAAACTCACTCGAATCCAGTTCTTCAAACCAGCAGCATCCCCTACGTAGTAAAAGCAGTTAATAATACTAGTAATATAAATGAATGGAATATATAAATTTAGTTTTAATGCATTTATATATATATATATAGAGAGAGAGAGTTGTGATCATGTGAGATCACACTGTTTTTACGATACCACCTTTTTACAGTTGAAACTTCACAGCAAAATATTGTGAAGATAACTTTCACAGTGTTTTTATTGACAAGTTTTAAGCGTAAAAATGTGGTTTTATAAATTTAAAACAGACCGACTCACATGAATCCAACCCTATGTATATGCTATTGAGGGTGGTTCGTCGATCAACCTGGAAAAACGATCATGGATTCCTCTTTGGCCAACTTCATACAGAAGTCTGTATCATCAACTACATCATCAAAACCTGATATGTTTAGCTTCACCTGTACAAACGAATTCCAATGAAATTTAACAAATTCATTTAATCCAGCAAAAAAATTAGTTACTTGATAAAAGAAATCTTTAATCACCATTGCAAACATCGATCCCTCGGGTTTGTGTGGGCATGAAACAAGAGGTATCTCATTAAGTCTCTCGTAAAGTATGTCCACGGCCTCCTTTAGTAACTTGTTAATGTTCAAGAAGAAAGAGTCTGATGTGTTCTCTATGATGGACGGAACTGCTCCCTGATACATTAATGGATCGATTAATTGATCACGAGTCAGTCATAAAGAAGATCGTAGATTAATAACATACCTGGATAACAGTAGGGGGATCTGCTGTTATCGCGAGACAACTCGATAGGGAACCAGCAATCTGACATAATGATTATAGATGTAAGATAAAGGAAAAGCTTTGTGTCTGTAAAATAAAATTGAGTTTACAGGATGTCTAGTTAATTGTTTGTCTTAATAGAATGTTTTACAGGACTTAAGTTTATACGACTAGAAGAGTAAAGTTTCGTATCTAAAAGTGTTACAATAAGTTTATAAAACATTTTTGAATTTCGTAACAAGTTTTTAGGACGTTTTTTATACAGAATATAGTGTAGTATTCTAAAACAGTGTATTATATATAAATACAAGAGTCCTATAAAAAGATTGGTTTATAGGATATTTCTCAAAATGCTATATAAAATAACTAATACGACACTTTATTTTAAAAAAGGTCTTAGAGAACTTGTTAGACGCCCAAAAGTGTGATATAAAGTTATTGTAACACTTTTAGATATGACGTCAGCTTTATTTCTTGATCCGTGTAAACTTAAGTCCTATAAGACATTCTATAAGACACTTTAACACTTTTAAACATCCTATCAACCTGATTTTGTTGCAGTGATAGATTAATTATACGAAAATATGACAGAAGTTGAAGAAGTTTATTGAGAAAAAAAGATGAATAGATCTTGAAAAACCCCAGTTTGTTGAAGAACGCCGATGGGATCGGTTATTGCTATCCAACCAAAACGCCAACCAGGAACGATCCATCGTTTTGATAATGACCCAAGTGTCACAATTGGTGCTATATCTCCAAATACCCCCATCGGAATGAACGGTTTTTCTCCAAAAACTTGATGGGCGTAAACTTCGTCTGCTATCACCAAAATCCCGAGTTCTCTTGCTGTTTCTGCAATCTTCAATTACAAAAAATAATATCAACAAAGATCGGAATCAAGTTTGCTATATATATATATAATGTGTTCAATTTTTTTGCAGCATTGAAAGCACACCTTTTTCATATGCTCAAATGTGAAAACATTTCCACAAGGATTCCCTGGGTTGATGAGAACGATAGCCACAGTTTTATCATTCGCCAATGCTTTGACACCATCGAGATCAACTTCCCAACCTTTCTCGGGGATGAGATCATAATGATGGACCTCGAGTGGACTAAATTTGGCACGCGCTTCATATATCGAATAATTAGGTCTAGGAAACAATATATTGGCACCAGGGTAAGCAAGAACTGTTAGTATGATTTCAATAGCATGGTTTGCTCCAGCGGTGAGAAAAATGTCGTCCTCTGTTAACTTGTAGGGAAGGTCTCTCGATAGATACTTGGCGATAGCGCTGTTAATGAACAAATTAAATGAGTTCGTTTCATGTAATCCACGATACTGAATTGGTTTTATAGGATGCTAAAAATGTGTAGATGTCATAATAAAATGTTTATAAGAACCAAACGATTGTGTTAGGATAGGATGGTAGGACGTATTGGGCATCCTAGCAAGTTTTTTTTAACACTTACTACAACAAAATCGAGTTTATAATAGGATGCTAGTTAATAATGTCTAAGGGGGCGTTTGGTTCGCAGAATGGAATTGAATAGAATGGAATCTGTCAAAGGAATTTGACTTTGAAGGAATTGGAATTGAATGTTGTCAGGTTTGACCAGCTGTTTGGTTGGCAGAATTGGAATGGAATCTGTTGAAAGAATTGGAATCTGTCTGTTTGGTTCACAGAATGTAGCTTTGGAATTGGAATGAAATTCCAGTAAATGACTAAAATACCCTTTTTATTAAATTTAATTTTTTTAAAATAAATTAATAAAATAAAATAATTATTAATTACTTCAATTTTTTTAACACTAAAAATAATGAGTTTTTTTACAATAAACTGCATAAAACAGCTAAAACAACAAAAATCATAACTTTTTTACAGCAAAACGGCTAAAAACAGCAAAAAACTGCAGAAAAACTGCAGAAAAACTGCAAAACAACATATGTTAGGGCAGGACATAGTTTAATTGTTGCAAAAGACGATGGAGAACCTAACTGCTAGGGGTGGACAAAAACCGAAACAAAACCGAAAAAAGCCGAGAAACCGAAAACCGAAAACTGAAAAAACCCCAAAAAAACCGAACCGAAATCGAAAAACCGAAAACTGAAAAAAAAACCCCGAAAAACAGAATCGAAAATCCAAACGGTTCGGTTTTGGTATTGTTGGGTAATGTGGTAAGGGTATTTGAGGAATTAAAAAAGGAGCAAATTCAATTCCCATGAAATCCAAAGGGTAACCCAAGGAATCTCAAATTGCCCTATTTTGGAATTCGTTGGAATTTGCCAAATTCCAATTCTTGAAAACAATGAACCAAAAAAGGGAATTGGAATCTGGTCAATGGAATTCAGATTCCAATTCCACCAGATTCCATTCAATTCCGGCGAACCAAACGCCCCCTAAGTGTCATAATAGACCACTTTATAGAACTTATGTTTATAAGACCAAATAATTAATAAAGCGTCATGTCTAATATAGTGTTGTAATAAGTTTAATGGACGGTTTTAAGCATATTAACAAGTTTTTTAAGATACTTGATTTTAAATAAAGTGTCGTATAAAACATGTAATACGACACTTTATTTTGAAAGACACTTTTGAGAAGTTTTTTGTTAACACATCTTTTTATAAGACACTTGTGTTTAAAGATATTTTCAAAATTAATAATGTTATATAAAATAGTTAATGATACACTTTATTTTAAAAATGTCTTAAAAAGCTTGTTAAGATTCCCAAAAAAGTCCTATAAGCATATTGCAACACATTTATATAAGAAGCTTTATGTCTTTATCGTTTGATTTTAGAAACATAAGTCGTATAAAACAATCTAATGGGACGCAATAAACATTTTTGATGTCCTATAAGCCCAATTTCTTTGCGGTGATTTTGAAATAAAATAATGATATCAGTTTTTTACAAGACATTTTAGAAGCTAATAAAGAATAAGATTAACTTTCTTATGAACCACATAGCCCCTTGAACCGAATAATATCAACCACTTGAGTTGTGGGGCACTTGTAAAGCCCGGAGGGATGTATTGGAATATCTCATCCACCCCAGGTTCGAATTCAGGCACTAGCAAAGCCCTTGTGGCCATGGAGGTTCACTTGTGATGATTCCAGGCCATTCATGGTTGCCCAGGGGATTAATCGATGGGCGTAAGCTGACCCGAAAACCCACAACAAAAATAAAATAAAATATAATATCATGTAAAAAATTGAAAATAACGTTCTATTTTAAAATCACACTACAAGTTTGTTGGGATGTCTATGAGTTATTTCAGACTTATTATAATACATAAACATAGGACAAATGATTGTTTCCTCCTATAACTTTAAGTACGTCCTATATTTTTGGCATCCTAGCTAGCTATAAAACCGATTTTGTTGTAGCGTGTATCAAAATCAAGAAATCTTGATAGAACTAGTGGGGAAAATCTGAAATTAAACAAAGGTAACAACAAAACTAACCTTCTTGCAGGAGCAATTCCAACACCAGGAGGATAACAGTTGAAGTTAGCAGATCGAATGGATTCGATTAGAGCATCTTCAACAATTGTTGGTGTTCGAAAGAGCGGAAAAGCAGAAGGATCTCCATGTCCGAGATGAATGATCAGTGGTTTCCCGTTCAGTGATTGTTGATCGATGTTGTCGATGATGGCTTGAAGGATGTTTCTGATGGTGAAAGCTGCAGCAGCATTCAGCTCATGGTTCTCCTTGAAACCCCATTCCTGCTTCTCCATTAATTCTTTCATCTCTTTTTTTCTTCTTTACTGTGGTTCATTAAGTTAAGAAAGGCTAATGATTTATGAGCGTTTAAAGGTGGTCGTTAATGCCGGCAGGTGGGTCCATTGATTGGTTGATTATGAACTTATGCAATAGCTAGCCAACAAATTCTTAAGCATCTTCCACGCATTTACCTTACCAAAAATGATGACGGGTTCACATGTTATATACACACACACACACATAGGGGAGGTTTACGAGAAAACACTAAAAAAAGAGAAAACTGAAGAACACTTACGAGAGTCCGTCATCTGGACGACATTTTTTTTCTATGCATCAATGCATAAATATGAATTAGTGCATATGCATAAATGCATATACACGATTGGAGCTCCTTTTTTTCTATGCATCAATACATAAATATGCATTAGTGCATATGCATAAATGCATGTTACCGGATGGCGGCCTTCTAGGGTGTTCTTCAGTTTTCTTTTTTTTATTGTTTTCTCCTAAACCTCCCACTACAGACACACACACACACACACACACACACACACACATATATATATGTAATATGTATGTAAAGGTAGGTTCATACGAGAATGATACGTATTTAAGAAAATAAAAGAATGTTCAAATTCCATACAAAATTATATCTGATCTTACATTAACGCACTACCAAAAAAGTTTGTGGTCGACCCTATGGCCGTGTGACAAAGTCGCGTGAATTATATATTATTGTGATTTTGTACATGATTTTAGTGTAAAATTATATATGATTCGATCATTATCTTATTTTTTTAAATATATATCATTCTCGTATGAACCCGACGTTCTACCATGAACATTATGTTGTTGACATGGACGATGGATGAAACCTATGTCTATTTATTCGTATTAATTTATCAGATTATATATCTGTATTTTAGGAAAAGAACAAATCCGTGGAAACTCAATTGCAAAATAAACGCTTCTTCTAAAACAAAAAGTTTCTTGTAGTGTTGTTATGCATGAAAATAATTAACCTTTAGAAAATTTTGATTATTAGAAAAATATTATATATATATAGGGGTTGGTTCATATGAGAATAATACATATTTAAAGAAATAAGAGAACAGTACAAAATCATATATGATTTTACACTAACAGGTAATGGACGACTTTTGGGGCCACTTAAGTGGCATGGAAAAGTCTTCCGGACTTTTGGGTGATTTAGTAAAAAATCACATATGATTTTGTACACGAACGATCATTCTCGTATTCTCGCGAATAGGTTTCGTTCTCGTTTGAACCCCCCCTCTCTCTCTCTATATATATATATATATATATTACAAGAGAAAAGTTCAAATGAAAACTCAAATTTCATTACACGTCAGGACGAATCTCAAAACACTCCATCTCTATTAATCAAACAACTCGTATGAAATAATTTTTTATTTAAAATGATTAGGGGTAAAAATGGAAAATAATTTAAACTCATGCTTACCAAATTTGATTTTTATTTTCTTCTTTAATTAAATTTTTTTACCCACTTAAAGTTTATAATAAATTATCTTAAAAATTACTAATATTTTAATCAAATAAATTATATTAAAAACGAGAATTTCGTGTTTCTTCAACATGACATCCATCTCAATATAGTTTTTTGTTGTTGTTTTAACCGTTTTGACATGAAATTATATATATGTGTTATATTCATTATGAATATTTATGTACGTTCAAGTATGTAAAACACCTCGACACCGTAAGTCCATAACTCGACATCACCTTTTTCAACACTCTCTTCAACGTCGTAAGGCATCACGTTTTTCATCACTGTAATCCAACCCCCATCGAGACGAATCGAGAATCTATCAAGTTTTGGTTGTGAACCGGGGAATAAAAGAGAGCGTGTCACGTCTCCACAACCTTCAGGGGTAATTCGTGTATTACTCATCATGAATAATGTATCATTCAAGATGCATAATACACGGTTCATGACTTCGTGTATTATTTATCTTGAATGTTGTATAATTTATTTTGAATATTGTATTAGTCATCATGAATAATGTATCATTCAGGATGAATACTACAACATTCAGGATGAATAATACACGATTAATGAATTCGTGTATTATTCATCCTGAATGTTCTATAACTCATTCTGAATATTGTATTAGGGGCTGTTTGGCTTCATCCAGAGCCCATGTCTGAATCGTGTAGAGGTTGGTTGTGTTTGACAAAAAAAAAGATACCTCTGAATGGTGACAAACAGATCTGAATGATTTCTTATTGAGATGGATGCAGAATGATCCAGAGGTTAACCTCTTCCAAAAATACCCTCTCCTCTAATCTCATCCACCTCCATGTTGCTCTCCCTCTTCCACCTCTCCCACAAACTCTCCCAAGAAACCCTCCGGCAAACCCTCCGACGAATCTTTCGGCCTGGACTGAACCTTCCGGCAAGTCCTCCCATGTTGCCGTCCTCCGATTTGGTGTTGCTATTTGTCTGGCGAACCGTTATAAGGTATGTATTCCATCGATTTCTGAGTTTCTGATTCCGATTCCAATGTTCTTCCTTCTGAGTTCTAGTTTTCTTATGTGTCTGTTGTTCCGATTTGTGAGTTTCTCCCATCTGATTATGTGGCTGTTGTTCCGATTTGGTGTTAAAAACATCTTTTTTTCGATTTTCTTGATGTTATGTCTTGCTAAATATGCGATTGCTTCGATTTGCAATTATTCTATTCATCTTCTTGAATCAATTTCTAGTCTGTCTCTTATGTTTTCTTGTCCCTGGTTTGGTTGTAATTTTTGGTGAGATGTTTAAATGAAATAATTGCAATTAAAAAAAAACATCAGTGTTGATTTCTTCATCTGATTTGTTGATTTATGTGTATCGATTCTGGTTTCTGATTTATTGATGAGTTGCACAGATTTTGGATACTGTGTATATATTAGCATGAATGGGTGTTCTGGTGTTCGAGGGTAGAATGGTAATTTGTTCTTATTCAGACTGTCTATTCAGAGCAGCTACCAAACAACCATGGTTCATTCTGCACTATATCATACAGAGCCTCTATACCATCCAGACCTCTGTACCATCCAGCTCTATACCATCCAGCAACTACCAAACAACCCCTTATTCATCATGAATAATGAATGTATGTTCACATTTGTCATTCTTACTGAATGTGAACACCCAAGGATACACATACATATTCATAATCAATTAAACCAAATTTCAGTTGTGAATCGGAAAGCAGAAGAGAGTGCGTCATATATCCACACTTCACGGGTCATTCATATATAATTCATCGTGAATAATGTATCATTCAGGGTGAATAATACACGATTCATAATGAGTAATACATGAATCATGAATACTTAGTATTCATACTAAATGTGGACACCCGGGGACGTGCATACATATTCATAATGAATATAACACATATATACCTTTTCACGTAAAAAACTATTAAAAAACGAAAAAAACTATATCGAGATCGATGTCATATGGACGTGTATCTAAACTTCAGTTTTTGCCCCTAGTCACTTTTTAATTAACCTTTTAATGTTTTAACCATTATTTTTACTGAATGCACTTTATTTTCACTATTCCATATTTTCATTTAAACTTTATCCTTTATTGGTTAATACAATTTTGTTTAATATCTGAATTAAAAATAATATATATATATATATATATGTGTGTGTGTGTGCGCGCACACGTGTGTGATATGTGTATTAAAATATAATAAAGAAAGAAAATTTAAAAATTATAATATATATGAATGTCAAATTTATAGTTTATTAAGATAACAAATAAAATTGAAGGATAAATATTTTAAATTTTATATAAACACAAGGACTAAATGTTTTAAACTTTACATAACACAAAGACTAAATTTGTAACTTTTTGAAAGTTTTTAACGGTGTTAGTTGTAAGGACAAAAATAAAAACAAAATAAAACCAGAGAGACGAAAAAAGCAGTTTTTAAACCACAAGAACGAAAATGATTATAAACTATAAACCACAGGGACCAAAATCGTAGTTTACTCTATTATATATAAAGATGTTTAAGTCTATTCCCTGCAATTTTTTTCATTTTTCCACCATTTCCTTGCACATTTCATTTTGTCATTTTTCTACCACTATATTTTAAATCATTAATATCAATTATATATAAAAATTAGTTTTTAAATGATATAAAGAAATAATATTTAAGTTGGTATATAGTATTATATTAATAATATAAAAGTTATTTTATTAGTTCATAATAAAACAAAAACATAACAAATCTATATTACTATTTTCGGTTAATAAATTAAAGGTTCTGAGTTTTATGGGTTATTTATCCAAACACTTATCTGGTAAATGCTTACTACTAAGTTAACAATCACTTACTTTGCCGGATAATATTTTTACTCCATCAAAACCTCATCACATGCAACAAGTTACCCAGTAAGTTACAACCGGATAAAAATCGTCACACTTACTTACCGGGTAAGACTTTTGGTCCTTAACCATCGCTCTTATCGGGCAAACGCTTACTATATATGTAAGCATTTGGTAAACAACCCGTTAATCTTACACCAACCAATTTTTTAAAAATTTAATTTTACATCGTAGAAAAGCGAACAAAAAACAACTACGTGCGTATGATCATTTCGATCTCTGAATTTTTGTAATATTATATTTCGGCCCCCTGAGTTATAGCAGTCGTCTTCCGTCTCTGGGTAGCTGTTATTTATTGTGTACTTGAGATTAACAAGTATATATATTAAGAAAGCATGGTGGGGGTGGGAAACAAGTAGGGGTGAGCAAAAACCGAACCGAAACCGAAAAAACCGAAAAAAACCGGAAAACCGAAACCGAAAAAACCGAAACCGGGGAAAAACCCGAACCGAACCGAAAACCGAAAAACCAAACGGTTCGGTTTTGGTTTCCAAACCGCACCGAAAAAACCGAACCGCACCGAAAGCTAAAAACCGCACCGCACCGAACCGTACCGAACCGAAATAAATGTAATTATTTTAATTTTTAATTTTTAATTTATATATATATTATTATAATTAATTTTATATATTAGTTAACCTAAAAATGATATAAGATTCTATTTTATATTTTCGTAAACATTATTCCATTTTCATAAACATGATTTTGAACATTGGATTTGTAATTTTGCATTATGATATATGATATATGATATTTGCGTTTTCGTAAACATGATTTTTTAACATGAGATTTGCATTATAATATATGATAACATGATTTTGAACAAATTGAAAGAATTTACAAGTTGGAAATAGAGAAGAATTATAGAACCGAAAACCAAAAACCGAAAACCGAACCGAAAACCAAAAACCGAAAATATTCGATTTTAAAACCGAACCGAACCGAAAAAAAAACCAAAAACCGAAAAACCGAAAACCGAACGGTTTGGTTTTTCAAAAACCGAATGGTTCGGTTTTCGGTTCGGTTTTGGCCAAAAACCGCACCGAACCGCACCGTGCTCACCCCTAGAAACAAGGCTAGAGCAGGTGGGATTATCTAAGAATCAGGGAATAATAAAAGAAAAACAAAACGAATTAATAAAATGAATATATTAATTTTACGTAACCACTAATTAGGATTTGTCCTGCTAAATTTTTATAGCTTTAAAAATCATAATGTCAAACGCTTGTGATGCACTCTACATAAATTAGTTTACAAATGAATTACATTAAAATCACCTTTAAGGTTGTTCAAAATTTGAAAATGAACCCCTAAACGTACTATTTATATTGGTGTAAAATTAATATCCATGTCTTCATAACCTTGTATTTTCATATATATATATATATATATATATATAACACATGGCGTCCATAAATTTTCATTTTTATAAAATACATGGTTCTACGAGCAGTCGAGCTAACACCAATCGTTAAATAAGACCCGTTAGTTGACTAGATAAGACGTGTCTTTTTTACATAAGAACAATCTAGTATTTACCTCCTGTTTTCTTTTAAAATTTAACTTAATATCATATATTATATATAACAAAATAAATTAATATTAGATCTCTCTCTCTCTCTGTCTCTCTCAAACACAATTCCCCACTCTTTCGCAAATTGATGCGACGGTGAAAACCCATCGTTACCTTGAAGTGAAAGTCCACCAAAATAAGAAGAAACTCCCTTCTGATACGCTTGCACGGTTGCACCCACCTCGTCTCCGATAGTCCGATCTCATCTTTGCCTAGTTCTGCGGTGGTGCCACACACCTTCTCCGAGACTACATGCGTACCATCATCACGCATCTAGATATGGTATCAACGACGCGTGGACCACCTCACCTTCTCTCTCTATCTAGATTTTGTATGTTTAATTATATATAAGGATTTTGATTCAAGATTTCTTCTTGGTTTTATTGATAAAGAAGATGGAACATTCTTAATAAATTATCTTGATGAACTTAATAATTACTCGATATGTTTTGAATCTTACTCGATATGTCTTGGTATGTGTGATGTTAATTTTTTTTTTTGTATCAAATTGATTTTTTTTTGTTTTAGATTATCAACTATTATATGATGTTGTGATTTTTTTGTATTTAATTAAATTTCTTTTGATTTTAGGTTTAGGAAATATGTAACATTTAAACGTGTGTGTTCTCACATATTTAATTTGATTTAAAATAACTTACATAAACTAGAAAAACATCCTCGTTTTCCGGTTAGGGATATGGATGAGGACGTGATCATATTTCCCCCGAGATGGGCACGGGGACGAAGATGGGGAATCAGGGACGGGGATGGGGATCAAGGTCCCCGACCCATCCTCATGCCTACCTGTGAGGCCACATGGGGTGGCTAATGGACCTCAAGTTAATGGTGTTAACTTGAGGATAACCAGTGTCATAGAAAATGAAAAAAAAATAGAGATCTTCGATGAAGATAGTGCGTTTAATTGACCATATCTAAACTTTGAGCAAACCACATGGACCTTTAGTGTAACTCTTAGTCTATTGAAAAGTTACACGAGGTAGCATTTAAATGATGCCCTTATCTTTTACATTTGAAGTCTATTTGTTAACAATTTAATGAACTTAGTGAGACTCATCACAACTTTTCGGTAAGGTATAAATAATTGTTTGGTAGTTGTTTTATGATATCAAAGTGGCTTATTCGATAAACTTATATGGAGGAACTTTATGTAGATAAGTCAATTTTTTCAAACCTGCCCCCTCCCAATTATAAAAACATGCCCATTCGTATGAAAAAACTTCTCAAACAAAAATCCTTCCAATCTATATAAATATATTAATCAAGACAATCAACTTTATCCATATAGATAAAAATCCAATAAAACAACCTCTTAATTTATTTATGCTACTTTATATTGGTTTTTAGGTTATCAACTACTTTTTTATCAAAAATAACTGGCCTATGTCTAATAGTGTCCAGATTAATTAAGGATATGGTTAAAATTCTTTTTTTGGACAAAAAGATGCAACAAAAGAAAAGTTTGAACTAGATATATAGATATATAGCGGAATACCACATGAACTGGCTTTGTAATTTAATAAAACAAAGCATATAATAATTCCTCTAGTCAATTTTTTTTTAATTTATAGACTATAGTTAAACAATGGAAGAATCTAAACGCTACTTTATATAGAATGGATGCTTCAGAACAGATTACAGCAGAAGAAAAACAATACCATGAGGGATTACGATGATTAAGCATATTAGACTAGTTCCATGCTTAAAAGATAAGAAAAAATAAATCCAACAATCTTAAAAAAAATTCTAACAATCTTATATATCCTACCTACCAGATAATTTATTAAGAAATCCCGGCCAATAAAAAAAAACTAAGCATCGTTGACTTCAATATTAATATGGTTCTTAATCTTCTATAAATTAATCACATTTCTGTCTTCTAAAAGCTACCCCGATTGTTGACTAGAAGAAAGGATCGAATGGAGAATAATTCAGCATCGGCGAAGAAATGGGGTTTTCGGGGAAACTCGGAGTTGAAGCCGGAGCCAGAGACGACCATTAGAGGTGCTGTCACTTTGCTTCAGTCCAATATCAATCAATCTGATAACAGACCAGTTATTTCTATGTCTCATAGCCAACCTTCTGCTTTCCCTTACTTCAATACTACCCAGATTGCTGCAGATGCTGTTGGTTATTGCCCTACTGTTGGTATTCTCCCAGCTAAAAGGTATATATTTCCTCTTTTTCGATTATATATTCTTCTTAGGGTGCATGTTGCTAACACTACTAAACGAAAGACTAGACTTTTATGTACGAACTTTTCCCTTGGATATTTGTCGCATCACAAAAGTTGGTGGCTAAGTTGTTGATGCGTAACTCAAATCAGTAATAGATTACCCAGGGATTAATTCTCGGATGATCCATTAGTATTTTATAGAAAAACATCGGATTCTACCAAAACATTAGTATTTATTAGTATTTTCTGGTGATTCCCATGAAAATTTTCCTAGGTGATTTTTATGGGTAAAAGTCATTTATTTTGTAGCATAAGTTGGAACAAATTAATTAAATCACATATACAAACTTCAATTCTTGAGACAAAAAGATAGCGGTTTGTAATAAGGTGTTTTTGTTGTTTTTTGAGAAAAGAAACAAATTTTTAAGGGGTTCCAAGATTTTAGTTTTATTGTAATAATAAGAAAGCGAGTAAATCACAAGGGTTGTGGTGAGCCCGGGTATACCGTGGAATATCTCATCTGTCCACGATTCGATTCGATTCCATTCCAGGCGTACACATGAAAATTTTCCTAGGTGATTTTTATGGGTAAAAGTCATTTATTTTGTAGCGTAAGTTGGAACAAATTAATTAAATCACATATACAAACTTCAATTCTTGAGACAAAAAGATAGCGGTTTGTAATAAGGTGTTTTTGTTGTTTTTTGAGAAAAGAAACAAATTTTTAAGGGGTTCCAAGATTTTAGTTTTATTGTAATAATAAGAAAGCGAGTAAATCACAAGGGTTGTGGTGAGCCCGGGTATACCGTGGAATATCTCATCTGTCCACGATTCGATTCGATTCCATTCCAGGCGTACACACACTGAGTTTTGATTTCTAGCAATCACAATTTGTCAGAATAGTGTAGGCATAACCTCACACATCTTTCAGAAAACAATTGGTAACATGTAAATTGCTGGAAATGATCTTGGGTGCCAAAATGATGGCTTAATGGTAATAAGAAAATCCGTAGCTCGTAACTTACTCGAATGATTTTGACCATATATTCTCTTATTTAGGGCTGTAGCCGAGTACCTCTCCCAGGATCTTCCCGATAAGCTATCGCCCGATGATGTATTCTTGACAATGGGATGCAAACAAGCTGCTCAAGGCATACTACAAGTTCTTGCTGGTTCCAAGTCAAATATTTTACTCCCAAAACCAACCTTTCCGTATTACGATCTTTTTGCTCGATCATCTAATTTAGAAGTCCGTCACTTCGACCTTCTACCGGAGAAAGATTGGGAAGTTGATCTTGATTCCGTCATGGCTGTTGCAGATGAAAATACAGTTGCCATGTTTATCATTAACCCTGGAAATCCTTGTGGGAATGTTTTCACGTACCAACATCTAAAGAAGGTATCCATTAATTTTGTTATTTCGGTTTATTAATTAGGTCATTATATATAGTTAGGTTCATTGTCATTGTGTAATTAAATTATGAGTGATTTTGTGTTAATTAGGTTGCTGAGACTGCAAGGAAGCTTGGGATATTAGTGCTTTCTGATGAAGTTTATGGTCATCTTACTTTTGGGAAAAACCCTTTTGTTCCGATGGGAGTCTTTGGATCGATCACTCCGGTCATCACACTTGGTTCCATATCAAAGATGTGGATTGTTCCTGGTTGGCGGATCGGATGGCTTGTTACCCATGATCCTAATGGCATCCTTAAAGAACACGGGGTTCGATCTCTCTCTCTCTCTCTTCCTCACACATACATATATAATCAATTAATACACATGCTTTCCTTATGTATGAATGTGCTAACTCAATCTTCTTTCCTTCATTTTCTTAAATTTTCAGATTATTGAAAGCATTAAGGGATATATTGATATGTCCTCCGAGCCACCATCATTTATTCAGGTTCCTTAATTATACCATGTGCATGCATGATTGTTTTGGATTCCTACAAACTTCATTCATATTCATATTCATTCAATCAAATTTCTATACATCAAACCTCAAATAGCTTGAGAGCTTTGATATCGTATTGTCTGAAGAAAAAACAATATTCTTTTCCTGATATTGTATACCAGAAAAGTCCCTTTCTTATATATATATATATATATAGGGGTAGGTTCATACGAGAAAGGTAACAATTTACGAGAACGCGAGGAGCTTTTTTCATGTACAAGATCACATGTGATTTTGCACTAACTGTAGCGAGCGACTTTTGGGGCCACTTAATTCGCATGGAAAATCGTCCGCATCATTTATGATTTTGTACAAAATCACATATGATTTTGTACGTGAATCATATGTGATTTTGTACATGAAAATTTTCATGTATAAAATGATTGGTTAAGGATTGTCCTCACATTCTCATAAATTGTTACCTTCCTCGCATGAACCTCTTTCTATATATATATATATATATATATTATGTATTAGAAAAGTGCTTGTACCCTACGAGATATCCTCTAATACAACTAATAAGTTCTTTTATGATCTTTTCTCTCATATTGAAGATCAAAACCCTATAGCATATATACTAAGAGACCTCTAAACTAAGGCATCTTTCAATATGACAAAGATATTGTTCTATTCTAATGTTGAATATCACACAGAGTAGCAACCATAGAGCATTTATCTATGTTGGAGTCGCACATAGACATGGACCGTTTCTCCTCAAATATATGTTGGAACCTTTCTTTTCTTCAAGTTATTTTTTGGAGAGTAACGTAGGTGTTCCACATATTTTCACATGCACGGTATCAAAGCCTAGAGAAAGTCTACGATTATAGGGACTCTCTTGACACTCCAGGACAATATGTACCCGTCCGTCTAGCCTCCGTTTGAGGAGCTAATTAGGTGTGTCGGAGTACTAAATCATGTAGATTTTGAACCATTTCTTTGAAATGTATGGTAGAACTTCCTTCCTCTACTCTATATGCTCTTTTGAAGAATAATCTACTAACCCGAGACCTCCTCCAACATGGAGCTCTCATATCACTTGCTGGGAAAATGGCTTAAATGATAAAAATAATTGATAAAAAGACCATAAATATTTACATTGAAAAACTTCTAAACCAAAGAAAGCCATAGTCATCCAGAGACAAACCCAGTACGTGAAAAATTATTGCACACATGTATATTGTTGTTGTTTTAAATTTATAACCGAAAAGCGTATACAAGTTATGTAGCATACGGATCGATCACAATAAAATGAAAAACTGAAGAACATCATAATAACAATTCATGTGTCCCGTATGCACATAAGCAACCCATACCATGAAGTTTTGTGAGGATTTAATTTATTCATTATTTGACCTATATATATCAATCTTGTATATATGCTCAATTAGGCGTTCATATATATATATATATACACACTAATTTATAAGATGTGGAGTTTGTTTTTCATGCAGGGAGCCCTTCCTGATATACTTAGCAAAACCAAAGAGGATTTCTTTTCAAGAATTGTAAATATAATCAAAGAAACTGCAAATTCTTGTTACGAGGGAATTAAAGATATCCCTGGTCTAACTTGCCCAACTGCACCTGAAGGATCAATGTGTCTTATGGTAAGGAGATATATAGATGAAAGTTTTACATATTTTAAGTTGTTCTATTGATCAGTTGTGTCAAGAAAAACAATATATATATATATAGATATTGCTTGGGACGGGTTCAAATGAGAACTCAAATTTGTTTGTAAACGTGAGGAAAAATGAGAGCGTGACACGTGTCATATTCAGACTGAATAATCTATTCAGACACGTGTCACGCTCTCATTTGTCCTCACGTTCACAACCAAATTTGAGTTTGCATTTGAATTTTCCTTCATATTGCTTTACATATATATGGTTTATGTTTAAAAGGCAGAATTAGATCTATCGGTCTTGGAGGGCATCAAGGATGATTTCGACTTCTGTCTCAAGCTTGCTAAAGAAGAATCGGTTATAATTCTTCCAGGTAAAAATCATAATTCGAGTGTAAATATTAGTTCCTTGTTCTTGCTCCTCTTTTGTACATACCCTTCCAAGCTCGCTATGTTTTTCTTTAGGCATATGCGTAGGATATGAAGGCTGGCTCCGAATAACATTTGCTATTGATCCGTCATCTGTTCAAGATGGCATCAAGAGGCTTAAAGATTTTTGTGAAAGGCACTCCAAGAAAGCATAATGTGTCGATCAAGATCATCATTATTTGTCATCTCCCAAGGTTTGAGCTAGAGGAGGAAGCTTAATGGATCTTATAACTCTTGGATTGCACATTATTTCCCAAAACTCACGTGTACATAAATGTGTAATTAGGTCTATGCATGAATTCTTGAATAAAGTTTTCTAGGAAAAAGTTGTATTTGCCTAGCTATCTAATGTTGTATAATCATATGTTCTATATACATTATTGGCTTGAAGCTTAGTCGAATCTTTAAATCATCCCGAGTTGAAATCCAACTACATCGGTTGGTTCTAGCTCGTCAAATGAGGCTTTCTATAATACCTTCTCATTTCATGGTTCCAACCATTGTGCATTGAAACAAATCTTGAATTATTAAGTGACAGTCTTTCTTTTGTTATGGAAGACTGTTGGTTGATAACATCATTTTTGGTGTTACTCTGATGCCTTTTTCCAGGGAGAACCGCTTGGTTTCCATGCAAACAAAGCGTAATGTTGACAATTTGAGTGCAAGGTTGTAGCTTTTCAAGAGAATCAGAGAATACTTGAGGTTTTGGACCTAAAAGCAAGAAATAATACTCTTTAAATAGGGAACCCAACAGTATATGTAGAGAAGGTTCGGGACTAAAATGAAACAACCAATGCAAAAACAGAGGCCATGCGAGTCACCACTTGGGATCAGAATCTCGGGTGACTTACCGCATGACTTAAGTCGCGTGGCAGGCCGCGGAAGCTCCTGGTCATCTTTTTATTCCCTGTTCCAGCTAGGGTTAAGGGATTCAACTTTCTATCTACAAAACCGCGACAATAGGGGATTTATAGAGGATTAATCTAAGCATATTTTTGGAGCGATTAAGTACACGGAAATACCTTAGAAGAGAAGATTAACGAAGATTCAATCCGCGTTCGTGGGTATTGAGCTCCACAAAGGGAGTTCTTAAATTATCTTGACTTGTTTAGAAAATGTCTAGATCTATGAACCTCCTCCTTTAGATGTTGAACTAATCTTTAATTATCCTGATTATTTTTTTTTAATCACCCCCAACATAAACTAACTTTAGACGGTGAGGGTTTGATAATTTTTTCTGAAAGCATATGAATACGTGTTGTGATTTTTATGAGGTTTTAAAACTAATGAAGCATATGATTTATTCTTAATTTTGTTGTTAGCTTGATCAAAACCAACTGATATATCTTGATTTTCCTTGAGAAAAGTGATTTGACATTAGATTTTCAAAAAAACATTGGTTCGTTTTCACATATGAAAACAAAATGTGAAAACAAAATTCATATGGGGAAACAAATAAGTGAACCAAATCTTTTTTGACATGTGATATTTTTTTTCTTCATATGAACACAAATATATGTGAACCAATATCTTAAATCATAACATTTGATGAAAAAAATTATTTTTATAAGTTTCCACCGGTTTCTACCCTTTCACTGGTATCTAAATCAAGTTCTCTCTATATATATATGTAAAGAAAGTCATGTCAAGAGTCCCAAGGCCCTTATGTTGATTTCTACTTCTGTAATTCTTTTCTTGCGATTTTAGAGTTTTGAACATGGTTTCTTGATATTCAGCTAGAAAGGATTTTCATGGTTTTTAATTTTTGAAGTTGGGGGAAAATCTTGTTGATTTTGATTTATGGTGGCATATGGTAATGATGCAACATGGTTGTTTATTGGCATGGATGGTGCCATGGTGGTGGTGGTTGATGATACTTGATAGAGATGAATATGAATATGAAGATGATAGAACGTGACAAAGACGAGAAATTAATTTAATTTTTTTGATAGAATTCAATTTCTCTAAAATATAATACTACAATTATTGGACCGAAATAATTAATTAATTAACCCACTAGTAACCAATGATTAGCATGATTTTAAATGGTAGCTAGAGATTTAAATTTAACCAGCATGCATGCTTCTTGCCTGTTACATATCCCTTATTATCACATCTTCATCCCAACAGCCCCAATTGTAGAAAAGTGATCTATGGAGATCAACAGTTCAACGTTGATGAAGATAGAATCAGACACAGCCATTGATGGGGTTATCTCTTTGCTTAAATCAACTCTCAATATCTCAGACACCAGACCCATCGTCTCTATGGCCCATGGCGAACCGTCTTCTTTGGCCTGCTTCAGTAAAAAAACACAAATTGCCGCTGCAGATGCCATTGCCGAAGCCGTGCGGTCTGCTAAGTTCAACGGTTATTCCCCGACCGGTGGGGTTCTCTCTGGTAGAAGGTACTTCTGTCACTCATCATTTCGGATAATATCTGTTGTCCCAAATTTGAAACCCGTCGCTTAATTTCGACGGATTTATTTTTAGATCATAGTACTGATTAAAATAATCAACACATTAATCACTACTAGAAATCGGGTATTACCGACGGAAAAAAATCCGTCGGTAAGTTTCGACGGATTTTTTTTTTTTTTTAAAATTGGATCCGTCGAAACTTACCGACGGATTTTTTCCGTCGGTAATACCCGATTTCTAGTAGTGATTAATGTGTTGATTATTTTAATCAGTACTATGATCTCAAAAATAGAATAGTTGTTGGAGTTGGAAATAAATTTTTGTAGAGATTTTGACTTTTGATATTCTATTTTGGAAAAAATAAAACATAGTTGTTGGAGATGCTACATCATGCTAGTTAACTAAAACCAAATTAATTCCCCAATGACTTGCATATATAGGGAGCTCCTATATATAGGTCGTTAATAGCTCACTACCCTCTAACACACATAAACTAGAAAAGTGTGTTACAACACATGTGATCAGCCTAAGATAAGTCACAAATACACGAGTAAGTTAACCTTAAAAACATAAGTTTTCTAACACCGATTAATCTAACGAGTTAGTAATTACTAGAGTTTATGAAGGATTCAGTTTAGTGAATAAATACCATAGCTTTGTGTAAGGATTCCTAGGTGGATTGAATTCCTAAGATATAAAATTAATAACATATGGTGCATGATCGTCAAACCCGACATGCTTATTTTCCACATTGAACATATGTTTAAAAATCCAGATATTTATCTTCCATCTAGAAGGTTTTAGAATACAATATATCTAAACAAAGGTTTTAGATAAATGTCTTCTGCTACCAAGGAATTAAAAAATGAACTTAATCTGAATAACATTAGATTTTATGCGACTTCTAAAAAACTCGTTCTATTATTTTTATCTAAAACCAAACCACTTCAAAACATCATTTTAGCCAACTTAGAAAGAAGGTCAGAGCTTTTTAATCTCGAAAGATTGATAGTAGACACTTGAAGGTTTTTAAAGAGATATCGCATGCCATATTTTAATAAACCAACAACTTGCTATGCTATGATTATTTAAAAATATCATGAAATATGACATATTGTTAGGATTTGATATTCATAATCAAGTCAATAAATTATGTGTAAAAACAAAGAAAAACTCATATGAGTATAGGTTATAATCAAGAAACAACTAATCGAATGAAAACTGGAAATACATATGATTTTGTACATGAAAATTTTCATGTACAAAATGATTGGTCGAGGATTGTGCTCGTATTCTCGTAAATTGGTACCGTACTCGTATGAACCCTATATATATATATATATTATACAAGGGATCAAATTGACATAAACCGGAAAAGGGTCCTGATTTTTTACCATATATATCCTTATATAGGGCTGTAGCAGAATACTTATCTCAAGATCTTCCAGAAAAGCTATCCCCAGATGATGTATTCTTGACAATGGGATGCAAACAAGCTGCTCAAACCATATTAACTGTTCTTGCGGGCTCGAAATCAAATATTTTGTTTCCAAAACCAGGCTTTCCATATTACGAAGTTTTCGCTCAATCTTGCAATTTGGAAACCCGTCACTTCGACCTTCTTCCGGACAAGGATTGGGAGATTGATCTTGATTCAGTCGTAGCTGTTGCAGATGAAAATACCGTTGCATTGGTTATCATTAACCCTGGAAATCCTTGTGGGAGTGTTTTCACACACCAACATCTAAAGAAGGTGCCCCCATGTTAAATTGTGTCAGGGTCGTCGATTAACATGTTAAATCTTGGTTTTTTATACAATGTCCCAAAACTTTGGAGCCCAATTTTACTTGCGACTAGCCAGTTTTATATAGCCCAAGGGCCTTATAATTTCTTTCAAAGTCAAAAACGACTATTTAATTAACATATACGACACACATATGAATACATATACATATACATATACATATATGTACACATAACGAATTATACAAAATAATTCAAGTTAAAGGTCATACTAATAAAAAAACTTGAAAAATTGGGAAAATTTACAATAATCCGTTGGAAATTACCGACGGAATTGATACCCGTCGGTAATTTCCGATGGATTATTTAATTTAAATTTAATTTTTTTTAAAACAATTATCTATCAGAAATTACTGATAGATTACAATTCCCTCGGTAATTTCCAACGGATTATTATTTATTTTTTTATAGTGTCGGTCGGAAACCCGTCGGAAATTACCGATGGAATTGATCCGTCGGAAATATCCATCGGTAATGCTCGTTTTTCTAGTAGTGTTAATTAATTTTAGAATTTGTCGATCAAAAAAAAAAAAAAAAACTCTTTGATATTATTCTCGCTTTTGTCATACTAAACTTACTTGTTGTTTTAATTTATAAGATTTATAATATAATATGGATTTTCATATTTTATTGTTTATTACTAATTTAAGACGATCTATATATAGTTTTAGCACAAGTATAACATAGCCTCCAAATAGATTGAAACGACCCTATATTGGGTCATGACAGTTTGGTTACATTGTCATTGTTTTGTCTTGATTACAATATGAGCAATCTGTGAGGGGCTTTTCTGTTAGGTTGCTGAGACTGCTAGGAAGCTTGGAATATTAGTGATTGCTGATGAAGTTTATGATTATCTTGCTTTCGGGAAAAACCCTTTCATTCCAATGGGAGTCTTTGGTTCGATCACCCCTGTCATTACACTTGGGTCCTTATCAAAGCGATGGGCCATTCCTGGTTGGCGACTCGGATGGCTTGTTACACATGATCCTAATGGCATACTTAAAGAACATGGGGTTCTCGCTCTTTCTCACGCGTACATTTATACACATGCTTGAAGCAAACTTATGTATGCACCCTTCTAACTCATATTTTCTTTCCTAATGTTCTTTTCAGATTATTGAATGCGTTAAGGGATATTTCCATGTGTTCTCCAGCCTTCCAACATTTATACAGGTTTCTTACTAATACCATGTACCATATACTCTATATTGCTTCTTGATTTTAAAGTGGACTCTTGTTGGGACAAATTAAGAGAGTTGCAAATTCTGTCAAAAAAGATGTATGCTTTGTCTTTTGAGGTACATTCTTGTCACCTCCCTAATTGGAGGACCTAGTGAAGTTTGCTACAACTTTAACATCAAGTCATCAACAATTACTCAAATGAAAACAAATGAGTTTTACCCCCAAGGGAAATTTCATCGGTGATTACCACGGTTCGGTACAATCCGATGTTTTATGAGAAAATACCAAAAGATCACCTAGAGATTAATCTCTCGGTAATTTGTCAATGATTTAAATTACCCACCAACTTTTGTGACGGTTTTGTGACCAATCATCTTTTAGCGACAGATTTCTCAGGAAAAAATCCGTACACAAAAATCTTTCATTTAGTAGTGGTAGCATTCAAACATAATACAATTTAGGAAGTGTTGGATGTTTTTACCCCTTGCAGATCCTTGTATGATATGTTTTGAGGTATGTTGTTGACCATATCGTGAGGTTTTTCTCATTTGAAATACAATTTACATTTTATGCGTGAGGGAAAAGGAATATGCGGCAACGAAATATTGTTCAAGCTCAAAAAATCTCGATATCTATATGTCTTGACCGGTGTACTGGCAACATCTTTTTCGAATATTAGCAATACAAAATATATCGATCTTAAAGTGATGTTGATCAACTATGTGTTCTTAAATTCATGCTTTTCCTTGATAAGAACTTGAGTTTATTTTTGTGCATGCAGGGTGCCCTTCCTGAAATACTTGTCAAAAGCAAAGAGGGTTACCCTTCGGAAACTGTTAATTCAATTAGAGAAGCTGCAAATTCTTGTTACAAGGGACTTATAAACATCCCTGGTGTAATTTGCCCAAGCAAGCCAGAAGGATCAATTTTTACTATGGTAAGGAGAATGATGCAAATTTTATGTATATTGAAGATCTTAGATATATATGAGTTAAGTTGAAAGGGATATATGCAAATTTTATATATTTTAAAGATTTTGGAAAAGTTACAATTACCTTCTTCCTTTTATTAGAAAGGTAACTGGTTTGGCCAAAAAATTAGAAAAAAGTGTGCATATATATACAAATGTTTTCCTAATCTTAGATGAAATTTGGTGCCCTATTCGTGTTTGTCTTACTTCTCGTTTTATGTTTCAAAAGGTGAAATTAGATCTATCGGTGTTTGAGGACATTGAGGATGATTTGGATTTCTGTCTCAAGCTTGCTAAAGAAGAGTCAGTTTTAGTCCTACCAGGTAAAGATCGATGAAAATTCAAGTGTAAATATTAGTCTTTCTTTCCGTAAGATTTTAAGTGCTTTGTACTATATATAAACCTAAAAGGATGCGTACTTTGATCTTGAAGATCAAACACATTGCTTTTAAAATTGAAGAAGTGCATAGAATTTTGGTAAGCAATTGACCCGAAGAATGGTGATGATATGCCTATATTATATTTTGCCCCTCACATTGGGAATTGGCAACCTGTGTGGGCCGGTTTGCGTGTCCGGAAAATACACGTTTTGCTCCAATTATTTTGTCAAATACCAATATCATGATTTTCTTGAATATATCTTAGAATTTGTATAGAATTTTGAAGTTGAAATCTATTTGTTTTACCTAAAAGTCAACTTATAAGTTGTTTCTTCTCCTCTTTTTTACGATCCCAAATTTACTTCTTTTTTTCTTTAGGTATAAGCGTAGGACTCGGGAACTGGCTTCGAATAACATTTGCCATCGATCAAGCATCTCTTGAAGATGGCATTAAGAGGATTCAAGATTTTTGCACAAGGCACTCCCATAAAGCATAAAGTTTCAAATTGGTTGTTGGAACATCTTTTCAATTCATGCAGGTGTTGTGTATGCTCAGAATAAAATCATCGAGGAACATATATATTGTAGTGGTATATTTATATGTTATATAAAGATGAATGTTAATTGCGATCTAGAGATGGAATACTAAATCTTCATGTTGTGTGAGATGCGTTGGTTTCTCAAGAAATATTTGATGCAGAAAACATATTCGTACGTATATCAGAACATTTCCAACTCGTATGAATCTTTGAATATGCTAACAAATAAAGGTATATATATATATATATATATATTCAATGCAAAATTGTAATAAGCTCACAAATCGTAAACAAAATGACGCTCAAACACATAAGCAACACATGAAATTTTTAGCGTGGAAAACTCCTCAAGATGAGAGTAAAAATCACACAATCTAGGCTTGTCTGCATAAGAAAAGATCGTATGATATGGTGATCAAGACCATGTCTGATGATGTGCGGTCTAGGCTTCTTAGTCTTAACCTTAAGCCTTGTCCGAACGTTGTTCAGGCCAGACTTGTCTGGAATCTTCCCTAGGGATGTTTCCTTCTCCTTCCCTCTCATCTCCTCTTTTTTTCTTCCCTCTTCTTTCTTTGTGTGCTTGGCTCGTGTTTTTGCTTTCCTTTATTAAAAAAAATCAAAAAATCGTAAAATCCTTAAAATACAAAAAATGTAATCTTTAATGAATTATTTTTTCTTGATTGGAGGGGTCCCCCCCCCCCCTCTCTATATCAAAAAAAAATTCACACAATCCTTAAATCGCTTTAAATCACTACCATTGATAAAAGAACAATATAATAAAACCTTCTCTAGATAAAACTAGAAGCATACCATAATCATCATACTATTAATGCAATATACTATCAAGATCGATGTATGGAATCAAACTAAAGCAAAGACGAAAAATACCACCAAAAATCTACCCACTCTACATGCATCAACCAACTTCATATTGAGACATGGAAAAAGAAGTCCACATGCATCAACGCTTCATAATTGAAGAATAGGAAGACATGGTCGACAAACTCAAGAAACTAGTATATCGATTGAAACAAACTTCAAGGCAATGGTATGAACCTAAAATTTTCTGAAATCCTAGTTGAATTTGACTTAAAAGAAAACATAAGTGTTCCTTGCATATACCTCAAGATCAATGAGAGCAAGTTTATATTTTTGGTTCCGAGTGTAGATGAAATATTACTCACGAGTAGTGATCTTGGGTTACTACATGAAATCAAGAAATATCTTTTAAAGAGCTTTAAATGAAAGAAATGAATAAGATTTCCTATGTGATGGAATTGAAATATTTTATAATTTGATCAATTGGAAATCTGGGATTGTATTAGAAAAGACATATTGACAAAACTCTACAAATATTTGGCTTGATGACATGTTCCTCTAGTCATGTTCTACAATATAAAGAAGAAAAGCCTGAACTTGAGTAGTGTCATCATAATCCTCTGGAACAAGAAGAGATGAAAAAATATGTGTACCCATGTCTCTGATTCGCAGTCTGAGGTATTTTGTTTTTGTGGTCTATTTGAAGATTTTCTTGTTATAACTTATATATATATATATATATATAGAGAGAGAGAGAGAGAGACGGGTTCATACGAGGACGATACCAATTTATGAGAATACGAGAACAATCCTCAGCCAATCATTTTGTACATGAAAAATTTCATGTACAAAATCATATATGATTTCATGTACAAAATCATATGTGATGATTTTGTAAGCATCAAAAAGGACACGCGCGACTTTTTTCGGGGGCAAGTCGCGGCTAATCATATATGATTTTGTACGTGAATCATATGTGATTTTGTACATGAACCATATGTGATTTTGTACATGAAAAGCTTGATGTACAAAATGATTGGCTGAGGATTGTCCTCGCATTCTCGTAAATTGTTACCGTCCTCGCATGAACCTCTTTCTATATATATATATATATATATATATATAGAGAGAGAGAGAGAGAGAGAGAGAGGAAAGTTCAAATGCGAACTCAAATTTGGTTGTGAACGTGAGAACAAATGAGAACGTGACACGTGTCAAAATAAGGAATATTCAGACCGAATATACAAAGGAATATTCGGTCTAGTATATATTCAGTCTGAATATACAAATGAATATTCTGACTAAATATTCCTCCTTTGTATATTCAGACTGAATATATACTATAATATTTATTTGAATGAGACACGTGTCGCACTCTCATTTGTCCTTACGTTCATAACCAAATTTGAGTTCTCATTTGAACCCGTCCATTATATATATATATATTTCACTAACAGCTTACACATTATATGTAGGTAACCGTTTTTACAAGAAGCCCTTCAGTCTGAGAAACAAGCAAGGGAAGAGTTGAAGAGGACCACAAATGAACTCATGGCCAAGGATGTCGAGCTGCACGAGGAGAGGGCCTCAAAGCTGGAGAAGAACACGAAATCACTACAAGCAACATTGGAAGCTCTCCTCAGTAAATTAGGTCCAAATGCCCCTCCCTTGCCCTTCGGTCCTTTATATGTTAAGGACAAACTAGTTTTTGGATGATTAAAAAACCGAACTGCAATGAACATATGTTCATGGTCTTTTGTTAAGTATTTTTTATTATGTTCACTTAATACAAGATACTTATTATGCATGTTTATGATAATCATGTAGTTCAACATCATATGGTTCATGCAAACTAAACATACAGAACTTCCAAATACATAATGTTACATCACCAAATAGAAGACAATGCAGTATTCTTCTAGAGGACCTATTCAAGAAATAGCATATGATCCAAAAAGTTTCCTTTTTTGAAACCTTGGGAGATCACACAAGAAACGAACCAAACCAGCGAGCGATTGACCACACTTTATGCTTTCTTCGAGTGCCTTTTGCAAAAAGCTTTAATCCTCTTGATGCCATCTTCAAGAGATGATGGCTCGATAGCAAATGTTAAACGGAGCCAGTTCTTGAGTCCCATGGTTATACCTAAAAGAGAAAGAAGTGAATCTACAAGTGTCCAAAAAACGAGCAGAAGAAAATGGTAATAACATATGTACGGTGACTTTTAATTACCTGGTAGGATTATAACCGATTCTTCTTTCACAAGTTTGACACAGAAGTCCAAATCATCCTCGATGTCCTCCAGGACGGATAGATCTAATTTCACCTTTTACACGTATAAACCACAAGATATTAAGCAGTAATCAATGATGGGAATGATGATAAAAGAAACTGTTTGGTTCTATAAGTCCAAATTTTCATTCCAGATTAAACTGGGGGAATGAAAACTCATTCCCATTTTCATTTCATGTCATTTTCATTTTCATTCTCATTTCCAATCCCCTGTCTGAAGTAAACAACCCCTAAAAAAAACTCTTTTAGACACTTGGTGCATCAAGGTTCCTTCGCTTTACAAAAGTCTTGGAAGTTTAAAATCCAAACACATCACCTTACAACTTCATATTATCTGAAATTGATTTTAAATGTAATTTTGCACACTACAACAATTTTTAGGACGTCTAAAATGAAAAGGCGTCCTAAAAGAATACTTTATGGGACACTAATTTATAGGACCAAACCAAAAAGTGTTCTATCTAAAAGCATTACAATAAGTAAGTTTATATGACGGTTTTAGGCATCTTAACAAGTCTTTTTACAACGCTTTAAAATAAAGTGTCATATTAGCTATTTTATAGGACATTTTTGAAAAGTGTCCTATAAAATATGGGTTTATAGGATGCTTTTCAAAAGTGTCCTATAAAATATGGGTTTATAGGACACTTTTCAAAAGTGTCCTAAAAAATAGTTAATAGGACACTTTATTTTAAAAGCGTCGTAAAAACTTGTAAGACGCCTAAAACCGTCATATAAACTTATTGTAACGCTTTTAGATATGACACTTTTTGGTTTGGTCCTATAACATAGTATCCTATAAAGTAATCTTTTAGGACGTTTTTTTTATTTTAGGCGTCCTATAAAATCACTTTTGTTGTAGTGGCACCTATGTCCTTACCATAACAAACATCGATCCTTCAGGCTCGCTTGGGCAAATGACACCAGGGATATCTTTAGTTCCTTCGTAACAAGAATTTGCAGCTTCTTTAATTGTATTTATGATTTTTAAAAAGAAATCTTCTTTCGTTTTCCTAAGGATATCAGGAACCGCTCCCTGCGAGTAAAAGAAAAATCCCAAGATCAAATAAAAGGAAACACTACTAGAAAATTGAGTATTTTGAACGGAATTTTTCAACAGAAAATGTCGTTGAAAATTTTCTACGAATTTTAGAGGGATTATTGACAGAACATAAATTTGTACGAATTTCCAACGAATTTCCGTTGAAAATTTCTCACAAACATGCATTATCAACCAAAAAAAAATTCAATGGAATGTCTCGTCAAAAAAATTTTGGTTGAAAATGCTTGTTTGTGAGATATTTTCAACAGAAATTCTCGTTGAAAATTCGTAGAAAAATTTATGTTCTGTCAATAACCTCTCTAAAATTCCTAGAAAATTTTCAACGACATTTTCCGTTGAAAATACTCAATTTTCTAGTAGTGAAATGATCATCAATGCACATAAAAATCGTATAGATTAATGTATGTATAGTACTAGTAAGGACGAACCTGAATAAACGTTGGAGGGTTAGATGATATCTTTAGATATTGTGTAATGCATTCAATGATCTGAAACATAACGCCTAGATGCATTAAAGCCATTACATCTATGTACATGTCACTATAACGCCTAGATTTTTTAAGCGTTTTAATAGAATACTTTATAGAACTTAGGTTTATAGAACCAAACTATAAAGCTTCATATCTAAAAGTATTACTTTTAGGCGTTTTAACAAGTTTTTTACAACGCTTTTAAAATAAAGTGTCATATTAGCTATTTTATAGGACATTTTTTTAGAAGGGTCCTATAAACCAATCTTTTTATAGGACATTTTTTTTCAAATAGTGTCATATAAAATAGTTAATACGACACTTTATTTTAAAGGCGTCGAAAACTAGTTAAAACACCCAAAAATGTCATATAAACTTATTGTAACACGTTTAGATATGACGCTTTTTGGTTTGACATTTGTGTCCTATAAAGTATTCTTTATTTTATTTTAGGACTTTTTTTTTCATTTTAGTCGTCATATAAAATCAACTTTGTTGTAGTGTGTAATCAGAAGGATAGAGAACCCCGTGTTTCTTAAGGATGCCATTAGGATCATTGATGATAAGCCACCCGAGTCGCCAACCGGGAACGATCCACCTTTTTGATATAGAACCAAGCGTAATCACAGGGGTAATTGATCCAAAAACTCCCATCGGAACAAAAGGGTTTTTCCCAAAAGCAATATGACCATAAACTTCATCAGCGATCACTAATATCCCAAGCTTCCTCGCAGTCTCGACAACCTAACACAAAAGGCACACGCACCTTGATCACTGCTCATATCAAAGATTCATAGCTCCCAAAAATCCAATCACAATACAACGAAACTATATAAGGGGGTGTTTGGTTCATGGATTTTGATAGAATTCAAAGCAATGAATAATTTCTCTGACCAAATTCCAAATTTATGTTTGGTTCAAATAAAGAAAATGATGGAATAATTTGAATTCTATTGAATTCCTTAAAATTATTCTATGGAATAATTTGAATTCTATTGGATATCCCAAAGAATTCAATTCCATACAACTAAACGCATAGTAAATTCCATCAAATTTCATTCAAATTCCTTTAAAATCAAATTTATTTGATTGATTCCAATTCCACCGAATTCCATTATGGGAGCATCAATGCTCCCTAAGAGGGTTTTGGTATACAGGAATTTGGTGGAATTGGAATAGATCAAAAAAATTGACTTTAAAGAAATTTGAATGGAATTTGACCACGCATTTGGTTCGATGGAAAGAGATGGAATTCAATTCATTCACTTATGCCAACGAATGACAAATTCTTTAACTTAAGGAATCCATTGGAATCGAAAGAATTGCCTGTATTTAATTCTGTGAACCACACATGGCAAAGGAATTTGGTCAACGGATTTAGCCATTCCAATTCAATCAGATTCCATGAACCAAACAGCCCCCCTAAGTGTGTTGGACAGAAGTTGTATTGTAATAAGGTGTGGGCATACCTTTTGTAGATGTTGGTATGTGAAAACATTTCCACAGGGATTTCCGGGGTTAATTATAACCATGGCAACTGTGTTTTCATCCGCAAGAGCTTCGATTGCATCAAGATCAACTTCCCAATCTTTATCTGGAAGAAGGTCAAAGTGACGAACTTCCAAATGGCACGATTGAGCAAAAGCTTCATAATACGGATAACCTGGTTTCGGGAGTAGAATGTTTGCTTTGGAATCGGCCGCAAGCACAGTTATTATGGTTTGAATAGCTTGTGTGCAACCTACCGTCAAGAATACATCATCCGGTGATATCTTGTTTGGAAGATCTTTAGAAACGTATTCTGCTACCGCCCTACGAAAGAATATAAAACCGAAATTATACAAGACAATGGTTGTATATTTATAATTTATCACATATGTCAATAGACCGGCCGATTACGAACAAACATGAAGCATGTCAGCAAAATATATGTTCGTGTGATGCGGGCCCGGGCGTGGAGGCCCATGATTGGGCTACCAAAGGAAGTTGCACTTAAAAAGCGATAACTATCACTATGATCAGTCGATTCAAAGCCTGGAGCGAGAAGCACGTTATGGTTAAGCCCCTGATTTTTTTAAGCCTGAAAACACCGTATAAGCATGGTTTTTTGACATTTTCGTGTTTTTTACTCCTTTTTGGCATTTTTCGTTGGGCTTTTTATAATTGGTCCATAACCTTTTTCAGACCCGTTTTGTTTTGGGCCTCCTATTTATTTGCTTAGGGGATATTTCAAATACAAACCAAAAACAATTTATACAAACCGTACAAACTCCATGAATTCATGGTTTCATATAATTCATTTCTTCATGAAATTATTTCATATACTTTTATTTCTATATGAAAATGAAATTGTTTCATGTATTTCTCATTTTGATAAATCTTGTTTCATATAATCTATTATTGATTAATCAACCCTCATGTGTTCTTGATGAAATTTTTTCACATGACTAATCAACCCTCATAATTAAGAAAAAGTGAAAAAAAAATTAAAAAACTATTGGTTGAATGGAGTTTGTACGATTTGTACAAGTTGCTTGGTTTCTATTTGAAATCTCCCCTAATGCTTATTGTGTAATCTATAATTCTGGATGGTCATACTTGATATTCAGATATTTTGATTTTTTCCCAAATTTTGAGTTGAATTCGAATTTGAAGCCTACGTCCAGTATTCGTCGAATCAACGGATTCAAGAAGAGATTAGCCACGGCCCACGGATATCCTTAGAATCAGCATGGTAATCTGTGTTTTCATTGTTAGGGGTTGTTTGAGAGTTGCTAAATGGTTTAGTGCATAATGATTAAGTGATCAAAATGATTAAGAGGCTCTTATGATATAATGCAAAATGAAATATAATTGTTTGTTAATTATTTAGGATGTAATCAGGTCTCTTAATGGTTAAGGGAGGTCCATGACACAAAATGATTCAGAGGTTTTTGGAACCATTAAGAGACAGACTTATTTTTTGTCAAACAAGATTCAACTTATTTTTTGTGAAACAAGATTCACCTTTTAGCAATTCAGATGCCGCCTGGAACTGTTAAGAGTTAAACAAACAATCCTTTATATGCTACATGCATAAGTTCGACAACAATCAGAAGCTTCTTTTCTTCTTAAAAGCAGAAACAAACACTTGGAACAAGAGGAAGTACCTTCTAGCAGGAAGAACGCCAACCGTAGGGGAATAACCGGTGAATTTAGCTGAATGGAGGGCATTGGCGATGGCATCTTCTGCAATCTCGGAAGTACGAAAGCAGGAGAAAGAAGAAGGGTCGCCATGGCCGAGAGGGATGACGGGTCTGCTGTCTGTTTGGTTAAGATGCGTCTTGAGCATAGCAAGAACAGCTCTAATGGTTATTTCAGACGCCGTGTTCAGCTCTGGGTTTCCTTGGAAAGCCCATTTCTTTTTCGTGGTTAAGCCGTTGTCCATCTCTTGCTGCTTGTTACAAATTGATCATGTTTAGCTGCCATGAAGATGACAATATATATACAGAGAGAGAGAGAGAGAGAGAGAGAGATAGGTTTAGGATCGTGTGAGAAAGAGAATTAAGGTGAGAAGTATAAGAAAAGATCTGAACCATTGATATATTTTTATCTCATACCCATCCATGAATTGCGTCTTGGAGTTGATCCGGTGTATCTCGGTTCACCTCATCTCGATGCATCTCATCCTAATGTGCATCCAAGGGTGGAGATCCCTTCTTACGCTTCTCACCTTAACTCTCTTACTCACCGGAACCCAACCCTATAGATATATATATATATATATATAGAAACAGGTTCATGCGAGGACAATTCTCAGCCAATCATTTAATCACATTTGATTTACGTACAAAATCATATATGATTAGCTGCGACTTTTTCCACGACCTGCCCACGAAAAAAATCACGCGTGTCATTTTTATGCATGCTTACAAAATCACATATGATTTTGTACATGAAAAATTTCATGTACAAAATGATTGGCCGAGGATTGTCCTCGTATTCTCGTAAATTGGTATCGTGCTCGTATGAGCCCGCCTCTATATATATATATATATATATATATGTTTGTGAATATATGAGTTATGATTGGTAAAGCGGCAAGAAGCATGTTGGTTCAATTTTTAAATCTTTTCAGTCATTTAATTAAAATATCATAATATGCAATAGGAATCATCAGGTTCATTCACCACCTTTTATTTTGTATTTTATTGCATTATTATTTTATTAGTATTATTTCATTAATTTTTTATATTATTATTTTAGTTAATTACAGTTTTCGTCGCTTTGTTATTGTGTTGAAAATTTTAGTGCTAGTTCATCGTTTATTACAAATATTTAAGAAATAAAGAAGTGATCCTAGTTCTTCTTACAGTCATATCGGATTTGACTGGTCAACAATTACAGTTATGAAATGAGGTAGTTTTGTAACTTTTACAAATAGATGACAAGCGGATTCATATATGATCTATGTGATTGACATATGAACTATATGTTTATATGTAAACTCGTATAATTAACATATAAACTATTTTAACAGATTCACATATGAACTTGTTTGATTCACATATGAACTAATTAACTAATTCATATATGAAACCGTGTGATTTACATTTGAACTAGTTCGCATGTTAACTAATTAACGGGTTCACATATTCATATGTGAATAACATAGGTTCGCACATGAACTCAAAGTTACGAAACCACCCATTTATCCTTCACATATTCATATGTTAACCAGATAAAGGGCTAGCATCACTTATTTACTTCTTAAATATATCTTCTTCGAAACGAGACACTGACTGCTACGCTATAAAGAAATAAGTTACTCCGTCAGCAATTGCTTTTGGTGGTAAGCGCTTGGGTCTTAACAATGGATAAAAAGGGGTCAAGAAATTTAGAGACGACAAATATTGGATTTTAACCCGAGAATTAAGTACTTAAAACGTTCAACTAAAACAAATTAAACATTGTGTACGACATACAAATATACGATCTTGGATCACCAAATATAAAGACACCACGATATTTGTGGGACTTTATTCAATAAAAACACATATTTATATATATATATATATATATATGAAGCCATATATATGCATATGATCCAACGAGTTGTTGACGATCCAACGAGCGGAGTTTCCTTTTACGTGATCACGAGAGGTGATCCAATGAGCGAGCGTTTTACGCTTAATTTATATGCTTTTCTTGGAGTGCCTTTCGCAAAAGGCTTTAAGCCTCTTGATACCATCTACAAGATATGAGGGTTCGATAGCATATGTTATCCGAAGCCAGTTCTTGAGTCCTACAGTTACACCTGAAGGAAAGGAGAAAGAAGAAAATTTGAGAATGACTTTTTAAGATTTCGATAAAATAAAAAAAATATTAAATTTTGACAAAATCATGATATATAACACATCTTGTAAATAAAAATATCCTCGGGTCGATGGCATAGCAAAATGACAAGTAAAAATCACTTTCCCCCAAAATTCATCTCTCCTTGTTCATCAATCATTTCAAGACATATCATGACTTCATTGAAAATGAAGAATAAAAAGATAAATTAAATAAAGTAATTGTGTCTTGAAAAGATGGATTTTGGGGATTTTTTATTCCAAAATCCCATAACAATAATTGAGAAGTGGTACGTTTGATCTTCAAAATAGGGTCTGAAATGTATGCAGGCCTGTCCTCTACCCTCAGATACATACATACAGATAGTACTACTTACAGATATAAATGGAATATAAATTACTAAAGAACCATCCAAGAAAGAGATTGAACTAAAATTTACATTCATTTTCATCTTACCTGGTAGGATTATAACCGATTCTTCTTTTACAAGCTTAATGCAGAAGTCCAAATCATCCTTGATGTCCTCAAAGACCGATGGGTCTAATTTGACCTTTCAAACATAAACCACAAGACAACGATATTATAACATAGAATATATATAGACTTGGGATCACGTGAGATCAGCCTGTTTTCGTGAGACCCGTGAGACCACATTATTATACTTGAAACTTAGCAAATCACTATGAAGGTAAAAAAAATCGATGTTTTCGTGAGACCACTTTTTTACACTTGAAACTTCTCAGCAAAACACTGTAAAGGTAACATTCATAGTGTTTTTGCTGTGAAGGTTCAAAAAAAATTTAACTTCACAGTGATTTATTGTGAAGTTTCAAGTGTAAAAATGTGGTCTCACGAAAACAGGCTGGTCTCACGTGAACCCAACCCTATATATAGACTTGGTCTCAAATGTGAACTCAATTTTGGCTGTGAACGTGAGGACGAATCTCAGCCACACATCTTCGGTTATGGTGGACGCGATCACGGAGGATGGACGCGATTCATGGGAGGGTGGAGATTATTAAAGGAGGGGAACCAGGTCAAAGCCGCCTTTATTGACCGGATAAGTGGCTGAGATTCGTCCTCACATTCACAACCAAAAATGAGTTCACATTTGAACTTTCCTCTATATATATATATATATATATATATATATATATATATATATATACAGGGGCGGGTTCAAATGAGAACTCAAATTTGGTTGTGAACGTGAGGACAAATGAGAGTGTGACACGTGTCTCATTCAAAGAAATATTCAGTATTTATTCAGTCTGAATAATATTCAGTCTGAATATTTCTTTGTATATTCAGCCTGAATAATCTATATTCAAACACGTGTCACACTTTCATTTGTCGTCACCTTCACAACCAAATTTGAGTTCGCATTTGAACTTTCCTCTATATATATATATATATATAGAATCTATGTACTTACCATAACAAACATTGATCCCTCAGGCTTGCTTGGGCAAATTATACCAGGGACATCTTTAATGCCCTCATAACAAGTATTTGCATCTTCTTTTATTAAATTTACAATTTTTACAAAGAAATCGTCTTTCGTTTTCCCAAGGATATCCGAAACCGCTCCCTGCATGTAAAATAAAGTCAAGATCAAACCAAAAAGGAGTATGCAATATCGAGTCCATTAGTGGATGCATTCCAAAAGAATGTGTAGAGAATTTTCAGTCAAAACTTAATTTATAAGAGATATAATTAAGATGGTATGCAGCATTAGTAAGGAACCTGAATAAATGTTGGAGGGTCACAGGAAATATTAAGATATCCTGCAATGCATTCAAGAATCTGACAACAAAAAATTAAGTTAGCACCATAAATATATATATATATATAGGGTTAGGTTCAGGTCCACGGGAAAACGCCAAAAAAAACTGAAGAACACCCTGGGAGCCCTCCATCCGAACAGTATGCACAAATACATACCGGTAATTTGTAGCATGCATTTGTGCATACGCACTAATGCGTATATATGTATTTGTGCATAGATAAAAAAAAGGATCCCAAGGTGTTCTTCAGTTTTCTCTTTTTTCAGCGTTTTCTCTTGAACCTCCCTCTATATATATATATATATATATATATATACGTATATATATATATAATATGGGCGGATTCAAATGAGACTCAAATTTGGTTGTGAACGTGAGGACAAATGAGAGCGCGACACATATCATATTCAGACTGAATAATCAAAGAAATATTCAGACTGAATATAGTATTTATTCAATCTGAATAAGCATTATTCAGACTAAATAAATACTATATTCAGTTTGAATAATCCTTTGATTATTCAGTCTGAACAATATTCAGTCTGAATAATCTACAGAAATATTCAGACTAAATATAGTATTTATTCAATCTGAATAAGCATTATTCAGACTAAATAAATACTATATTCAGTTTGAATAATCCTTTGATTATTCAGTCTGAACAATATTCAGTCTGAATAATCTACAGTCAGACATGTGTCGTGCTCTCATTTGTCCTCACATTCACAACCAAATTTGAGTTCATATTTGAACTTTCCTCTCTCTCTCTCTCTCTCTCTCTCTATATATATATATATATATATATAAGATTGCTCAAAACCGCATGTGTATCCATGTAAATGTAAGAAAGAGAGAGAACCCCATGTTCTTTAAGGATGCCATTAGGATCATTAATGACAAGCCATCCGAGCCTCCAACCAGGAACAATCCATCTTTTTGATATAGAACCAAGCGTAACGATAGGGGTAATTGATCCAAAGACTCCCATCGGAACAAAAGGGTTTTTCCCAAAAGCAATATGATCATAAACTTCATCAGAAATCACTAATATCCCAAGCTTTTTAGCAGTCTCAGCAACCTAACAAAAAGAACACATTTTTAGCCTACCCATATCAACAAATTCATAGAAAGAAAAAAAAAAACCAAATGGCTTCTTCTATGACCGATAAATGGAAAGAAAAAAAATAAAAACATGGAGGAAAGTTAAAATGCAAACTCAAAAATTTGGCTGTGAACATGAGGACAAAGGAGAGTGCGATACGTGTCCCATTCAGTTTGAATAATGAACGGCATTCAAAGTGAATAATGAAGGTGAAGTTCATACATTATTCAGACTGAATAACACTACATTCAGTCTGAACAATGAAGGACATTCAGAGTGAATAATGAAGGTGAAGTTCATACATTATTCAGACAGAATAACACTACATTCAGCCTGAATAATGAATGGCATTCAGAGCGAATAATGAAGGTTAACGAAGGTGAAGTTTATACATTATTCAGACTGAATAACACTACATTCAGTCTGAATAGCACTACATTCAATCTAAAGAATAGCACTACATTCACTGTGTTCTCTAATCTGGGGAGAAGAGAAAAGAAAAGAAAGGAAAGAAAAGAAAGGGAGAGGAAAGAAACGAAATGAAGATATTTTTTTTATTTGTGTTCTTGAAAAGGAAGGAAAAGAAAGAAAATTATTTTTCGTGTCTTTGAACAAGAGAGAAAGGAAAGGAAAATACCATTTTTACAAATATATCCTTAAAAATATATCATTTATAATGAAAGGTTGGGTAATTTTGTAATTTTGTAAATCATTTTAATTTCTTTCCTTTCCTTTCCTTCCCTTTCCTCCCACATGTGGAAGGAAAGTTTTGGAAGGAAACTTATCATTTCTTTCCTTTCTCCCCTAAAAAAGTTTCAAGAACACGAGTTTTTTTTACTTTCCTCCCTTTTCCATCGTTTTCCTTTCCTTTTCTTTCTAAAATGAGTTTCAAGAACACAACGTCAATCTGAATAACATTACATTTAATCTGAATATTTCCCTTCTGAATATGACACTTGTCGCGCTCTCCTTTGTCCTTATGTTCACAACCAAATTTGAAGTTATCATTTAAACTCACCCCTAAAAACATGTGGGTATATATATACCTTCTGTAAATGTTGGTATGTGAAAACATTCCCACAAGGATTTCCAGGGTTAATTATAACCATGGCTACCGTATTTTCATCCGCAAGAGTTTCAACTGCATTAAGATCAACTTCCCAATTTTTATCTGGAAGAAGATCAAAGTGACGAACTTCCAAATGGCACGATTGAGCAACGGCTTCATAATATGGAAACCCTGGTTTTGGGAGTAAAATGTTTGCTTTAGAATTCGCAAGAACCGTTAATATGGTTTGAATCGCTTGCGTGCAACCGACTGTTAAGAATACGTCATCTGGTGATAACTTATTTGGAAGATGTTGAGAAAGGTACTCTGCTACGGCCCTATAAAAAAATATAAAGTCATAATTAGGACATTGATATTTGATAGTATATGTTTACTTACAGAGCAATGCTATTGGCACCCCTATGCACTGAATTTATGTACTTTTTTTTTTATTAGCCTGGATATCCAACCCGCTATGCGAGCCGACTAATCCTAGGGCAACTACCAGCTTTGCGGGTAGCCCGGAGTCACCGCATTTGAACCTCCATGCCCACAAGGGGATTTCTTTTACTCTTCCCTGGATTTGAACCTGGGACCTCCTAGTACTGTTGACCTTTGGAGGCCAAGCTCAAACCATTGAGGCACCACCCTTGTGGTTGAATTTATGTACTTTTATAACATTAGCAATGTAAAAAATCACTACTAAAATGGAAGACTTTCACCTAAGGACATTTCCCTGGGAAATATGTCGCTAAAGGGTAATCCGTCACAAAACAGTAACAAAAGTTGGTGTCTAAATTGTTGGTGGGTAAATCAAATCAGTGACTTCCTGGGTAATCCGTTGGTATTTTCCTGAAAACATCGGATTTCGTCGGAACCATCAGTATTTCCTGGGTGATCCATGGTAATCACCCACAGAAATTTCCCTGGGTATATTTTTGTGGGTGAAAGTCATTTTTTTGGTAGTGAGTTGGTTTTGATGTTAATGTGTGTTGAGAAAAAATTCATGGGTATGGGTGCCATTAGTAATACATAGAGTGTCATTAAAGCATCTCCAACAGCTTCTCCAAAATGAAGAAAATGGGGATTTTAAGCCAATATTTTGCTCCAACAACTTCCCCAAAACAATCTCCAAAATGGAGAAATAGGATAGAGAAGGTTTTTTTTCCTCCAAATATGAAGGTGATCCCAAAAATGATTACCAAGTGAGACCACCAATAGAAATCTTTGAAAACAATTTTTTAGAGAGATAAATAATATTTTAATAGGTCAATAGACCTGTTCAGATGACTACATGTGAAAAAGAAACCTCTAGGTAATTATCGGAAATATTTAAGGCGGAAGGAGTAATTAGCTTAAGCATCATCAATGGAATCTCCTTTTTGTACTTTTTATTGTCATCTCGACATCTCTTGTCCACCTCATCAAATTGAAAACTTTACAAAAACCCTATAATGATAGTTCTTATAATAACCTCTTTTTGTGGGTCCCATTTAAATAAGTCATATTAATATATATTACATAAAGTCAAGAAAATAAAATAAAAAATAAGTAAATTGTCACTTTTCAGAAAAATCATGGTAAGAACCAAGGTTCTTGTCCAAGCACCAATTGCAAATTAGGTTCTTATAAGACATTGCATTTTTTGCTAAGAGCATCTTCAATTGGGGTTCTTATAAGAATCTTCTTTTTATACACTTTTTTGCCACCTCATCAAATTAAGAATTCATCAAAAATTTCCACAATGGAGGTTCTTATAATAACTTTCTTTTATGGGGCCCATTGATTAAATAAGTTATATTATAATAATCAAATAAGTCAAAAAAATAAAAAATAAATAAGTGAAATAACATTTCTCACAAAAACCATGGTAAGAATCAAGGTTCTTGTTGGGTATCTTTGGCTTGTTAGGTTCTTATAAGAACCTCTCCATAATGATAATTCTTATAAGCTAATGCACTTTTTTTCTTATAAGAACCTTGCATTGGAGATGCTCTAACAAGGGCATCTCCAACCCAAACACTAAAAATAAAAATAGGACATAAAAAACACTAAAAAAACCATCTCCAACCACACACTAAAAAACAACACTAAAAACACTTTTGATAATAAAATAATATTATTTTATTAAAACATAATAATTATGATATATAATTGATTTTTATAATCAATATATAATTATCACTTAAAACTGCTATTAACCAGTATAAAAACTGCAAAAAACCAATATATAATTATCACTTAAAAATGCAGAAAATAAGTAAAAAAACTGCAAAAAAACTAGTAAAAAATGCAGAAAACCAATATATAATTATCACTTAAAACTGCAGAAAACCAGTAAAAAACAGCAAAACATCAGCTGTTTAATCTGTTTTTTTACAGCAAAAAGAACAGAAAACCAGTAAAAATCTGCAGAAAACCAGTAAAAAAACTGCAGAAATTAATTATTTTCAAATTAGTAAACTATTAATATATATATATAGATAATTAGAAAATCCAAATAAAATATTAGTATTATTTTTAGACGCTTACTTTTTCCACCTTCAAATATAGAGGTCAAAATTTTATCCCTCTATTTTTTTTTTTTTTTAGTGGTGGGTTGGAGAGGAAAACACCTCCATTTTTATGATTTTAATGTTTTTGGAGGTGAGTTGGAGATGGTCTAAGAGCACAACATTTGTACGATATGCATTGAAAGTTGTACGTTTTCATAAGATATTTCAACTATGGAAAAGGGCCTGTCCTAATAAAGATTCCTCTGAAAATTGACAGGAGGAATCAGATCTTACCCAGCCATCCAAAAAACACAGAGACCAATAGAACATATGGAGATATACAACTGTACATATAGATATAGGGCAATACTAATAGATTTCTTTTGTTGAAATTTTTGTACTTCTATCCATTTCTATTGAAATTTTTGTACTTTTATTAACTTGTGAATGTAAAAAAGAGGTTTTTGATGTTAGCGTGTGAAGAGGTATTCATTTTACACCGGTGTCATAATATTATTTTTTTCTATTAACACAAACATATGTGAAACAATATCTCAAATAATAATATTTGATGAAAAAAATTATTTTATATTGGTTTTTCCTTTAGTTTCCAGAGTTTTTACTCTTCGTAGAGTTTCTAAAACATTGTCCCTATGTGTGTGTGTATATATATAAAGGAAAGTTCAAATCCGAACTCAAATTTGGTTGTTAAACATGAGGACAAATGAGAGTGTGACACGTGTCTGAATGTAGATTATTCAGACTGAATAATTACAGAAATATTCCAACTGAATAAATAATCAAAGAAATATAGTATTTATTCGGTCTGAATAATGGTTATTCAGTCTGAATATGACATGTGTCGCGCTCTAATTTGTCCTCACGTTTACAACCAAATTTGAGTTCTCATTTGAACCCGCCTGTATAGAGGGAGGTTCAAATGAGACCTTTGTAAATTTAAAGGAACAAAAGAACACCTTGTGGACCACATATGATGTGGGTCCCACACATTAAAAAATCATATCTATTTAATGATGGGCCCCATTGAATCACATATGATTTTTTAATGTTTGGGACTCACATCATATGTGGTCCACAAAGTGTTCATTTGTTTCTTTAAAGATGAGGTGTTCTTGTATTATCCCTCCTCTATATATATATATATATATATATAGAAAGAGGTTCAAATGAGAACTTTGTAAACTTAAAGGAACAAAAGGGACTCATTTGGGACCACATATGATGTGGGTCTCACCAATAAAAAATCATATCTGATTTTCAATGGTGGGCCCTATTGAATCCTCCCATATATATATATATATATATATAAAAGGTTAAAACATACATTGAAAATACAAAAGGTTAAAACTTGATATATGTTTGGAGAAAATCAACAGATAAGTATGCATGTACCAATAGATATGTCTGCATTTAGCAGAACCGTTTTGCAAAAATTTACAGAAACTCCCATGAAAAATGAAACTAACAAAGTCACCAATGGCATTGAATCTTCATTCAAAAACTAATACCAATTACTTCATGTGAATCTCCATCTTTGTGGTATTTTACCCTTCAATAACTAGCCCAGAAAAAAAAAAAGATAAAAGACTTCATGGACTCTGATTTTGCTTGCAATCAGTAAACTGTATAAACGAAACGCATAAAACTAGGGTGAGCATTGGAACCAGGTACCTTTCAAATATGATGTGATTGGTTCCAGTTCTGGTTCCTAAAATACGGAACCGATCAGGACCGGTTCCGGTTCTCATTTTTTTGGAACCGTTACCCGCTGGATACCCGCTATCCGCCTCTTTTAAATAAAAATATGTTATACATTTATAAATAATAAATAAAAACTCAATCTTTCTAGTTTGTTTATGTAATAATTAATTTTTATCGGATTAGTTTTGACCATTTGTTGTATTTTATATCATTTAAGTCGGTATTTTGTAATTTAATTACATTTTTATCGTATTCAATGTAATTTTTTTTTTTTAAAGTTGAAACCAGGTACCCGATACCGGAACCGGTTTCCATCGGTTCCGGTACCAAAACATAAGGAACCGGTATTAGCGATTCCGGTTCCGGTTCCATAAAAAATGGCCGGGTACCGGTTATGCTCACCCCTACATAAAACCACAAATTGATTGCATACTGCAATACACAACAAATCCAGTACTCTTTTCAATGCCAAAATAAGTGCAACAATTTCCATTTTCAGATGTTCACTATGGAACTCCAAATCTCCAATGCTCAGTTGTATTGATTTCTAAATATTCCTCTATTATCTAGTTAAACGCTTCGATTTATTGATAGTTCTAGGTCATCTAATTGCACCAATTTGAAGATTAAGAACCAAATTGAAAATCAAAAAACCTAAGAAGTAAACAACAACGATTAACGTCAGAAATCACATAAATTACTTTATTCGCAAAGATGAATCGAAAATTTCAACAAGATGAACATCCGATTGACAACAAAACACAAATTTCTTGAATCTCAAAAACCATAAACAATCAAATGGAAGCTTTGATTACTTGTAAAATAAGTCAAATAAGAGTACGAAAAAAAGTACCTTCTAGCAGGAAGAACACCAACGGTAGGTGAATAACCGTTGAATTTAGCAGAACGTAAAGCATCGGCGATGGCGTCTTCTGCAATCTGAGTAGTACGAAAGCAGGGGAAAGCAGAAGGGTCGCCATGGCCGAGAGGGATGACGTATCTGACGTCAGATTTATTGAGATTAGACATAAGCATATTGAGAACACCTCTAATGGTGATCTCCGATGCCGTATTAAGGTCTGGATTCGCCTGAAACCCCCATTTCTTCTTCAACGTTGAGCCGTTGTTCTCCATTTCTCTCCACTCGTTTACTGTTTGGTTAGTGTGTGTGTGTGAGTGTGAGTGGTTATTCTGTATTAATGGAAGGAAAAGAGTAGAAAAACTCTAGTTTTGGTCCCTATGGTTTAGTGAAATTTTCGAAAGTGGAACATAAAACTTTGATAACTCTATAAATTTGTTTTCATGGTTTTCATTTTGATCTGAAAGTAGTCCCTTATTACTAAGGGGGTGTTTGGGATTGCTTGTTTAAAACAACTTATAGCTTTTACTCAAAAGTGTTTATCAACTTGTAATAAGTTAGGAGCTCCTTACTTCTCAAAAAACTCCTTATCACCGGTTTGGCACCGGTATAAGTTGTTTTGCCAAACACTCAAAAGTGCTTATCACCGGTGCCGTACCGGAAGTCAATAAGTTTTTTTTATAAGCAATCCCAAACACCCCCTAACTTTGATTATTTTCTCTATTAGTGGGAGGGGTATTTTTGTCCATTTAGTTTACTTCTCAAATTCTTTTTAAAAAATTAGATATATAATATATAGGGTCATTTCAATTACATACCCAACAATTCTAAGAAACTTTATATTTGATTTTATATTAATAGAAAGAAAAGAGTTAAAAGTCTAATTTTGGTCCCTATGGTTTAGTGAAACTTTTGAAAATGGAACGTAAACTTTGATAACTCTAGCAATCATCTTTGTGGTTCTTATTTTGTTTAGAAACTGGTCCCCTTTTACTAACTCTAACTCTATTTGTATAGAGACATCTTTAAATACAAACTAGTTAAATGTTACAAACTCGTATAAACCAATATAAAAATAATTTTTTTGATGATTTTTTTTTCATCAAATAATATGATTTAAGATATTATTACACGTATGTGTTGTTTCACCTTGTGAAAAAATTATATATGAAAAAAATACGTGTGAAACTTTTATATTATGAAACAAATATATGTGAAAATTTCACCTTATGAAAACAAATACATGTAAAACTTTTACATTATAAAACAAACATATGTGAAATAACATCTTAAATCATAACATTTGATGAAAAAAAATCATTTTTATATTGATTTGTAGGAGTTTGTATAGTTTATAACATTCGACTAGTTTGTATTTGAAGATGCATCGTTTTGTATATTTAGTATACTTCCTAATTCTATTTAAAAACTTAGATATATAATATAGTGTGTGTGTGTAAAAGCTCACAATGATGAAAGTATCACCGGCAAAAAATCCTTGTTACCAAAATTAGTGTAAGATAGTTTATTTTGATTTATGTTAATTTATGAAAATGCTTATTGTGATGGAAAACCATGAGAAGGTTATTTGTACAAGATCGCATATATCGTTGGTTCAGAACTAACAGATGGGACTAACGCATAATCAAGATTTGGTAATTGGTCGATGATGTTCGTTGGTTCAGAACCAACAGATGGGACTAACGCATAATCAAGATTTGGTAATTGGTCGACGATGTTTTCATTGCGTTGAGCTTTTGTACACACACATAATGTGTGTGTGTGTGTATGGGATTATGTGAGACTACAATGTTTTCTTGAGACTAGTGAGAACACTTTTTACACTTGAAACCTTATAATAAAACACTGTTAATATAACATTCACAGTGTTTTTGTTATGAATGTTCGGATTTTTTTTATCTTCACAGTGTTTTGCTGTGAATTTTCAACTGTAAAAATATGGTCTCATGAGTTTCACGATAACAGTCTGGTCTCACGTGAACCCAACTCATGTATTATATATTAAACTTTTGAAAGAAAATTAGGAAAGTAAACTAAATAGACAAAAATGTATCTTCTATTAACAGAGAAAATAAACGAAGTTAGTGACAGATACCACTTTTAAAACAAAATGATATCTACATGGATGATTTTTAGAATTATCAAAATCAAACAAAATATTATCAGTTTAGAAATACTTTTTTAATGATTCACTTTGTATTTAATAAAGTTAAGCAAAGATACGGAATCTCTTTCCATTAACTTTTTAGTATATTGTATTCTGTTTTAAATCAAACAAAATATTATCAACATATTCTTTTATAATTGATTATATATGTTAATTTTCAATAGTAACTCAAATTATATTCATTAATGCTTTTCACTTTATTATTAGAATAAATTACATTTTTGGTCCTTGTGGTTCACACTTTCCATCCACACTAGTCCCAAAATCAAAATAAATATAAATTTGGTACCTCTGGTACGCATTTTCACACTCATTTGGTCCCTCCCTTTAACGAGAAAAAAAAATCCGTTAACCCAGTTAACTCCAAGGGTATTTCGGTCATTTATTATTGTTTTGTCTTTTTCTTGTTATGAATCTTCATCTTCTCTAAAGAAGAAGAAAATGAACATGAACAAACCCTAAAACTTAAATTAAACATAAAGTAAACCAAACCCTTTAATTTTTTTCAACCATTAAATACATAACAAATACTGAAACATAAATTAAATACATAAATAGATCCTAAATCGAAATGCAAAATCAAAATCTAAACCAAAATCAAAATCCTAAACCTAAACCAAAATCAAAATCCACATAAATAGATCCTAACCCTAAATCAAAGATGCAGTAAATCGAAGCTTTGTATATATTTTGATCAGAGTTCTAGATGGTGAAGTTCATTGTTGAAGTTCATCCCATGGTATTCGGTAATGGCAGAGATGGAGTTTATCCTATCGTGGTGAAGTTCATCGTTAAAGATGAAGGAGAAGGGGTTGTCTCCTCCGGTTGGATCTGTGTCGATATTTATTCTTCATCATCGGTCGGATCTAAAGAATAAAAGGAAGGGGTTGCAGAGATGAAGGGGAGATGATCAGAGAAGTGGTCACTGGAAGGAGGTTGTGTGCTGAGCGGCAACCAGAAGGAGGCTGTGTGTTGAGCAGTGTGGCCGGAGGGTTCTTTTTAATTGTTTGATATGTATATATGATTTGTTTTTTATTTTAATAAGAAAAAGACAAAATTAAGGATAAAAAGTCTAAAATACCCTTGGACTTAACTGGGTTAAGGGTTATTTTTGATTTCGTTATAGGGAGGGACCAAATGACTGCAAAAATGCATACAATAGGTACCAAGTTTATATTTATTTTGATTTTAGGACCGGTATGAATGGAAAGTGTGAACAACAAGACAAAAAAAATTGTAATTTACTCTTTTATTAACCTAATAAATAAAAAATTGTTGTTCATGATTAACTTTTACTAAGATTATTTATTATTTAATTAAATATAAAAAAGTTACCTTATAATGTTTTGTTTGGTTCTATATTTACATATTAATTGTAGGAAGACTAATGACACCCTTAAACATAGATTAATGATGATGTTTTTTTTTTTTTTTTTGTCTTTTTTGTCCTATTGTTGTCTTTTCTTTTGTTAATTTTGTTATTTAAATATTTTTATTAGATTTTAATTTATATAAGTTATTAATTAAGATTTTTTCTTTAACTTTATTTTATTAATTTTAATTAATATAAAGTTGACATTTTTTCACTTATTCTCTTTTATGATTTTTAATTAATATAAATTATTAATTAATTTTTTTTCTCTTTGATTACTTTTTTTAATCATAATATAAATATATTTATATAAATAAATGTTTAATTCTTATTTATATTAAAACAATAAATACACATTAGAATCGTAATAATATATAAGATAATACTTTAATAAATACATATAATAATGTCAATATAAGAATCTAATATATATATATATATATTGGTTCATTTACAAACAGGATGAATCGTACAAGGTGAAACAAACATATGTGTAATAACATTTTAAATCATAGAATTTGATGAAAAAAATCATGAAAAAATTATTTTTATATATAGTTTGTACGAGTTTGTACGACTCATCCAGTTTGTAAATAAACCAATCTCTCTCTATTTATATATATATATATAGAGAGAGAGAGAGAGACTGTTTCAAATACAAACCAGCTAAATGTTACAAACTATACAAACTCGTACAAATTAATATAAAAATAAAGAAAATCATGATTTTTTTCCATCAAATGCTATGATTTAATATCACACATATGTTTGTTTCACATTGTGAAAAAATTACATGTGTAACTTTTACATTATGAAACCAATACATGTGAAACTTTTGCATAAAAAAATATATGTGAAAACTTTCAACTTATGAAAACAAATACATGTGAAACTTTTACATTATGAAACAAATATATGTGTAATGATATCTTAAATCATAGCATTTGATGAAAAAAAATCATTTTTATATTGACTTTTACGAGTTTGTAACATTTACCTGGTTTGTATTTGAATTCCCCCCCCCCCTCTCTCTCTCTCTCTCTATATATATATATATATATATATTCAGTATGAATAGTTTCTTTCATTATTCAATCTGAATATGATACATGTGACGTTCTCATTTGTCCTCATGTTTACAATCAAATTTAAATTCTCATTTGAACTCGTTCCTATACATATATATAGTAGTATGTAAATAATATATAATAAATTAAGATAATAATAATAATATAAACTTCGTAACATATATATTAGTATATAACTACACATTATAAAATAATATACTGATAAATATACACAAGAATCATAAAAATATATAAATTATTATGAAAATAAATATACAACAATACGTAAATAATATACAACAAATATTTATAAAACTAAAATTATAAAAACATGTATTTATGTATTTATGTATTTCTGATATAAATATATAAAATAAAGTATTTTAAATAAAAATTGAGTTGATGTTTGTAAGTGATTTGATAGGTTCAAATTCCAACCATTCAACACCCCTACTATTGATCGTACTATGTTTAATTTGCTTTTAATTTTTGTTAATATTATTAGTTCTATTTAAAAAAAGTTACATTCTACCAATTTCAAAATACATATATATTCAAACATTATAGTTATGATATATTTTTCATAAACTATCTATTAACGTATTTTGAGATGAAAATTAAAATTAAAATATCATTATATAATATAAATATGCTATAAATACCTATATCTGAAACTTAAAAGAACCATTTTGAAACTATGAGATCTTAACAGTCTGGTATAGGGGTTGTTTGGTAGATATTGAATAATTTGATTCAGTATGATTAAGTGGTTAAAATAATTAAGAGAGTTTGAATGATTTAGTGTCAAATGAAAAGTAATTGTTTAGTAAATGTTCTGAATGAGAATGGAAATTACTATTTTAACCTTCTGTATGATTTATGTTCGAACAAAATATAAATGTCAGGTAAGTGTTAGAAGTTAATGAATTACTTTGCATACACATAACTTTACAAATACAAATTACAGATAACCAAATGACTTTCCTCCATAATAACCTTTCAAGTATTATCTTTAGCAATTTCATCTTTTCTCAATCTCTATGTTCTTTGTGAAAAATAAAGTCACGGGAAAACTCTATAGTCTGTTCCTTCATAGAAAACAACCATGATATGTGTAATTTCTCTGTTGTTTCGCTCGATGTTGTCGTGATCTACACTAGCTGCAACGATAAGTCATTACATGTGTAAACAAGTTAAATTTACTCATTGATGTTTTAAAGTGGACACAAGGCGTGTCGGAATCAAAAGACCATCAATAAACTTTGAAAAACATATATTGTTAAAAAAAATACGAGGATATTAATTCATTGTTTAAAATACACTTGAAAAGATGATAAAAATATGACCCGGATCATTAACACGTGTAACATGCAATGACAACAATAGGCATTTACATTAACTTTCGTGAAAAAATTGCCAAAATTATTGCAACTTCCATGAAGTCAACATGAAATGACAATGAATAATAGATAACCTTTAACCAATGTATCACTACTTTCCACACTTCTCTATCCAAAAAGTCCCCTCAAAAGACCATTCTTCCGCAATCAACTCAAACTTTTATGGTTCATAGATAACCTACAACACCATTTTTATGTTCGAGTCTGATTCATGTTGCACCAAGATCACGAACCTTGCCTTTACGGAAAATGTCATCATACACGGCCTTATCCTCTGGCTTCAGAAAGCACCCATGATCTAACCCATAACTTTCAGGCCACAAACGAAAAACCTTACTCATTTCTTCAAGACCCTTAAATCATTAGCGGTGTTTATCTCTTCCTTCAACAGTCGCTCGATTGAGTCTCTATTTGCTCAAAATACTCCCAAAAAAATCCTTGGAAGAACTAGCAGTCCCAACATCAACAAATTCAACTTAAACAGACCAGTGTATAAAAAGCTAAAGGTCATTGAGGCTTTTTATTGAACACTCAGTGTGCATATGCTTAATTGCCACATAACATTTTCTTCCTTTATTTCTACATGAACATCGATATAAATTGATAAACAAAGACCAAATCCTATAAGAAACAAATATGAGAAGAAATAGTGGCTTGTTGGTGTAGTAGGTCAAAAGCAATAGCGATACAAACATGCATACCTGAGACATGCTCATCTATCTAGAAGAATAGTCGTCGTTTTTATCATTTCTTTTATTTCTTGTATATTAATTATGCATGGTTCCAATACTTTAGGTTGTCGTTGGTATTTACTAATGCATGCTATTATTTAGTTTACTGGATATGGATCGAACTGTCTCATAATGTTCTGAACCCAACTCACGTATCATCAACAGGTCTTGTGTCCAATAACTAAGAACTTTTATAATAAAAAGTGGACTCAATAATCAAACATTTTTATAATCAAACATTTTTATAATCAAACAAAACGTTGGTATAAAAGTGGGTGCTTATCGTCATCAACTTTGCAATAAATGCCACTTTTTGCAAGTTGAGGATGATGTTGAAAGGGAAATTGATTTTGGAAGGATTTCTGTTTTCAATATTTCAAGATCAATGTTATATAAAAATAAACAAAATCTATTATACCCCTCTTATAAGAGCATTATCAATAGATTATTTCATATAAAGAAAATAGAGTTTTGTTATTATATTGTCCTAACATATTTTTTATAATATTCCAAAACTTAAAGGGAGGGGGAGAGAAAAAAAAATTATTCTATACAATCTCACCAATGTAATTGAATTATTATTATTTTATATAAAGTTTAAAAAAATCAATAATAAAAATTGATATGTGTCAACAAGGAGTCGGATTAACCATTACGGATCCCCATTGAGAAACCACAAGTGGTTAAAGTTTTTTTTAAATGTAATCGTATGACAAAATTAAAAATATTATAATAATATAACTTATCTTTAAATTTTTAAAATAAAAAATTTACGTAATTAATTTTAGAGCTTTTAACTTTTGATTTCCTATTTTAAAAAAACTAGAAAATAACACCGCGCTATGCGCGGTGAATACAAAATATTAATACAAAAATAAGAATATTGAAATTGAAATAAGAACTATTTATAAAATATTATAATCAAAATAGTTGTCTAATAATTTTTTTGTTATTATCATATAAATATCGACGTTAATAACTTTATTTTTGTTTATAATAATTTTCATATTCGTATTTCTAATTTCTATTTTATAATATTAACATTTATCATATTAAAACTATTTTTATTATATATAAGTCAAAAAATTTCTAATTTGGTTTATTTATTCACATTTATAGATTTCTTTTGATTCTTCTTTCTAGTCTTATTTTAAATATTGATTTTTTTCTTATTTATAGTATTCTTTTAAGTATTGTTATGTACCTTTAAAAAAATAGAACTTTTAAATATAATTATTTGTTATATATTTATTGTTGAAATCATTTTAAAATAAGTGAAAATGAATAGAAATCTTAATATGAAATAAAACTTTATTATGAAACTTGTGTTTTAGCTTTAGCCAAAAAACCATTTCAAGTTCAAAAGACATCAATCATCTTTTTATATATGCATTTTCGTTTTCCAATTTTTCATATAATCTCGTCAATGTTAGATAGCATATATAAACACATAAATTTTTGATCTCCTCAACAAAGTCATCCCTTAAAAACTAATAATACTTTTAATAAAATAAAGCTTTTGACAATAAAGGATTGTTAAAAAATTAATATGAGTAACAAAAATTGGATTTTTTTTTATAAATAAAAGTATGTTATAAAGGATTGTTAAGAAATTAATATAAGTAAAAATAATTCCAAAAAAGAGAAGACAATCAAAAAATACATATACTTAGCAATTGACGTCATCATTAGCAATTCTTTTGTTTCAAAGAGATAACGTGGATGCAAAATTGTACAAAAAAAATACCATCAACCAATGTCTTCCTAAAATGTCATCACAACTTATTGTACTCTTTATATATTATTGATGGTAATAAATATCATTTATATATATTAATGATTTATAACTAAAAAAGAAAATCAAAGGTTTTTGAATCAATGAGTGGATTTATATTCATTTTAAATATTATTAAATTGATATGAACGATTGTCATTAATATTTGTTATGATAAATAAAATCATACATATATTAATAAAACAATAATTTACTATATAAATGAAAACAAATAGACGCTTGCATAAAAAGATATCTAAATAAACAAAAAAGTTAGAATATAGTCGAATAAAAGAAAAGTTAAAAAAAAAATAATTACACTCATTTAATACAAACTTTTATTTATAATCATTAAAATAAACAAAAAAAATATGTACAAAATTGAAACATTGTATTTATTTAATAATTAATAATAACATATAGTAGTTTAGCATATAACAAAACAAATATTCATGTAAAAGAATTAAACTAATAAATAGATTTTTTGGTATAAGTTTTGATTTATAAACATTAATATCTTACTAATAAATAAAATAAAAATTATAACATTATAAATTTAACAATAATGTTGGATATGTTTAATAAAAGTTTAATTGAAAAAGTTTAGATTTATAACCATTGTTACCTTTCTAAAAAAATAAAAAATATAAAAATATAATTTATTATTTATTTAATTTTTTTATATATAAATACTATTAGCTTATTAAATAAATAATGAATAAAATAATTAAGTAAGAGTAAAGATTTTTTTTTAAATAATGATTATTACTATAAAATTTTAGTGAACATATGATTTATTGAATTATAGTTTAATTAATTGAATAATAAGAAATAGTTTAATTAAATTAAATAAAAAATTAGAGAAATTGAAAGGTCAAGATCATTCAATGTTTCATTTTTATTTTTAAAAAAAATCTAAAATCCACGAAAATTTTAAAACCTCTTTAGAGGACTCTCCTTAATTCACTCTCGCTCATTCTCCGTTATATATATATTGATGATGTTAGCTTTCTAAAAAAATAAAAAAGATAAAAAAATAATTTATTATTTATTTAATTTTTTTATATATAAACATTGTTAGCTTATTAAATAAATAATGAATAAAATCATTAAGTAAGAGTAAAGATTTTTTTTGAAATAATGATTATTATTATAAAATTTTAGTGGTATTTGATTTATTGAATTATAGTTTAATTGAATAATAAGAAATAGTTTAATTAAATTAAATAAAAAATTAGAGAAAATAAAAGGTCAAGATCATTCAATGTTTCATTTTTATTTTTAAAAAAAATCTAAAATCCACGAAAATTTTAAAGCCTCTTTAGAGGGCTCTCATTAATTCATTCTCGCTCATTCTACTTTATATATATACTAGTCTTTGGCTTCGCGCGTTGCGCGACGGTTTATAAAATGATATAAGCATTGAATACTAATTGCAATTTATTAATTAAATATTAAATCATCATCTCCATAAAAAATATTGTCAAACTACAAAAATATTTAGAAAAACAAAATATAAGTGTTTATATATCATATTATAACACAATACAATTCGTTCTTTTATTACGAATTTTTTTTATAATTCTTCATATATTAATTTTCAATGACCATTACAAAATATATTTTACATTTTTAATACTTAATTTTCTAACTTACATAAGTTACGTCGCATCTTAAAATTACAAATTCAAAACCAAAAATTTTACACAATAAACATCAATATTTACAAAGGAATATTGTCTCCTCCAAAAGTTCAACTTACATTTGTTGTAAGAAGATCAATTGCAAAAGGGATCTATGAGGATACTTGGGTTGACAATAAAATAAGTAGTAAACCCTTGAACAACCAAAGATAACCTACAAAACTCCTTACATAAGCAAAAAAATCAAAATATCGGAAGAAAATTGTTCTAACATATATTAGGTTAACAAACACAAATCAAGTAAATAGCCTAAAACATATTTGTAACATGCAAAAGTAACCTTACAAAGATGAACAATGACTTGGTGGGATGAAGTGCAAACATCTTGTATCTCAATAAGTATTTAACATGTTCCAATGGATGTCAACAATCATGATTTCCTTTTATATGCAAGATGGAGAAATGAAGCATTCATTTGAAACCTTGAAAAATTAACGAAAACTTTTGAACTTATTCATTTAATTGCATTAGAACCAAATAGTAAGTAAATTCAATGATAGTTGGCATTTGAAAGGACATGGTGGTTTATACATAAATGTAGACAAATAATTAAGAAAAAGAAAAATACCATATTATTTATTATATACTTTCTTTAGTTAATAGAGGGAAAGATGAAATAACTATATATGAATGACTCTAGTAAGTTATGTAGTTTAAAGTTAAAACTAATTAAATTGCAATTAAAATTACCAAAGAAGCCTTTTTGTAGCGAAATAGGTATTTTTCATTTAGGGGTATAATAATCTTTAACTTATTTAATATTTAAAAAACTCAAAAAACGAGAAAATTTATTTACACAAATGTTACTCTTACATTGTGTCACATCATCAGTTGTAGGTTTTCCTTTTAAATAACCCATTTGAATATATTTTCACCATGTAAATACTTTTAAAAAAACTTAAAATACAAAATTTGAGCTTCGATACTGGGAGTCGATGATGATTGGAGGAGAGATATGAAGAATCCGCTTTGAATACGGGTTTTTCTTGGTCATTTCATCATTGAAAGCCAAAAAGAAAACAAAGGGTTGCAGAATTTTTTTGATAGAGAATATCAAATAAGTGTAAGCATAGAAAATGAAGTGTTTTTTAATTTGGACTAAATGTAAAAACTAAAAAAGAATGAAAAATGCGCGATAACTAAAATTAATGTTGAAAAAAATATACAAATTATTTTAACTGATTGTTTTTATAAACATGTTGTAAAGTTGTATACAATATCTTTTAACAATGAACTCGAGCGTAGTTGAACATTATTATTATTCTCAATTTAGCATATAAAAACATGCATAATTAATAGGATTATAAACTATAAAGTATATTAGATGTATGATGAAAATTATTAATAACAACCATAGTTTAAGTACTATTGTATAACATACAATTTAATTATACTTTAATTAAACTAAATCATATCTCAACAATTTCATAAATTATGAATCTGTCTTGTTAATGAGTAAAATTTCCATTGATACATATGCCACTTGAAATCGATTACATAGAATTATTCCGCATCTTCAACTTTTTTATTCTTAATGTGTATAGGATCTTTACCATCTTCATTCACTCCAACGGTTACGATTTCATTCTCTATAACATTGATGAGAGTGATATCGATCCCATTAGATTGTAGCATAACTTATATATATGAGAAAATGAAAAGTTAATTAACATAAAGAAGAGAAAGTAAATAGTTAACTAACACTAATTGCAATGTGCATGTAAAAGTACAAAAATCTTTATACTTCTATAAAAACATAAATTACATATAGGGATATAAAAGTCTTTAATATATTAAACATTTTTAAAAATAAAATATATGAGAAAATTTAGGAACAACAATCTTGCTCCCTAAGAATGTTATGTCATCACTCATTTAATGTATATATAAATATATGTTATACATTCAAAAAAACTTCCCAACCATAAATCATACTCTAAAAAGGTGTCATATCATCTTGGTGAGCTTTCCTTTTATACAGATATACAAGTAAAACAAAATTACACAAAGTAAAAACATAAATAAAAAGAACACACATACACAACATAAATAACTTCAAAAAAATGAGAGATGAAAAACTTTTGTGAATAAAATATAAGAACAAGAAAGAAAAATTTGAAACGAAACTTTCATCAACAACAAATATATAACCCACACAAATAATAATAAAAATGTAATAGTTGTTACTTGGAAAGTTTAGGAATAATATTCGGTATGTACGATCAAAAAATTCGATAAAAACAACACATAAATACAACATATAACACAAAGAAAAACAAATGTAACCACACAAATCATAATAAAATGCAATAATTCTTACATGGATTTTATGGAGGAAGACCAACGGTATCCAGGATAAAATAATTCTGCAAAAGAAAACACAAATCACATCAATAACAACATATAACTCATATAAAAACATAAAATAAACCATATAAACCAAATCATAAAACAAAAGAAAAAAATGTTACCAATAACATATAAACCACACAAATCATAAAGCAAAATGAAACAATTCTTACATGGATTTAACGAAAGAAGGACAATGGTATCGGCGATAAAAAAAATCTGCAAAGAAAAACATAAAACACATCAATAACAGCACATATGACATAACTAACGTAAAAAATAAACCATAGAAATGTAGCTTCCATTTTAATTAGAAATTCAATTGTATAGTTTGTAATATGATGGAGGATTCAATAAAATAAGTTGCAAAGAAAAACACAAAACACATCAATAACAATACACAACTCACTTAAAAAATAAACCATAGAAATGTAACATCCATCTTAATTAAGAATTCAATTGTATACTTTGCAATATGATGGAGAATTCGATAAAACAAAAGAAAAAAAATGTTAGATGATAAAAAACGGAATGGAAAACCGAAAAGTCTATACTTTTATAACTTAATAAAAGACAATTAATATGAGAAAATAGAAAAACGAAGGGTTTAAAAAAATGTTAGATGAAATATAATATATAGATGGGATAAAAAACAGAATGGAAAATCGAAAAATCTATACTTTTATAACTTAATAAAAGACAATTAATATGAGAAAATAGAAAAATGAAGGGTTTTCAACCTAAAATCTATATATATATTAAATATAAAAACTAAAAAAAATCCAAGAAAATGGGAGGAGGCGCCACGTGGACTACCAATGTTTCGCCACCTAGACTCCCAATGTTTCTCCTTTATATATATAGATTGATGATAACTTTCTAAAAAAAAAAAAAATAAAAAAAAATATAATTTATTATTTATTTAATTTTTTTATATATAAACATTGTTATCTTATTAAATAAATAATGAATAAAATCATTAAATAAGAGTAAAGATTTTTTTTTAAAATAATGATTATTATTATAAAATTTTAGTGAATATTTGATTTATTGAATTATAGTTTAATTGAATAATAAAAAATAGTTTAATTAAATTCAATAAAAATTTAGAGAAAATAAAAGTTCAAGGTCATTCAATGTTTCATTTTTATTTTTTTTAAAAAATCTAAAATCCTCGAAAATTTTAAAGCCTCTTTAAAGGACTCTCATTAATTCAATCTCGCTAATTCTCTTTTATATATATATATATATTGATGTTAGCTTTCTAAAAAAATAAAAAAAATATAAATATAATTTATTATTTATTTAATTTTGTTATATATAAACATTGTTAGCTTGTTAGCTTTCTAAAAAAATATAATTTATTATTTATTTAATTTTTTTATATAAACATTGTTAGCTTATTGAATAAATAATGAATAAAATCATTAACTAAGAGTAAAGATTTTTTTTAAAATAATGATTATTATTATAAAATTTTAGTGGATATTTGATTTATTGAATTATAGTTTTATTGAATAATAAGAAATAGTTTAACTAAATTCAATTAAAAATTAGAGAAAATGAAAGGTGAAAGTCATTCAATGTTTCAGTTTTATTTTTTAAAAAAAATCGAAAATTCACGAAAATTTTAAAGCCTCTTTAGAGGACTTTCCTTAATTCACTCTCGCTAATTCTCCTTTATATATATATATATATATATTGATTTTAAAGCCTCTTTAGAGGTATTTCCTTAATTCACTATCGCTCATTCTCCATTATATATATATATATATATTGTTAGGTTTCTAAAAAAATTATAATTTATTATTTATTTAATTTCTTTATATATAAACATTGTTAGCTTATTAAATAAATAATGAATAAAATCATTAAGTAAGAGTAAAGATTTTTAAAAAAAAATAATGATTATTATTATAAATATTTAGTGGATATTTGATTTATTAAATTATAGTTTAATTGAATAATAAGAAATAGTTTATTTAAATTAAATAAAAAATTAGAGAAAATGAAAGGTAAAGGTCATTCAATGTTTCATTTTTATTTTTAAAAAAAATCTAAAATCCACGAAAATTTAAAGCCTCTTTAGAGGGCTCTACTTAATTCACTCTCGCTCATTCTCCTTTATATATATATATATATATATTGATTATAAAGCATGTTGCATTGAGGACTTAAAGAGTCCTTGAGGGTTGAATTGTCGGATGGACCGACTTGTGGTAAGTATTGTAATTCGGGAGCTTTCGGTTCTAGCGATCCTAGGGGTTGGAAGTTCTATCGGCAGCTTGTTTGTAGGCTATGTGGAAATTTTAGGATACTCTGTTAAAGTCGATTATATAGAGTTGTTGCGCCTTATGGGTGAGTTTTCATAAATGAAAGATTCGTTTTATAGTTCGAATCATTATATGATATTAGGTGTCAACTTTGATTTTTAAATCCGAGAACCATTGGGGTGTTTGGGATACTTCAGTTTAATTGAATCCTAGGTTGAATTCACAAGTTATATGTGGCGATTATGAGTAGATTAGGTTATTGGAAAATTAATGATGATTAATGGTAATCACCTGAATTGTTAAGGAATCTTGATAATTCTTTGAGGGTTGATGTGTCCGGTACTAGTTTGGTATATGGATTCAGAATGGTTTCGATCTGAACCAAGCTGGTGGTTAAGTGTTTTCCTCAGTGAAAAGACGATGAACCTTTTATGATAATGCTTATTGAAGAAACTTAGAGAGAATTTTAGAATAAACCTTAAGCGAAAATCTAGCTATCAAAGAGACTTTGGCTTAATCAAGAATGATATATCGATGTAGTAATGACGCAAGATGAGCCATTTAAGGATATTTATACATATTTCCTTCACCGTCCGGGATAAATTCTACATGATATTGAGTAATTTGCTTCAAGAGGAATATAATCGATTTCATTCTGGTCAAATTTCATGGATTTACTGAATGGTTGAGTGCAAGAGAGGAACGTGTCTTAGTGAGATAAGGGTTATTATGAAATCTTAGAATAAATTCATTTTGAATATAAATTGGATATTTGAGTCGTTGAGTTCGTTCACTCTAAAGGTAGTATGAGTCACCTAAGGTTGGGAGACAACTGATGCTCTGATTTTGGGAGATTGCTACAGTAGTGTTTGGTATTCACCCTGATGATGGGTGATGTTTTGAATTGGGTTAATGTGGAAATTAGAGCGATTACCAATATGGCAGCTTGGGTATGAAGGTACCAAGTTTCGGTAGATGTTTGAGTTTAGTAGAAACGCTCTTTTGGTAAAGGAATCAATGGGTTGGTAAATTTGGAGTAATTAAGGTTTACATTCTCGGACATTATTGATGTGCATTGAGATTTCAATGTACAAAGCACTCATTTTTATAACTTTTAGGTTGTTTGTTTTCACTTTATCCCATATTGAGTCATTTGATTACCTTATTTTCACATTTTATTGTTTATGGAGCTAAACGCGTGATTTACCTGTTTCTATAGCATAGGAATACTGATTTAGATAAAGTGCAGATCTGTTTGATGTTGGAGCATTCCCACAGCAGGATGCACTATGATGTTGGCATAAGCAAGGCTCAATCAAGGTTATTAACTTATGGTTATTAATTGTTGGATCTTACCCAAGATGGCTGGAAATTTGTGAAGACTCTCAAGTGGATTCCAAGCTATATCTATCTTTTATTTGTACTTTGATGTACGTAATGTTAGCTTTATGTACTTGAAGATGCTTTGTAAATTTGACTTTATGAACCTTATCTTCTTGGTTTGTCTTTTGTGCACCTCTATAGTATAAATAGAGGTGCTTGGTTCATTTGTAAGGATCATCTTGGATCAGTTCTAAACTGATTTCTCTAAGTATTTTGGAAGTAATATTAAGTGGGAAAGTTTAAGTATTTTCTTAGCATCTAGTTCTTTACTTTGAGTTCTTACAGCATTATAATTACATTACTAGTCATTTACTTTCCTTGTCATTTACATACTTGCTCTTTACTTTCTCGCTATTTACATTCTTGTCATTTATATTCAAGCCATTTACTTTCCGTAATTACATTTATGTCTTTACATTTTTTGTTATTTATTTTCCCTACACTTTACTTTTTGTAATAAGTAGCTAACTTTATTTAGCTTGGGTGTAAGGATGGTGAGACTTTAAACTAAAGGAAAGTGGGCTTGTTCTTTAATAACAAAAGTTCCATTATTTCATTCAAGTTTTATCCAAATGACACTTATTGACGGGTTGATCACTTTGATAGTGTTAAATTTGTCGTGGACTTAAGAATGAGCCACGATATGCACATCAATCCAAATGATATAGAAAGTATACTTTGAAGGGTTACTACTTATGTTTTTCTTATTGATTATTTTTGACAAGTTGGTCGCTTATTAAAGTGTCAAAGTGCCATTTACTTAGCAATAAGCCATTGAATGCACACCAAGTTAAATGATATGGACTCTACTCGGAAGGGTGATTATTTAGACAAAGAAATTTGTTAAGCCCGTCTATTTTGAGAATGCTAAGGTACTACCACTGGTCTTGATACCACATAGAAATATGGGTTGATGGCTAAACAGTAGTATACCGGTACAAGTCCGGAAGGAATACTCAAAATAGATAATGGAACTGGTTGTTACTGTTCACAGTTGTAGCATCCCTACATCATTGCCCACTGGAATTTACATTTAAGTCTCACCATAACTCTTACACCCATGCTATCTGCTTTATTCTGTTATTAATCTATTAAACGAACTCAAACAAATCAAAAGTCTTCGAAATCGTCATCTAAAACCATTTCTTTTATATTACTTTTACAAAGCTTTTACTGTCGATCCCTGTGGATTTTGAATTTTGAATTTTGAATTTTGGGCGTTGAATTCATAAAAGGACTAAACTAGATGAATTTTCCTTCCACCGCGACCTGCCCCGCGACCCAACGTCATGTGGGACTTTGCGCCACTCTCTGTTAAAGGTGGTTATGGGCGCATACGACCTGAAGTTGCGTGCCAGGTCGCGTAGAAGTCTGTTGGCCGCAGTGACTTCATAAAAATCGAATTTCAACTTTCTCACTCATTTTTCTCCCAGCTTTCTCCATTGAAGCCGACCTGGGGGGATTTTGTTCCTCATTTTCAACCATCCAAGAGCATTTATTCATCATCAAAGTTAAAGATCCAAGATATCACCTTCAACATCTCCAATCTTCTCCTCACCGTTGTTAACCTGGTTTTGGGTTTTTCCCTGAAACGAGATTGTAGGTCATTCCAACTTTTCTAAACCATTTTTCTTGTTAAAATCTTTCTTTTTAGTTCTATAGAACTATATTTTGAAGTACCTCCCATATTTTGGTGTTTTGACCATTTTGAGTGATTTGAGATTTGACTAAGGTTTGTTTAGATCCTGATCTTGGGAGTTATTCTTGGTGTATTTTAGGTTGTTTGTGAACTAGTGATGGGTGTGTGTGGATCTAAAATATTCACCAAATGAAGCTCAAGATTGGGGTAAACTTAGATTTAACTAAATCAAGCAAGATGAGTTTAAGTTGTTTTGTGAAAACTATGTAAATGCCAAAAATGTCTATTTTAAAGTATTAACATGTTTTATTTGTTATTAATAAAAAATGTGGGTATTTGGTGATTTTGCATATTTGGTTTTGTAAATCATATAAAATGTTTATATTTGGGTTTTGGACATTTTGATGAACAAATCAAAAAGTGTGACTTATTTTAACGAACATCATTTAAATGAAGATTATTAGGTGATAAATGCATGTTTGTGTATTCCGTTTGGAAATGCATATTATTATCTTATGAGGCATTTTGAAAATACAAAGATATGATCTTATTTGGAAAATTGGTTTGTCTCAAAATAATGATGGGTTTTTGAGTTAATCATATCTTTGGAGCATGTATTTGTAATTTTGTATAAACGATGGTTAAATACGTTTTATTCCTTTTGATGGTTTTTATTGTTTTGTCAATAGAGTTGTTGAACTTTTGACTTGATATTGACTTAGATGAATCTTGGGGACATTTGTCAAGTGTATTTGCTCTAAGTCTGACCTTGGGAGTTATATGTAGTTGTGGTATATTTATTTGGTATATTACACATTTTGGATGCGTTAGTCATTCATTTAGTGTTATGAATGCAGTGTATCCATAGACATATGAGTTGAGTTGTTGTTTAAAATGGGATCATAATTCCCCGTTTTGAGGTTGGAACCTAAATAAGTGATAGACTTTGGGTCGAGTATGAAATGTATGAAACAACTGCATTTTCTACGGTTGTTTGCAGGTTTTATTGCAGTTTTGTTTTATGATGTTTTATGACTCAAGAATGAGATTTTGAAATTAAATGAATTCACTTTATTGTGTGGGTTGAGTGTGAGATTTTGTTGGGAGTTTTATATTTTTATATTTTTAAGAAAATAAATCTTATATAAAAGCACAAACTATGTAAAATAATTCAAAATACATAACAATTTTTTTAACTTAAAATTAGACGTAAATACATAACAATGATAATTTTAAAAAAAAGTTGTTTTACAAAATATCGAGAGGAAATGACAAGATGAGATAATAAGGATTGATCAATTGAGGTAATTAAGTTTCTACCTTTTAAATCTCTAAAGAGTGTTATCATCATGAATCATAATTAAGTAGACATTGATAAGGATCAATAATTTTCAATTTTATTTGTAACTTTTAATTATAAGTTAATTATTAGAAAAAATATTAACGGGTCAGGCGGGCCTTCCTAGAAAATTATTCATCATCCATATTCGTCCATTTTTAAAGAATGATAGTTCGTGTCTGTTTTTCTCGCGGGTTGGACAGAACGAGTCTAGTGGGCCATCCCGCCCATGAACGACTCTATTAATAATTTATTAACGTAAATACGTTTTTAATACTATAAATTTAATATGGTTGTTTTCAGATATTGGCAAAGAGGTCTATTATTATTACTAGAAGGGTACTCGCGCAATGCAGCGAGATCCATCTTAATTTTAATGTTTTATTTTATTTTTTTGTCTCTACCGATGTTATAATACGATTTTATTCGTATACCTTTTTTAATTCCGTTTTTTAAATTATAATTTAGGTTTAATAATGAAATAATATATTTTGGTTTAATAATATAATTTTTTTAAAAATATAACAAATTAAGCATTTTGTTAGAGTTGAATAATTATCCTTATTATATGTTAGATTTTTTATATTCAAAATTAAATGTTTATCTATATAGTTAGTTGTATAGTTAGTTACACGAATTCAAACATGAAGCTTTAATAAGTTGTACCAATGCATGTATAACTTGTATTCTTAAATTTTAAGTAAGTATGCTTTAATCAATTATACCTATTGCATAATAATATGTTTTTAAGAGTTTTTGGTCAAATGTTTTATAATATAGTATAGATTATTATTATTATTATTATAAGGTTAATATGGTTTAGATTGGGTCAAATTCTGTTTTTTGTTTTTGGATATAGTTTTACTGAAAAAAATTTGGATCTTCATATGGTGATGTTGTCCAATTGTTCTCTTTATAATGGTTTATTTAGTTTGAGGAATTGGGCTTCTAACTCTATTGTTGGTTTTAGAGTTAGCCTTTGTTAATTATAGTCGTTTTGTTTCTTTAGGAGTATGTCCTTATTAGTAAATTGTAAATTTATTTTTAGGCATTAATAAATATTTTCTAAGTTCCAAAAAGAAAAAAATAAAATATTACTTTTGGTTCTTGTATCAAATATTACTTTTGGTTCTTGTATCGATTGAGAATGTGTTTATATTCAATCACAATGGATGTTATTTACGTTATAACAGCATCTTTAATACCTTATCTAAATTTACTCTAAAATAGAAAATATAAAATTCAAAATTTTAAATTTATTATCTTTCAACTCCAACAGCTTTTTTATTTTAAACTAGAAGGGTACTCGCGTAATGCAGCGAGATACATCTGGATTTTAGGTTCATTTTAATTTTTGTCTCTATCGATATTCTAATGGTTTTAAGAAAACGATTTTAATGTTTCATTTAAAAGTTCCATTTTTTTATGTAATTTCTTTAATTCAATTTTTTATCATACTTTATTTTGGGTTTAATAACAAAGTAATTTATTTTTGTTTTGATGATATAACTTTTGATAAAGACAATAATTAAACTTGATAATTATCTTAATTATATTTTAAATTTTTTATATTTAAAATTAGATGTTTGTCTTGTATTTGATCATAATTATCTATAGTTAGTTACACGAATTCAGAAATGCAGTTTTAATAAGTTGTACTTAGCATCGTCTACTTGTAATCTTGAAAATTAAGTAATTAGCATTAATTAGCAGTACCTAACGCTTAAAAAGTTGTTTTTAAGAGTTTTTGGCCAAATGCTTTATAATATAGTATAGATAATCTATTAAAATATTAAATTATTAAATTATTCAATAAATTTATTATTTTAAAAATCTTTAAAATTATAAGAGTTGTTTTTTTGTGGAAAATCATTAAAATAATATTTCACTTTCATTCTTTTAGAAATATAGAGAAATCTCTATATTTAGAGATTTTTTCAAAAACCTCTATTTTAGATAAGGAAATAGAAATGTTGTTGGAAGAGTTTAGAGAAAAAAAATAGATTTTTCTCTATTTTAGAGAAGCTGTTGAAGATGATCAAATGAATTATAGTTGTAAATTTCTTATTATATGTGATTCAAAAAATTCTATACTAATTATTTATTGATACTAGTGATCAATTGTTTATTGTAACACTCTAAAATTTACACAACAAAACTAACGAAATTTCGGCATGACCCATTCGTAAAATGGACATATGCCTGTTTTTTTTTTCAACGTGTAAATTATACATACAAACATACCTCGCATATCCAAACTCAAAAGCGAGTATTGCTACCACGTATACTAACTAAAATAAATCATTATACAAATTGTCCTTACAACCAAATCATAATACTACCTCGACCCACCTTTTCTTTACACGAGACGTTGGTCACATATACTGTGTCAATCAACAACATTACCTGGCAACGCTTATCACCACGAGCACTATCATTACATCTACCAACATTTCCAATAATACCTAATTTCGGACCCTGGGACACACGTCAACAAACAAAACAAATCAGGCTTCAAGCCCGGTGAGTTCAAGAGTTTATATCATAAAATAATCAATCAAAGTTTCAATAGATCCATATAACTCTTTCGTATTTCCAAGGAAATGCATGATTTGTAAACGCGAGTAATACGAAAATCATCGTATTTATTTACTCTAAAAATTAATAAAACAAGGTGGTTACTATGTCATGTTTGTGAAATATATCCAAGCATACATATTTATCACGTTCACTTATGTAAACATCTCATAACACTCATAAGATTAGACATAATGTTCATGTCTCACATAGACTCACTCTTTTATACTAAATTTGAATCATATAACTCCTCATAATAGGTAATTCCTCGCCAATCACATTATTGATCTATAGGTAGGGGAGTCCTACCATAACCGGCTGGTGGGGAAGAGAACAAAGTGGTTCATCAATACCATTGACTAGCTTAGGCATGTCATCTAACCTCCCAGGTTCATGTACGTATGTAAGTGTGACCTCCCAGGTCTGTGTACGTACATAAGTGTGACCTCCCAGGTCTGTGTACATACATAAATATGACCTCCCAGGTCTATGTATGCTTTTAGGCCCTCGGGCCCATGCCTAATAGCCGCCTAATCAGGCTCCCAACCCCCAACTTTAGAACATATTTTAATGAAAGTCCCACATCCTACGTCTTTTATTAATATGCCTCAACTTATCTCCTGTCTTTTATCGACCCCCTAACTTTAAATATATAATAGCGAACGTCCCACGTTCTAAGTCTTTTATCGAAATGCATCAATGACCCAACATATTACATATGTTAATTACAACAAATTGAGCATACTTATGTAAAAGTCAAGTTCAAACACATCAACATATATTTCACAAAGTTCTTTATAATCAACTAGCATACTTACTTCACGTTCAAATTCACTTTTCATAAAAGCATTTCGTAACCACATTTCATATCACTATTTAAATCATGCATTTATTCACAACATATATTTGAACACAAACAATATAAATATATTGTGTCAAAATAAGTAAGTTTGACGTGTACCCATTTAAAATCTATTTGAACTCACCTTTACTAGATTAAGACGAATCTAGTCTCCGGATGGCTCTTTAAACCGGCTTGACACCTTAGCAACAATAGAGGATGAAAGGAATTGAGAAGATGATGAAGATGGAAACACAGTTCTTCAAATGTTGAGGAGCGTCGATCAAAGGAATCGGTGAAGAACCGACTTTGATTTTTGGTGTCGGGAAGAAGACGTCGCACCATGAAATGATGGGTTTGGACTTGGATTAGATATATCAAAACCCAATTATCTTTTCTTCTCTTTTAACCCATTTAGCATTTCACCCCCTTGGTTTCCCTTTGAAACATTTCTGACCCTCAAATTTATAGAATAAGTTTTTTTTTAAACCCCTCAAAATGGGATGTTACATTTATCTCTATCGATGTTCTTTGTATTAGGTTCTATTAAAAAAATTAATTATGATAATTTTATTTAAACTATTTTAGTTTTTTAACATGTCAAGATTTGTTAGTAAAAAGAAATTGTTTATTATATTTTTAAAAAAATTGGGGGAAACCCCTATTAGTGACTTAAACACATGACACTGATCAATTTGCAAGAAAAGAAACCAACAATTACACTAATAATGATTCTGTAAAAAAATTCTCTTGCTCATTTTATAATCAAATAGTGCCATTATTTAAAAACAATTCCTAGATTTAGCTAATATTTTAAATATTATTCTTACCGTTTTAAAATAAGTGTTTACGTTACGATTTTAATTCATCCCAAGTTCACTTTAAAAAATAAAAATCTAGTTCTTCATTATACCTTTAATTATGTGTTGGAGAACATTTTTCTTTTTATAATTAAGGGTCAAACTTTAGTTTTGTTAATTAGTATAGCAGAGTTGGGTTCACGTGAAACCAACATGTTTTTGTGAAACCCATAAGACCACATTTTTATACTTGAAACTTCACAGCATTTTGCTATGAAGGTTAAAAAATCCAAATCTTCACAGTAAAAATACTTTGAAAGTTACTTTCACAGCAAAAACACTTTAAAAATTACCTTCACATTATTTTGTTGTGAACTTTCAAGTATAATAAAAATGATTTCATGCTCTCACGAAAACATATCACGTGATCCTAAGTTTGGTATAGTAATTATACATTTTTAATATTGTATGCTTTCTTTTATTATAGGTATTTATTTTAAAACGAAAAATTTAAAATTTCAAAAAGAATAATATATCTATATATATATATAGGGACGGGTTCAAATGAGAACTCAAATTTGGTTGTGAACGTAAGGACAAATGAGAGTGCGACACGTGTCCCATTCAAAGAAATATTATAGTATATATTCAGTGTGAATATACAAAGGAACATTCAGTCTAAATATTCTTTTGTATATTCAGACTGAATATATACTAGACTGAATATTCTTTTGTATATTCAGTATGAATATTCCTTTGTGTATTCAGTCTGAATATTACTTATTTTGACACGTGTCACGCTCTCATTCGTTCTCACGTTCACAACCAAATTTGAGTTCGCATTTAAACTTTCATATATATATATAGAGAGAGAGAGAGGCTGGTTCATTTAGAAACTAGACGAAGAGTAGAAAATATAGAAACTTTGACAAATAAATATAAAAAATAAAATTTTTCATGATTTTTTTTCATCAAATGCTATGATTTAAGATATTATTGCACATATGTTTGTTTCACCTTGTGAAAAAATTGCATGTGAAACTTTTACACTATGAAACAAAAACATATGGAACTTTTCGTAAAAAATATATGAAAAACTTTCAACTTATGAAAAACAAATACACATGAAACTTTTACATTATGAAACAAACATATGTGCAATAATATCTTAAATCATAGCATTTGATGAAAAAAATCATGAAAAAATTTAATTTTTATATTGATTTGAACCAGTTTCTATAGTTTCTAGCATTCGTCCAGTTTCTAAATTAACCAGCATCTCTCTCTCTCTATGTATATATATATATATATATATTATGTGGGACCCACATCATATGTGGTCTACAATTATCCCTTTGTTTTTTTTAAAAACTCAAAGTTCTCATTTGAACCTCTGCCTATATATATATATATATATATATATATATATAGGGGAAGGATCATACAAGAACACCTCTCATTTAAAGGAACAAAGGAACACATTGTGGACCATATATATATATATATATATTTTGAAGAATATACACCAATGGCGGCACGTACAAGAAGTCTTTGAGAGAAAGAGAAGGTAACCCACCGCCTCAGTTGCCCTATACAATATTTCATTTTCATGGATAGAAAGCGAAACAAGGAGATATTACACATATCACACAAATAATAGTCTTTTATTTTTTATATACTGAAATATGGGACATATTTTTATTTTATGAAAACGTAAAAACATTTTTTTATTATAGTTAATTATATGTGATACTATAGATTATTACGTATAAATAATACTAATAACAAAACAAAGATGGGAACGACTTAGGTTGTGCACCAAGTCGTCTGTACATCATTAGACCCTTTCACGTGTATTATCATATTTGATAAGAGTGTTTTTAATATTATATTATATTTTGTTATATGTGATAGTAAATTAGAGATGTAAACGATCTTTGACATGACTTAGACTGTAGGGCAAACCATCTGCTCACAACCAAGTCTCTTTATGTATATTATCACATATGATAAGGGTGTTTTTATATTTTCATAAAATAAAACTTTTTCTCTAATCTTGTTTGAACTTCTTACTTAATTAGTAAAATATTTATCGAATACTCTTATTTTTTGTATAGTTGGTAAATCTGTAAATTCATTCAATAAATTTATAAATCTATTTTTTTAATATTTTCTGTTGTGGAGAGTTGTGGAGTTAATTAAGTATTTACTATCGATCTTGTGATGATGTTAAAAAAACAGGAAAATTGGTCAAAATAGTCATTTCTCACCCTCAAATGGGTCTACTAAAATAATGGGAAAATAAATTTACTTGTTTTGATGAGATGTTAAAAAAAATCTCTTTTTGAAAGGCACAAAAAAAGTACTACATTACGCTTTTATTTTAGGGTTTTTCCAAATATATCATAGTATATGGTAACATCCTAGTCTATTATTATATGGTAATACCCAAAAAAAATTAAAATAGACATATACACCCTAATCCAATTGGGAAATATGATATAGATTAATGTGTATATGGTAATACCTTTTATTTTATTTACGAAATAATATTAATTATCTTAAATGATTATTTGACATTAAATCTTACATGTTTCAAAATTTAAGAGTTTTTCAATAGGTTATGCTTGTATGTGTCTGCGCACACATTTGTAAAACCATTAATATAACCCCTCCCCGACCTCTATGTCCTCCCTTCTCGTTCTCCTCACATCACCAATGCCCCTTCCCCACCTCGTAAACCGTCTTCCACTCTTTTTTTCCATAACTATTTTCCGATTATACCTTTGTCTTCTGCTACCTGATAGGCGGGTTTACCCCCCCCCCCCTAAATCTAACCGCAAGTGTACGGGTCGAATCAAGTAGTAGTGTACTGAAAGTACGGGTATCGAACCAGAGGAACTAGGGACTAAGTAACACAATGACTATAGTATATATTAACTGAACAATAGAAAATTTGATGTTGGGTAAATTAACTAATTAAATTTACTAAGAAGGTCTTGAAAAGGTTTAAGGGGTAAAAAGTGGAAAACTTTATGTAGAGAAAACAGTTGGGAGTTGGGATTCTGATGAGTTTCACATAAAACACAGATATTGGAATTAAATCAAGCAATCCATATAATGAAAGAGTAATCACTAAAAATCCCTACTATACTCTCTCGAGTTATAGTATGTTTTATTCCTGAAAAACAAATGTTTTATCTCTCGATCTTAACATATGTGACAAAAGTATATTACCACAAGATCACAATAATACACTAAGATTTAGTTGGTATATCTCTATCCAAGTTCTCATCTTAGGTATATGATTTCAATTCTCTGTATGAATCAATTCTCTCAAATTTAATTCACAACAAACAGTTCAGTTGAAAGCTGATCAGACTTGCAAAAACATTAAACACAAAAATCATATACTTCATTAATCAAGAAAATTTAATAGAAATCCCAATACTTAAGTGTTCAGATGTTTACACCCAAAATTAACCCAACCCCCAACATCTAGAGATTAGCTCATGTTGGGGGTTTGAAAACACAAAGTAGAAGAAGAATTCATAAAGCCAAATTAAAGTCTATCTGAAGAAATCTAAAATCTGTAAGAACTCCCTTTGAATTTGCAATACCCACGACTATGAATCGATCTCCGTTGATGGAATGTGTCTCGATGGTTTCGTAGCCTCAATTCGTTGTGTTCTCGATGGTAAGTTCTCCCCAAAGTCGCCCCTTGCCGTCCTCAAGAAGATAGAGTGCTGAATAATCCCAACCCTAGCTAAAAAGGGCTTAAAATACGTCTCAGAGTTTGGCGCCAGTTTGGATGTTAGTTACAATTCCTAACTGGCGTGGCTAACCCACGCGGCTCCTTGTCCATGAGTAACAGAGTCTGACGCCACTTTGGATGTCAGTTGCAATTCCTAACTGCCGTGGCTAACTCACGCGAAGCCGACAGTACCCAAGGCTAGTTGTGGATGCTAGTTATAAGTGGCCTGAGATTTGTGTAACTAGCTTCCAGCCTAACTCACTTGGAAACTAGCCTTAGACTAAATTTTGTTCATTTTTACTCCAAATTGCCTCCGAAAGGCATCGTTGGGCTCCTTCTTTAATTCTCCGCCCGAGACAAAATATAACACTTTGAAAATTCATGTCCACAATACAAGATTCTTCGTATCTCCCGTGATATTCTTGTTCCTGTGTAAACTTTGCACTAAACTGTCAGAAAAACGCCTCGTTTGCTTGGATAACGAGCAAACTATATGGAAAGTGGTCCTAAAATAACGATCAAAACGAGTGTTATCAACAACCCTAAACTTGTCGCCTCCAGAAACATCATTAGCTCTAGAAATGAGTTATATATTTTTAGAAACCAGAACAAGTCTTTGAATGGTGCAAATGGGTTAAGGAGAAGGGGTTATTGATTCACAGTTCGAGGGGACGATCAAATCGGTTACATGTTTTTAGAAGATGTTTGAGCTTATTCTCTATTATGATATATGATGGGTCTATGGAAAAAGCCATGATTTTCTTAATAGCGTCGACGTTTTAAGTGTGACCAAAAACAAAGATTTGGATGTGGATCTTCTTTAATTGGTTCATGGATTATTTTGAGTTTAATTGGAGATGTATATATGTTTTCATGGTGTGAATCATGAATTGTTGGGTAGTTGATAAGTGATTTTGTGAAGGGAAGAAGAAGAAACAAGAAAGAAGAAAATGGCTTTAATGCGTTTACTAAATGTTGCAAGGGACGGTTGGGGAAGGGGGTGGGGGTTCTTGTACTTTTCTAATAAGACAAGACAAGTGGAAAGATCTCATAAATGGGGCTCGGACCTACCAATTCTCATTAGAGAATATTGTAAGATTTCGTATTAATTGAGTAGGAGAATAAAAGTTGTTTTATAAGAGACTTGGATACCTCCTCTATCAGACGCGTTTTAAAACCGTGAGTCCAAACATGTGGACAAAATGGACAATATATGGTATGGTTGGCGTGGGATGTTACAAATGGTATCAGAGCCAGGAACAGGACCGATGTGCCAGCGAGGACGTTGGGCTCCCAAGGGAGTGGATTGTAAGATCTCACATTGGTTGAAGATGAGAACAAAACTCGCCTTATAAGGGACTTGGATACCTCATTTATCAGACGTTTTTTAAAACCATGAGTTCAAGTATGTGGACAAAACGGACATTATCGAGTACGATAGTATGGGATGTTACAAATATGATCACATTCATATCCTCGTCTCTAAAGAAAAACGAGGATTCTCAACAGGGAATCGTGGATTTTTTTCCCCATTTATATGTAATATTTTAAATGAAATGTGTTAAACACCACGTTCAATTCATAATCTTCCATATTTCCAAAAAATTGCTTTTGTGAAGTATCAAATATTAATATATAAACAAGATCACAACATCATACGTAATTGTTTGGTCAAATGTTTTAGTTTTCCATATATATTTTGAAAAAGTACTACAATTCTCAAAAATATTTTTTTCTATATCCAAAAGGTATTAAAGAGGTATTTGAGAATAAAAATAAAAGAAACTACTTGGTATCAAATGATTAACTGAGTGGAGTGAAAATCCATTCCATGTCATTTTCGTTCTCATTTTCATTCCCCAAACATCCCATAAAGCTAATTATTTATGAATAATATATTTAATCTATGTGGACAGGACGGGCCAAAGATCACATTACCCATTCCCATCCCTGGTTTTTTACTTTTGGGAATCCTTCCCCATTCCCAGTCCCCGGCTTTCTGGAGAATCGCCAACCACGTTAAGTGTTTAAGTGTTTAACGAAGTTAGTTTAAAGAACGAAATTGAAACGAGATGAAAACCATGGTGATAAAAAAAACAATTTTAGAAGATTAGGAAAGAAAATAGTTATAAATAACAAACCATAAAAAACGTAAATAATACTTTACTCTTCTATATATGTGTGATATATCTGATGGTATTTATTAATATAAAACGAGTTTATATAAATGTCAAGTCCTACACACAAATAAGTGAATTTACCACTTTTGAAATTTAGGTTCGGACCATCAATATTACAGGATAAAAATTGAAATTAAGCTACGAACACAACAAAACCCACATGATAATAAGTATAAGAAAATAATTGAAGAATGATTCCAAACGACTTAAAGCCTATGAATTATCAATCATAAATATCAGAAAGTGAATCTGATAGAGATAGTAGAAGCTGACATCTTAAATATAATCAAACAACCGAAAAACTATCATTAATGCAGAATCAAAGTAATATACTTGGTCATAAACCGTTAAATATTTTTATCTTCCCAAAATAATTATTCATTTACAACAGGGAACAAAAAGTAATGTATGAAAAAAAGAGCTTGACTTAAATCACCATTCTCCTCATTCAAATTGCTCTCATAACCATTTCTCTCCGGATTTTATCAAAATGTCAGTAAGTCCGTAATACTCAGGTTCATAATATTACGAACATAACTAAGCTAGCTAAATGACAAAGATAAATATGCAAGAAAACCAAGCAAGATCTGCAATAAAGAGTAAATATGTAAAGTTTGTAAGTTTAGGAGTTTTTCTTAGTGATGACACGTGACAGACCTGTCATTAGGAACCTACGCCAAAAAACTCAAAAAAATTATCGTTTACCTGAATATTAGAGCATCTACAATGGAGATTTTTACAAGAACCTCTTTTTTGCATATTTTTTGCTACTTTAATGCCATCTTATCAAATAAGTAACTCATCAAAAATTTCATAATGAAGGTTTTTATAATAACCTCATTTTTATTGATCCTATTGATTAAATAAGTTATATTTAATAATTAAATAGATCAAAAAATAAACAAAAAATAAGTGAAATGACATTTTCACAAAAATCATGGTAAGAACCAAGTTTTTTATTGGGATACCTATGGTTTGTTAGGTTATTATAATAACCTCTCAACAATGGTAGTTCTTATAAGCTAATGCACTTTTTTCTTATAAAAACCTTGCATTGAAGATGCTCTTATAAGCAAAAAGTGCATTAGCTTATAAGAATCACCATTGTTGAGAGGTTCTTATAAGAACCTAGCAAGGAATAGGTATCCCGACAAAAACATTGGTTCTTACCATGATTTTTGTGAAAAATGTCATTTCACTCATATTTTATTAATTTTTTTGACTTATTTAATAAAAAAAGAGGTTCTTATAAGAACCTCCATTATGGAATTTGTTATTAGTTTTTAATTTCATGAGGTGACATTGATGTGACAAAAAAATGTATAAAAATGAGGTTCTTATAAGAACCCCCATCGAAGATGCTCTTTTACGGACCTAATAATATTTAGGTAAAGTCCAGAAAGAAGTGGTTAGAAAAATAATTTGAATATGGAGAATATTATCCCAAGCAATTTCTCATTAAAAAAAAAGGAAAATCAAAATAAGAGTTAATGAGAATTTCCAAAAGTTTGGTGATAATTTTTGACAATTCCATAAACATAAAGGTCATTTAAGTAACATTTCAAATATCAAGAATGTGTAGCGAAAACACGGCCGCCCAAAACATAAATTAAAAAAATAAAAAATAAAAAATAAAAGCCGGCACATCAACGTCTTAGCCGCTTGTCATTCTGCTTTACCGCGTGCCACGTAGCCCTTTTTATTTCCTCTTCAGGCGCTTGGGCGGCGCCTTTTGCATCCTTTCAGTCAAACCCACCCGTTGACCCTACACACACTCCCACACCTTTCTCTCTCACACACTAACCAAACTTTCTCTCTCTAAAATCCCATCTATATAAACAACCCAAATATCCATTCTTTCTTCCTTACCCACCACCATTTATTACTTACACATATAATATCACTACATTTATAATTTCTTTAATTGTTTTTTATTTATTTATTTACGATGGTTATGAAGAGCGAAATTGCTAAGCCGGCCACGGCGGCGGCGCGTAGGGTCGACGCCGTCAATGAAGTCCATTACCGTGGAGTTAGAAAGCGGCCGTGGGGTCGTTACGCGGCGGAGATCCGTGACCCTGGGACGAAGACACGTGTCTGGTTGGGTACTTTCGACACGGCGGAGGCCGCCGCCAGAGCCTACGACGCCGCCGCGATTAACTTTCGTGGATCAAAGGCCAAGATCAACTTTCCTCTGTCGTTGTCGTTGGATTCCGCGGCCGCCGGCGGCGGTAATCGGAATGATAGTCGGAGTAGTACGGTGGAGTCTTCCAGCCGTGATAGCGAGACTCCGGTGGAACTCGATCTCATGCGGTGTGTCGTCGGAGAGGCGGCGGCGAAGACGACGGCGGCGGCGGGTGGTGGTGGGTATCAGTTTTTTGTTAATGGTAACCAACAGACGGTGGCGATTGTTCCTCACGCGCAGCCGGTGATGGGAATGAATCGGGTTAACCCGTATCCGTTTCTTGAAATGGAGCAACGACATTTTAACGGTGGATATGGAGGTAGGGCGGAGAGTGAGTCGGGTTCGTCGAATGTAGCGGATTATATCCCACGTGATACGAGTTATTCGAAAAGAGAGCTTAACCTTGATCTTAATTTGGCCCCACCAACGGTAGAAGTTTAATGTGTATATATATATATATATATATTTCCTCAAATGTGAATTCATTTTTGGCTGTAAACCTGAGGACGGATCTCAGCCCGTGAGGACGGATCTCAGGCCACTTATCCGATCGATAAAGACGGCTTTGACCTGGTTCCCTTCTTTAATAATCTCCACCCTCCCATGAGTCGCGTCAATCCTCCGTGATCGTGTCCACCATAACCGAAGATGTGTGACTGAGATTCGTCCTCATGTTCACAATAACCCTATGTGAAAATATATATATATATATATACATATTTAAAAGAAATTAAAAGGAGATCTAATTTAGAAGGGGATATATGAAGGAAGTTATTTCTCTTTATAGTTAAAATCAATTTTAGTTGATTTTTGTAATTATTTTGGTTAAATCCATTTAATTTAGATGGGTTGATATGATGATATCAATCAAACTCTTAACATTTGTATTGTCTATTAATACTCATAGAGGGTTTTTATTAGTAAAAATTTAATGGATTTAGATAGATCTAATCCAATCGTCCAATGGATATGTTGAATCCCACGTATCGGCTAGACTTTAACCATTGTTCGTGTATATATATATAGTGAAACTTCTAATTTCTCCTTAAGGGTTCTTTTGGAGATTGATCTAGGGGTTCCACATATTTTAATACGGTATCAGAGCCAAGGTCTACCATCTGGGACATTTTTGCCCAGGATTCGGCACTATAGACATCTTTGCCATCTAGCCTCCATTGGAGGGAGCGTGTTGCAGTTCCATATCGGATAGACTTGAACTACTATTCTTGTATATATGTTAGAACCTCCCTTTTTTCTCAAGAGCTTTTTTAGATATTGATCTAGAGGTTCCACATATTCTAATAAGATATACTAATCTTATCTAATAGATTTGGATGAGATCCATTTCATCCAATGTATATACCTACTTAGTTATCAATTGGATCTATACAACATCAACTAAGAAACAACATCACAAAATGTTAATAAATTAAATGATGGTTGGATTGATCCATTTGGATTTTTTAGATTCATAAGTGGCATTCTAGAACCAATCTAATCTAATTTTAATTGGATATCAGATTATGGTTGGTCGATACAATTATGTATTTATATGATACAACAAAATACAAGATTAAATGGCAAGCAAAAAAATGTTATTGTAATTACTTGTAAAAATATGAAATTTATGTTTAAACTAAATATTACAAATAACGTATATATCTTGTTAATTTAAACAAGTGAATACCAGAAAAACTCCAAAAATATATATACAATATTGGCATCAAAAGATTACAACATTATTGTGATTTTTTATAATTTGTTAATATAATATGAATACGCCCTATTTTTTAATGATGATTTTTTTAATAGTAATACGGAGAGGTTTCAAGAGTTAATGAATGTTTTTTTTTGATATATGAAAAAAGAAGAAAACCAGCTAGAAATAAGCCTGAAATTTGGCATCGTAAATGGGAGAACAACCACTTACACAACTTGGGTCGCGTGACGGGTCGCGTTCTGGAGAGTTTCGAACGGATCACATTTTATCTGTTTGTTTGATTATTTTATTTCTTAATTAGTTTAAGATAATTATTTAGTTTGTTTATTTATTATTTATGAGCTTTATAGTTAAATTAAGATTATCATAATTATTAGTTTCCTTATACCTAAATATTTATGATATGGTATAGATAATTACTTGTAAATAAATCGGTGATCGACCAACTATGTCTCAAAAAATGGAGATCGCTTTAGGCCCTAATGGCTAGCTTGAACTTGTGTTCAATCCTTGATGAACTATATATTCATGGGTTAGTTTTTGTTCATATTCGTATAAGAAGACATTTATGTATATTTAATTGTAAGTTGTACTATCATTTTATCAATAATTTCAACTGAAATATTAATTGTTTGAACGATCTTCTTGATCGATAAAACGAACGACCAATTAACCGAACTACTAAAGCCATCCTATTAGGATTCAAAGTTGAGCTGCCATCCTATATATGTTGTACGGTGTTGACTTAAGCATCAAAATTTTATGTCTAACTTTTTTACTACAATAGGTTGTTGAACCACTATATTCTTTATTGTTTTTTATACTCGGTTACATGTCTCGATAAAATAACAGTGATTGAAAGTCAAAAAACACTTAATCCATTAATATTTTTAGAGGTTACAAAAAACTTGAAAAATGGAAAACTCTAATACATCCAAATCGATAAAACTTATTCATCAAATAACAAAGTCGAATCAAATAGATTTTAACACACTACTAAATGAAAGACTTTTGCTTACGGACTTTTTTCTGGAAAATTTGTCGTTAAAAGGTGACTCCTCACAAAACTGTCATAAAAATTGGTGGCTAACTTGCTGTCGTGGTGCAGTATTGTGGTGCAATATTTGAGGCTGTTAAGTAACCTGATACGAGGGTCGTTCGAAGAAAAAATGTTTGTGCTTACATTCATATAACGTGTATGGAAGGTCTGTGGTGCTCGAGGCTGAATCTAGATTCTGGGGGTTGCGCAATAAGGTGAAAGACACTGGACTGTTTACTCCTTATAAACGACATGCCTGACCAGCGGGTAACATAAAATTATATGTTAGCTGTTTGAATTAACTGTCATTAAGCTGCCAGTTAAGTTGTCATTAAGCTGCTAGTAAGCTGTCTGTTAAGCTGGTTGGTGTCTTAATAGGCTGCAGGGTCCTTATTGTTAGTGGTTTGTAGGTGCCTTTATCGTGCAGTCCTGGAAAGGCCTATGTAGTTGTTTTGTATAACTTTATTTGATGCTTTGGTGATTACCAACAAACATTTTCCTTAATAATTTTTATAGATATAAATCATTTATTTTGTAGTGACATAGCATAAATTTATTTTTTCTTTCGAAAGTGTTTTACTTAATTTAATGGATGGGATAGTGATATAGAGGATGGATTATTTTGGGGAGAAAAGCTTGATGAAGGGACCAAAAATATAAAATGAAATATTTATTGGAACAAAATTGATGATTATGGATATTTTAGGGACCACTTTTGTAGTTGTTACTATTTTTAAGGGTTAAGAGTTGGAAAATCGGGAGGCGGCAGCAAGTGGGTCCGCGGAGGCTTCGATCTTCTTCCGCGTGTCGGTTGAATATAAGAAAGTGGTTTTATTTAAAATTTAAAAACAAACATATTTGGTCGGATAAATGGTATAATATTTCACACTATTACTGTTTATATATATATTTTTTTTAATACTAAAAATTAGGTAAAATCATATATTAAAGATATAAAAAATAAATTTGATATTAATGTATATAAAAAAAAAAGAAATCACTAGAAAATGATGTATTTAATAATATAGAAAGATATAAATTAGCCTATCGTAACGAGTGACGGATCCAGAAGTTTTATCCATTGGGGTTCCTTTAAGGTAGATTAAGGTGAGTAAAATCATCTGACGTGTTTCGGGAAATTTTTAAGTTTTTTAGTTGACTTCAAAGTATTTTTTAGTGTTTTTGTCGATTTTTTGAAGGATTTTTTTTAGTGTTTTTGTCGATTTCGAAAGATTTTTTTCGTTTTTTTTATTGTTTTTATCAATCGCCGACAAGATGGAGTTCCTTGAAAATTTTTACTAGAACGAATTAAGGTTAAATTTAGTATTTTTGATATTTTTTAGCCTGTATATTTTTTTTAACAATTTACTGACATCCTTAGACCCCCCTTTCTATGCTGCATCCTCCCCCGAACGCAACAACCATTAAGGTTTTCAGATGTTTTATTTATTTTATACAATAAAAATTTGATGTTTTAAAAATTTTTTTACGCGATAAATTGGATAATAACTCACACAATAGCTTGTATAGTTTTTTTTCATTAAACTAATTTATTTTTGTTAATTGCTTAAAAATATCCTTTTAAGGATATATATCTATAATAAAATTGATAAATAATTTTAGAAATTTATAATTATTACATCTTTTAGTTAATTAAATAATAACTTTATTTTTAATTAACTTATAGTTTTAAATATTTTTTATTAAGCATGGTATATATTTTTTGATAGTAATTTTTAAGATAAAGTAAAGAAGCTATTGAAAGTGAATTTTATTCTTTTTAATATTTTGTTTTTTTAAAACTATTTTTTAAGAATTTAATAAAAAAATAATCTTTAAATAATTAGTTTTTAGGATGTGGATATGAATTTGAAAGAAACACAAAAGTTGATAAGGCCGCGTATTAGGCAGCACATGGAACGCGTTGACCAGGCTTACTCGTAGTCGAGTTAGTTAAACATGGAGACACGTACTACTAATACAATTTTCTTCTTTTTTTCTTTTTTAAATTTCCACAATATTATTATATATAAACAGGGAGGGAGGTTTCAAGAGAAAATGCTAAAAAAGAAGAAAACAGAAAAACACTTTGGAAGACTTCCATCTGAACAGTATGCACTAATGCATACCGGTAATTTGTAACATGTATTAGTGAATATTCATCAATCAATCTGTAATGATAGATGGATTGATGCATAGGAACAAAAAAACGTTTGTATGCATTATTAGTGCATACCGTCCAGATGGAAGGCTCCCAGTGTGTTTTTCAGTTTTTTTTTTTAACGTTTTCCCTTAAATATTTCTCTATAAATAGGATTAGAAACAACCTTATATAAATAGAGGATGAGAAAAAAATACATCATATAGATTTATCTTTTTAGTTGGTATAAAAAGTTATTCAATGCAACTAAATGTTAAATGAATATTTAATATCTGGATCGAGTCAGATTCAAAATTTATAGATCTGAATTGAATCGGTCGGTTTTTAAATTTGAATGACAGTTTAGGTGGTGTTTGGTACTGCTTATTTAAAATTACTTATGTTCTTTTTGTAGAAATGTTTATTAACTTATGTGGTATTAAACCATAATTTTATAAAAAATGTATGGATTAGCTTATGACGGTAACAAACGTTAAAAGCTGGTAATACTGTGTATGAATTAATTTATACATGTAAAAACTTCTTATTACCGATACCACACTGGAATAAGTTATAAAAGAATAACTTTTCAAAAAATTATTATTACCAATACCAAATTGATATAAGTATTTTTTTTTCCATCCAAACATTAAAACTTCTTATTACCGGTAATAATCAATCCCAATCACGCCCTTAGATGCCAAAAAAAACCAAAATAGTTTTATTCAATTAAAATTAGGCGACCATTAATTAATTCATAAATATAATTAATAGCATTTTAACTCTATTTTTGTAGCTTGTATTTGAATGTAGTATTTCTTAAAAAAATTAGGAAAATATATAAATAATGGATTTAAATGATGGATTAATTGGTTGAAAATTGGATCAAAGCTAAATGGATTCGATAAGACTCAGTAGATAACCGGTAACAATACATAACTAAAGAATTTGTATACAGGAGTCTAAAATACCACAAGTACTTATACTAGTCTATTTATACGGGACATTCCAATAATACCCTTTAGGAATACCAGTCGTATATAAATTTGTATATAATATTCATCTAACTATGTATATCTAGAATTTATCTAGTAATATCTGACGGATGGAACTTGTCCGAATAAATTACCTACTTGATTGGAGTGGATTGAGAGGAGAATTTAGGGTTTAGGTATGCATTTCATAGAGGAAGAAAACCCCTTTTGGCAATATGCAGCGACGGATGCAGAATTTTTGCCTAGTGGGGTCCCAATTAAGGCAGATTAAAGGCGCATAAAGTCATCCGACGTGTTTTTTCCCTAATTACACCGTTTCAAGGGGTTTTAAAGTTTTTTTTTTGTCGATTTCGATAAATTTTTATAGTGTTTTTGTCGATTTTAAATGACTTTTTCTGTTTTTTGATTGATTTCAAGAGATTTTTTAGTGTTTTTGGCAATCGCAGGCAGGGGTCCCTTGGAAAATTTTACTGGGGGGAATTAAGAGTAAATTGTGTATTTTTGATTTTTTTTACCTATGTACTTTTTTTTTCCTTCTGATTTCTTGACTGGGGTCCCTTCCTCCCACCTTCAATACACTACATCCGCCCCTGGCAATATGACAATCGAGCATGAAACAAGTGAGCAATCACTCGACGAAGGAGTTAGGGCTTTTTAAGTGTTTCACACCAACTGGAAGTGAGTTTCTCTTTCATTTTTGCAATTAAAAGATCTTTTACGTTCATTTACAAACAATTGTTGCTCAATACTCTTTTTGGGTCGTAATGATGGTTCGAACACGAATTTGGTTGAAAAAGGTGAACCAACGTATTAAACCACAAACCGAACGCTAAAACTTGAAATTAGAACTCTGGTGCATCTTAAGCGACAATCTTCAGACATCAGGTAAGATTTTACTACAAAAAGAATGGCGAAATCTATCAAAAAATGACCTCAATCAAGCAAGATCATACTGCCAACTAGAGATGGCCAAAAATCGGGCTCGGGTCGGGCCTTAATCGGTCCCTAATCGGTCCCGGGCCTCAACAGTAATTTACGGACCGGGCTTTTTGTAACCGGTCTCGGTCCTAAGGATTTCAAGCCGGCCCAGTTTAATGTGTTATCGTAACCGGTCCCGAAAGCCGGTCTGTCCCGGGCTCAAACCGGGCCTTCTATAAAAATATTATTTTTTTAATTCTTTTATAAAAACATTGGTTTTATTTATTAATTATATATATTATATATGTAATTGGGTCACTCAAATACAACTTAAAACACGTTTTATCATAGTTTTATAATTGATTTTCAAACAAATACACTTAAAAAATACGTTTATTATAGTTTTATAATTGATTTTCAGTCAAATACATTAAAAAAATACGTTTTATTATAAATTGTAATTTTTTTTAATCAAATACACTTAGAAAATTAGAAACACATATAAAAATACATATAAAAATACATTTTTTTGTAAAAATCGGGCCGGGCCTTAACCGGTCCCGTGCCAGGCCGGGCCGTCGAAACTCTCCAAAAGTGTAACCAATCTCAGATTTCGGGCCTGTAACATGTCCCTACTGGTCCCGGACCTCAACCGGATTTGGTCCCGAGCCTCCGTCGGTCCCGGGCCGGGCGGGGCCCAAATAGCCATCTTTACAGTCAGCAATGGGAATTTGCAACATGAATCAGTAGGCGTGCGTTCGATTCGAGTCAATTGACCGATGGGGAGGCACAAAGCAGGTTGCGGGTCGAGTCCCTATGGAACCAAGTGTTCGGTTTGGCCCGAGCTGTTACAACCGTGAACCAGGTGTAGGTGCCATTCTTGGGCTGAAACCCTCTAGTGGGCCAAAACTATTTGGGCCGGAGTCTTTGTTTAGGTTCCACGTTATTGGGCCAACAACTGGACTTTTAAATTACCTAATGGGGCTTAATTAAACGGGCTCATTAATAAATTAAAAAATTAATTTAATTTTCATGTAATTAGTGTCTATTTAAGTTTGTTTCAGTTAATACATTGTATTAATTTAAAAATGATCGTAAATTAAATATTTATTGCTAAACGGGTAAGTTAAGAGTTGTATGAGCACTTTAATTTATAATTTTATAAAATATCAGCTCAGTATTTTGGAGATATCATTGGCCTATATGCTTTTGGTTAGGTTTTGATTACAGTTGACTTTTGGTTAACTTTGTCTATTATATTAGACATAAGAGTGTTTTAAAAGATGGGTTAAATGCATAAAAATAGTAACTTACTTTTATAAATTTTTTTATTATATTATTATACTTTCAGTTTTATTTATTACAGCAATGTATTTTTAAATTATTTTTTTATTAAAGCATTGTACTTTAAATTTTTTATCCAAAATAGCAATGGGTAACTTGTTACCTTTTAAACAAGTTAACCCCCACTTTTCTTTGGTTACATGCTTAAATGAGGTGACATGGATGACATGTCGTTTTGATTACATGACATTAATAAAAGATCTTGATTTTCTTAGATTTCCTTACTTTACCCGGTTTATTTTTTTCTTAATTTTCTCAAATTTTTAAGTAATTTTCTTACGTCGTCACTCTTTCAAAAAAACACTTTTACTAAATTGTACAAATTAAATATTTTAGAGTAACGTTTTTTTTAACAAATATGATATTTTTCTTCAAGATAAATATTTCATTTATAAGAAAATGTAACATTTGTTATTTAATTTTTGTAATTTAGAAAATACTTATTTTGTACTTTTAAAAAAAAAATTAATGATAAATGTGTTTTACAGATATTCTTAATATTGTTATATTTTAATGAATATTTTAGAAATAATCTAATTAATTTAATACATTTATTGAATGATATTTGAAATCATTTTTTTTAAGACAAGTCGATATATATTCTTTTCAATATAAATATTTTATTTGTAAAAAAACATAACCATTCTTATTTTCTTAGTTAAAAGAAATATTTTTTAAACATTTTTTTGAATATAAGGAAATAAATTGTAATCTACAATTTTTTTTAATGTTGTTATATTTATGAATAGTTTAGTTTCGTTAAATTAATTTAATATATTTATTAATAAATATGTAAAGTCAATATTTTGAAAGTACAATGTTGTAATAAAAAATGTCACATCAACAATATATTACATGTGAGCAACCTACATGGACAATTAGGTGGCATGAAAACCTACTATAGTAGGTAAATTCAAAAGAAAAGGTTGCCCAATGCTATAATGGGTAGATTTTTTGTAACAACTCGTCCCACATAGATAGATTAAGGAATTTGGAAGCTCTTTATAAGCTTCAAGTAGTGGGCTACCAATAACTTCCATATGGTTTTAAGTTGGATTCGAAGTTATTGGGCCAGTCCATTACTTTGGGCTTTGGGGGTGTTACAAATGGTATCAGAGCCGATCCTTGTACCATCGGGATGGTGGGGCAAACCTCATCGGGTATGATGAGTCCTCGAGAGGGGGTGTTTGTAACATCTTAGGCGAATCCCACATCACCGATGACAAGGAGAGATATTCTGGGTAGACCTGACGAGGACGTCAGGAGTTTAAGTGGGGGAGTTTGTAACAACTCGTCCCATATAGATAGATTAAGGAATTTGGAAGCTCTTTATAAGCTTCAAGTAGTGGGCTACCAATAACTTCCACCATGGTTTTAAGTTGGATTCGAAGTTATTGGGCTAGTCCATTACTTTGGGATTTGGGGGTGTTACATTTTTCAAAGTAAGAAAAACTAAAAGTACAATGCTATAATAAGGAAATTTATAAAAGTGGGTTGCTATTTCTTGCATTTTCCCTTTAAAAGTTTCGTTATATATATATTTTAAAAAAAAGTAAAAAAAAGTTAAAATTTAGAGCATCTCCAATGTTAAAATGAAACACAAAGACTTGAAAGTATAAAAAACACAAAAAAAGTACATGGTCTTATTATAAACTATTCTTTATTTTTCTTTTCTTCTTACACTATATTGTTCAAAAACTTGAAGAAGCTCAAGTCTTTGATGTCAACTTCTTGATGAAGCTTTTGCTCCAATGGTAAAGTGACTTATCAAGTCTTCTTCAAGCTATTCATCAAGTCATCTTTGAATATAAAGTTTATTCAGTCTGAATAAGCATTATTCAGACTGAATAAATACCATATTCAGTTTTATTCAGTCTGAATATTTATTTGATCATTCAGTCTGAATATCACACGTGTCGCACTCTCATTTGTCCTCACGTTCACAATCAAATTTGAGTTCTCATTTGAACCCGCCTCTATATATGTGTGTGTGTGTGTGTATATATATATATATATCGGGAAGGAATCATACAAGAACACCCCTCATTTTAAAGGGACAAATGAACACATTTAAGACCACATATGATGTGGGTCTCACGCAATATAAAATCATATTTGATTCAATGGGGCCCACCATTGAATCAGATATGATTTTATATTGTGTGAGACCCATATCATAGGTGGTCATAAGAGTGTTCCTTTATTTCTTTAAAACTGCAAAGTTTTCATTTGAACTCTCCCTATATAGATATATAAATTAATGACATTGGACTTAAAACAATATTTAGCATTATATTAACTTATCAAGGGCCCAAACATGTATAAATTAATGACATTCAAGAAGAGAAGATATAAAAAGTCAGTTTGCTTATTATTTTCAACGTTTTTTTCATCTAGTACTAGAGTATAATACTAATTTCCTTGGAAACCGTGATCTATACACTTCATCATTCATCTCCTACTGGCTTTTTTGATTATTTTATCTGCACGAATTCTATTTTTGTATCAGAATATATTAAATTTCTTATTATTAACTAAAAAAATTCATGCCTTTTGAAAAAAATTATCAACCATATGAGACGGTCCAACTTATATTTTTAGAATTTTGAAGCTAGCTACTTTTGTAACGTGAACTTTCACGATTCAATGAGACGAACTTTCACGATTCAATGAGATTGTCCAGTCTACTAATCATCTCCGAAACCCTAATTGTAAGAAACACTTCAATATGGCTGAACGAATAAGCACTTCATACCATTAAGCTCATTAAGGCTTAATCTAATATCCCCCATGTCTTCCTAAAAATTTGTCATACAATACTAATATATTATAATGAACTCAAATTAAAGAAAAGTGCAATAAAACTGTTATTAAAGTTAAACTAAGAGATTGTATATAAAATTAAGGGAATTTAATTATTTTGGACATTTTCTAAAATTGGTTTACCAAAATGACCAATTTTTTTTTGGTTTTATCAAAATGACCAATTTTTTTTTGGTTTTACCAAAACTGACCAAAATCTCTACGAAATACATATCGATACACACCTCAGATCGAGTGGACTTCAAAAACACCCAAAACGACGTCGTTTTGGCCAAAAGTGCTCCACCAAATACCGAATACGGCGGAGGGGCCCAAAACGACGTCGTTTTGGGCCGTTTTTCGCGTGTCCCTGACCGTATATAAGGCTTTTAGGGTTCGGTGGATTAGGGTTTTCAGGCAAAAAAAGGGCCTAAAACGACGTCGTTTTAGGTCCCCTCTGCCATGTGGCGGAGGTATTTATACGGCGTGGCGGAGGAAATGGTATACGGTCAAGGGATACGCGAAAAACGGCCCAAAACGAAGTCGTTTTGGGCCCCTCCGCCATGTGGCGGAGGTATTCGGTATTTGTCGGAGCACTTTTGGCCAAAACGACGTCGTTTTGGGTGTTTTTGAAGTCCACTCGATCTGAGGTGTGTATCGATATGTATTTCGTAGAGATTTTGGTTATTTTGGTAAAACCAAAAAGAAATTGGTCATTTTGGTAAACACATTTTCTAAAATGCATAAAATAATTAAATGCCCTAAAATTAACATATATTTTTAATATAAATTAAATGACACCATTGATAAAAAGAAATTCATATAATATTATATGATTTAATATTGTTTATAAAAAGTTGTTCTCAAGTTTGATAACTTGCTAAAATTTATTATTAATTGTCATATAACGCTACTAACCACATGATTTTATAAAGATGCGAAAAAAATGTTGACCAAAAAACAAGTTTTGATTTCGCAACATAAATTATAACACGAGATACAACCAAAATAGTAAAAGGTCATAAAAAAAACGGTTAAAGAACAACAAAGTAATTAAAGCAAATTGGAAAATAGGGAAAAAGATTCAAAAGCATATATTTCATTCTATAAAAAAGAACCAAGTTCTTCGTAAAATTCAAGTTAAAATCAATCATTAATTAATTGTAATGTATATCCACGTTTTCTGAATAATCACGTAAAACGATTTTTTTTTAGGGAAATTGGCTTAAATAACCAATTTCGATAAATTGTTGTATTCAGTAACCATCTCTCTCCTTATTTGACAAAAATAATCAAAACCGCCGTTAAAACAATTGAAACCTCCGTTAAATTAAAGGAGATATCAAAACAACGTCGTTTTGGCCACTTTTAACAGAGATTGACATGAAAAAATTGAAACCTCCGCTAAATTTAGGAAACCTCCGTTAAAATAAAATTCCTCTGACACTACTTTGTAGAATTTTTTTATCAAATATTTACAATTTAAACCCCTATAATTATGTAATAAATTACTTTAGGTCTCTTACTTTTTAATTTTTTATTTTACACCCTTATTAAATTAACATACATTATGGTGTATCAATTAAAACACGTCTAAAAAATACGTTTTTATTTTAACAAGTTACACCATTATAATCGTCTCGTCGATACCTTCGAAATGAGCCCAATATTGAATATTTTTTGATTTAGTTATATTATTATATATTATAATCATATATTAACTTTATATTGTTAACAATTAACAAAATATTAAAAATACGTATTTTAATCGAAAAAGCAAATGATATGTCACAAATTAAATAAATAACTATAAGAATATAATGAAAGATTTGGTAATTTTATTAATTCTTTAAATGATTTTAATTTCCTTCGTTAAATGAGGTTCGAGAATACAACGTAAGTATTAACTCAATAATTATTTTAAGTTATTAATATTTAAAATTAGATGTTTATCATGTATTTGATTAAGTTTATCTACGTTAGTTATACGAATTTAAACATGAAACTTTAATAAGTTGTATTTATGCTTAGTTAACTTGTAAACTTGAAAATTAAGTAATTTGACTTTAATTTATTGTACATAATGTTTAAAAAGTTGTCCATAAGAGTTTATATGAAAATTTTATATTATAGTATAGATAAACGTACAAATTGTAAATATTAAAAACATTTTTTCGTATTATATATAAAATATAATATATAATAATATAACTAAATCAAAAAATATTCAATATTGGGCTCATTTCGAAGGTATCGACGAGACGATTATAATGGTGTAACTTGTTAAAATAAAAACGTATTTTTAGACGTGTTTTAATTGATACACCATAATGTATGTGAATGTAATAAGGGTGTAAAATAAAAAATTAAAAAGTAAGGGACCTAAAGTAATTTATTACATAATTATAGGGGTTAAAATTGTAAATATTTGATAAAAAAATTCTACAAAGTAGTGTCAGAGGGATTTTTAACGGAGGTTTGTTTAATGGTAATTAACGGAGGTTTAGGGTATTTAACGGAGGTTTAGGGTATTTAACGAATGTTTAGGGTATTTAACGGAGGTTTTGGTTATTTTTGTCAAATGAGAAGAGAGATGGTTATTATATACAATAATTTTTCTCAAATGGTCATTTCTACTGATTTCCTTTTTTTTTTATCGATAAAGATAGATATAGTCACCCACCTAATCACCTTTGTATTATCTATTATGTTACGCACACAACTTTTTTTAATAGTGTTTTATGTTGTAAAAGAATTGATTATTATTTTGTATTTGTAAAAGAATTAAAGTTATTGTAACAGTAATTCTCATGTTCCAAAGTCTAGATTTACCAGTGTACACATATGATCATATATCTATACACTTTTAACGATTTAAATAAGTCTAGAAACAATCATAATTTTTTATGATATTATATATTAAAGTAGATGGTGGTGATTTTAGTGAAATAAAATAGAGTCATCTTGAGTAATTCTATTTTATTTTCAAGATAATGATATGGTTCGTTAGTTAAGTTAGTACATGATTTAGTAGATGCGAAGTGCATACTCATATAAGTTAACCAAAAATCCGGAACCCTTGGATGTACGGTAATGCATTGGAGGTCGAGGGGGACGTGCTCCCTTGAGAGTTTCTAGAGGGCAGCCTCCTAGTGGGATCCAAAGGGCACAATCCCTGGCAGTGGTTACAAAATAAAAAATAAAATTTAAGAGAGCCGACACTATTTTTTTAGTGTTAGGTGGTTAGCAAGTAGCAACGGTTTTTTCATCGGTGTTTATAAACAGTATTGAAAGTTGCCTTCAATGGCTACTGATTTTGTCACAGAGAACCGGGAATCACTAGCAACTGATGGGCCATCAGCTGATGGTTTACCACCTGATCAATTATCAACCTATATATATCAACTAATGAGTGTTCCACCAGTTATGCAGTTGTTCTGATTTTGTAGCCACTCAAATTAATTCTATTCCATTTAACGTGTTATTCATTATTAATGTCTTTAATATGCTATTAGTTACTATTTCCGTCATAATCATGACGGAAGATTTGAGATTATAATATCTGGTTAATTTCCTGATTAAAAACAAATTCGAGTCGAAATATAACTTAAGGAAAGTGTGGGATCTCATTGAATCTCATATTCTACCCAAGCTATTTCAACATTGTTTCTCGAATAAACTACCATATGTTAATAAAAATGGAAGTATATTATGATATCCAAGTAGAAAATCAACCAAAACATTTAAGAAATCAGCTAAAACATAAATATCACTAAAATATTCATCTTTTCCATTTTAAAAAATCTGTTGAAGATGCTCTTAAATCTTAATGTTGAAAGAAATATTATTTTGATATCGATTGAAATGATTACAATCATGATATTGCTAGAAACAGTAAAATACTATAACATATGATTGAAATAGTAAACAAATTTACGTGTGAACTTGATTATAAAACAAAACATATTGACATATATGCTTTCTTTAAGCGACAAAACCTTAGGAAGGCAGCAACAAATAATACGTAACCTTAGAGTTGTCAAGTTAAAAAAACAGATTATAGATAAGATACAAATTAATCTAAAGAAGCAGTAAAAACAATAAAACACAAAACCCTAAAATACTTCATACAACATGTTACCCTTCTAAAAGTTAGATGAAAAACCACCACCAAAATCATCGCCCCTTCTAATGCCCTAGCAAGGTAGTGTAGATGGACTATCAATATCTTTCCAGTTTCCATGAATGGCCTTGATAACTTTTTACGTCCAAAATCGAAGCCATTAATAATGTCAGGTATATATCTGGAAGGTATGTTTAAGCAAACAAATAAATTAAGTTGATTTATTTTGTCACAACATGTAGATATGCTAGGGTTACCATGGTCCAAAACAACTATAGATAATACATGCATTTTAATTGAGAAATATCTCATTTCCTACACATATAACTGACCATTTTCACTTCTCGTTTAGTAAAATAAGTGTTTGAATTGATAGTACTTACATCATCTCCAATTGAAAGTGCTCGGACTAACATTATTATCTAATATATTATCGAGTAGTTACTTTCAAAGCTTTATAAAATTTTAAATTTTCAATCAATTAAAATAAAACATTTATTAAAATTACATTTTATTCGAGTCAAAATTAATAGGGTTCATGCTTATATTTTAAACTGTGTTATAGGTTATTTTTGACATATCGAGAAACATTCAACACATTTTTAGCTCTTTAGTACTTTAGCACATCAGTTAAAGATTAATTTGTAACTGTATTTATGACACTTTATCATTTTAACTCATCAGTTAAAGATGTTGTTAGACTTCAAATGCAAGATTTGCAATGACTTAGATGAAGCAATACCTTAAAGATCCTTAGGGATCAGCAAAAGACAAAAATTTTACACTTAGAAATTGTTTCACTTGTTTTGATTCTCATAACCTTGAAAACGATGACTATCATCATATTCTTTTTAAGTATCATCTTTAATAGTTAAAGTTTTGTAGAGAAAAATGAAGGTACAACTTAATGCTTGAAAGAGTATCCAAAGTTGACAAGAGAATTAATTGTAATTCAATATATTTTGTTTTTCTCTTAGGATCTGTTATTAAAATGCTTAACCGCTAACTGTTTATTAGGTAAATCGTCTTACTGAATTTATATAGCAATGACGGATAATTTTATCCATTAAAGGCGATACGAAGAATCATAGTCTTGTCCAATAAGTGAAGGTGACAATTTTACTCAATTAACACTTAGGCCTTGCTTGTTTTTTCATTTTAAGCTCTTATTTTTCATTTTAAGCTCTTAATCACCACTTATGTCTGATTCATTTAGACATTTCATAACCGTTTCAGAACTGAAATCAGACTTCAGACTTCAGTACCTCTTAAAAAACAAACACCACCTTACAATTTATCACATAATAAGAACAACAACAAGGATCAAGAGTCTTACCCAATAACTAAATATGACAACTTTACTCGACTAATAATACTTAATAAACAATTCATCACATAAGATGCACTTCTAGATGACTACAATCTTATCTGATAAGTTAAATAACAACGACTTTCAAGATGACTACAATCTTATCTGGTAAGTTAAATAACAGTGTACGACTTTCAGTGTAAATGTTGACGGGACATGACAGACACAGAGAATGTATATTTAAAATATTATTTTCAAAAATCTATTACGTAATGTCTTGATGTAATTTAAGAGACTCACTTTTAACTGTATAACACAATGTATTAATATAACTTCATAAATAAAATCTCATTCTTATGGGAAAAGTTATTATGCTTTATTGTTTGATATATGCACAAAGATGTTCTCTTCAATTCAAATGAGAAAACAATCCAATATCTTAAATTAACACGCATCATTATTTCCAAATGTGGACACAAATATCTTAAACAAACTAGTGAAAGAAATAAAAAAAGGAAAGCTGTAACTACAGTAAAATTTAGAGATATTCAATTCACAACCAACAGAGAATTGAAGAGAGAATGAATATGTGCTCATTCACACATGAATTTACTATATTTACCATTTCATTACATCATCACTTATGATCATCTCTCTTTTATCCAAGAGACCAACACTACATTTAAACACTTGGAAATTTACGATCATTGCATTTTTAATAATCTAATTATGAAAATAATAGTAATAATAATAATAATAATAATAATAGCAATCCCAAATAGACATTCTTCTTCATCTTCATATATGTACACATCTCATTCAGACGTCATTCTGATTGATTAAGTGAGAAGATCATTCACCCAATCAAGATCTGGACCACCACTCGAGCTCTGATCACCCACAAACTTATGATCATCATTGTGACTGAATTCTCTGGGGAAAACCCGACCCGACCCAGGAGAGAAAGCAAACAATGACTTATCATCACCACCACCATTAATATTGAAAGAATCCATCCACATTGAATTCCTATTAGAACCTTCAACAACTGAATTCATATTCAGACCTTTCATAGACTGCATGAGTTCTTTAATCGTCTGAGGGATTAAGAGATTATCATTCTTGGAAGAATCTTTATAGCTAGAACCACCACCATTAATCATACCGAGTTGAGTCAACCCACATGACTCAGTCCGAGTTAACCTGTCAGAAAAACGCGAAACCGGAGAAAAACCCGCCCCCGCCCCCGGTGGGGCGGGCGAGAACGGGGGCGAAGCGGGTGGCGATAGTTTTTCGATATCGAGAATAGAAGTAGGAGAATTAGTGTGATGAATACCTGGATGACAACGGCAGTAAACACAATGGCCGGAATTCACATGCTTATTCGCCGGAGGAGTGTCCGCCGGCGAAAGTGACCGGAGCTGTCCCGGAGTATGAGCGAAAAAACAGATTTTCCGTTGACAATTCTTACCATCTTTACAAGCTTCAGTACGATAACGAGATGGATGAAGCCAACATTCAAAAACACCATGAGCAAACTCACATGAATCTCCACGGTTACAACTCCCACGTCGGAAATCAGCACAAACAGTACCGGAATAATTAAACCGGCGAGGGCATCTCCGGCGAGCTTTTTCACCGGGATGAGCAAAAGGACAGTCAGTCCAATCATGTGATCTGCTACGAGTACACTTACGAATCTTGAATTCATACATCCGAAAGTGATCAGAAGCATAAGGATCAGAATCATCATCATCATCATGATCATGATCATCAAGATCACCAGAATTGTTATAAGGAAGGAATTTCTGGAATAGGGTTTCTTCCATTGATGGTTCATGATGCTGATGAGCAGATGAAATTAGAGTTGCAGCAAGTCGACGAGTGAGAAGCTTTCGAGGTGGGATTTCAAGATCTCGAAAGGGTTTCTTGGTGGAATTAAGGTACTGAAACTTATGTTCTTGATCTGCTGCTGCACAAACACCATCCATGATTATATATATATATATAGATATTTGTGTTTATGAATGATGGATGAATTTGAATGAAAAGGAGAGATGAGTATATATATATATAGGAGGGTTTTTTGTGGTGATGACGAAAGAGAAAGGAAGGTGACGAGGATAGAAAGTAGTGCGTGGCGTAATAGTATTAGAGATGAACATGCAGAGTTATATATGTGGCACCTCGACGAAGACTCTCTCCCATGCAATTTCTCTCTCTTTCTCTTTCTATCTTTCTTATTAATTCTGATTATACCTGTTTTTTTTTTCAAAATTTATATCTTTTCAACAAACTCCACCGGTAAATAAATTGGGTTAGTTATGTAATAAAGTTATGTATCTTTTATCTGGTTTACGATCGTGTGAGAAAAAAAGTTCAGACAATCAGACGTAACAAAAGATCTGAATCTTTGATTAGTTTTAATTTCATAGCTATCAATGAGTTGCGGTTTAGAAGGGGATTGATTTTGGTATATCTTAATAAATTTTATCTTGATGCATTTCATTATAATGTGAATTTACGGGTGTAGATCACATCTTATGTTTTTCACGTTAACTATATAGTTTTTACTGGAACCCAACCCTTTTTTGTCATTGTATACATTTATTTTGATGTGAAGGAATATTAAAATATCGTCGCGACTAGCTAACGTTGTGTTCTTGAACTTTGGTAGAAAAGAAAGGGAGAGAAAAGAAGGAAATGAAAAGAATTTTTTTAGTTGTGTTTTTAAAAGAGGAGAAAAAAAATGAAAAAAATATTTTTTCATGAATTTATGCAGGAGATAAAGAAAAAGAAAGATGTCGATTTTACCAATATAGTACTTTTTAAAAGTATATCGTTTAGAATGAAAAATTAAGTAATTTTATAATTTAATTTTTAAAATGATTTAGTGTCTTCCCTTTCATTTTCTTTCCTTTCCTCCTACATTTGGGGAAAATGTTTTGATAGGAAACTTATTATTATTTTTATTCATTTTTTTCTCCTAAAAAAGTTCCAAAAATACGAGTTCTTTTTTACTTTTTTTTTCCTTTCCCTCTATTTCCTTTACTTTCATAAAAAAAGGTTTCGAGAATACAACGTTAAGTATCTCCACCAAAAATTTCAAAATAGAGAACCAAAAGTCAAAATCTTTAAAAAAATATTACATTGATATTAGAGAATTCAATATTGATTATAATATTAAAATGTTTCATTCATCTACTAAAAAATATTTTTTCTTTCTAAAGATTTATTTTCAAAGTTTCCTATTGGTGGTCTTATTTGTTAATCATTTCGGGGGTGTTTTGCATATTTGGAGAAAAAACCATTATTTATCCTATTTTCTCCATTTTGGAGATAGTTTGGGAAAGTTGTTATAGCAAAATATTGGATCAAACTCCTCATTTTCTTTATTTTCCCCATTTTGGAGAAGTTGTTAAAGATGCTACTGAGGGGTCATTTACCAAAAATTTACCCGCATAAATGTTTACCAAGTCGTGTTAACTTATTGGATGAATATGACGTAGACCAGAAATCTTACCTGATAAGAACGAAAACAATGATCGCAAGTCTTACCCGATAAGTGAGAGCGATACTCTTACCATGATTAGCGCTTACCGGTAAAATGTTGCATAGGATATTGTTTTTGGTGGACTAATAACTTACCTTATAAGTAATTGTTAGTATTAAATTTTACTAATAAATACTTACTCAGATAAACCTTTAGTAAACGATGCCTTATTCAACTTATTAATATGCTTGATTGTTGGAATTGAGAACCAAGAGGATACTATTTATCTCTCAAACTATAAACATTCATAAAATACAAAGGAATGAAATAAAGATGTAATATGCTATATATAAATACACCCTTAGAGGTGTTTGGTTGGAGGTATTAAAGGGTGATTACAATGATGATGAAAAGTGTAGTTTAATTTGATATAATATGATGAACTCATTACCTCGAATCTGTTAATTTCCGTACCTCACCAAATTAGTTGGAGGATTGGAAATTTTATATCCGCTTATCCATCTCTTAGTGTTGAATGGAACATATTTTTTATTTTTACGAAAGATGAAAATTTTATATTTTCAAGTTGAACGGAATATATGTATATCAAAAAAACTATATATATTTTTTTAATTATTATATTAGTTTAACCAAACAATATCATATTCTTATTTTCTTACATTCTCATTTTCATTCTTTAAAATGAAAACTTTCCCATAGTAATATGATATACATTTATTTGATTCATTTGTTTTTTTTGTTTGATATAATGAGGATGTTCAGTTGATTTGTATTTCCCATAGTAATATGATATACATTTATTTGATTCATTTGTTTTTTTTGTTTGATATAATGAGGATGTTCAGTTGATTTGTATTTCTCTCTTGTTGTCTTCACTTCTTTCACCTAAATGGAATAAAGATTTTTGTATTCATTCACTTCACCTCTTGAGTTATGCTATTCTGATTGATACTAGCATGGTTTTCAACAATACCAACCTTTCCTTTACTCTTCTAGATTCTTTTAACAATTTACTGTTTACATTTTACAAAATATGATTACTTGTTTTGGTTAAATAACATGGGTCGCGGTTTAAATTGTATTTATTGAAAAAATGTAATGTATAAATAGTTTCTTGAGCTAAACCTTGTTGGTTTGTTGCTACCTTGCTTATGCTATATATACATACATATATATATACACATCACCATATAATAAATTCTTTAGTTTTATCGTAGCATATAAACATTTTAGTAATCTATAAGCAAGATGAGTCGATTATAGGGTGAGAGAAGTGACTACAATCGTTGTTAGATGTTTTATCAAATTATTCCACCAATCGTTCATGAGGTCTCTATTGGATATATATATATATATATATAGAGGGAGGTTTAAGGGAAAACGCTAAAAAAAAGAGAAAATTGAAGAACACTCTGGGAGGCTTGTAACATGTATTAGTGAATATTCATCAATGCATCTATAACGATAGATGCATTGATGCATAGGAACAAAAATTACCGGTATGCATTAGTGCATACCGTCCACACGGAAGCCTCCCAGGGTGTTCTTCAGTTTTCTCTTTTTTAGCGTTTTCCCTTAAACCCCTCTCTCTCTCTCTATATATATATATATATATATGTCGTTAAACACGTATTAATAATCATCTATTTAAGCTTACCTAATACAATCGGTGTTATATGTTTTATCAAATTATTTCATCAATGGTTCGTCAGGTCTCTATTGGATTTGGAGTTTGATGCATATATATATATATATAAACACATATTAATCTTCTATTTAGCCTTACCTAATTATCATTGATTCAAAAAGAAGAAGGATAAAGCTGATTAGATGAAGATGTAATCGAGAAAATAAAGTTGATCAATGATGTCATGCTATTCTTGGTGCGATATATTCTATGTTTTATATTTTGTCGTGCTCGTGTATTTTCTAGGCTTTAGTTTTGTTTGCAATTGTGTTTCGTATATGATAACCCTAGGGTTTTACGCAACTTCTTTCCAACGGCATCATCTTACTTACTTGTTTGGTTACTTGATTAAATTTTCTAGGTCATGACGTTATTGGTGAACGATCATCAAGGTTGTTTGTCGAAGAGTTTCTCTTCCATCATTAATTCCAATTTGAAGTAGATAAATTAAATGAATTAAGGATATAAATAAACGAAAAAAATACTAATTAGATCGATAGTTTCATGATTCTAACTTTAGGGTTGAAGATCAACAAAGTTTTTAATGGAACAATTGTATTATTTAATTGACATTCACATATTCATGATACTGAACCATCATTATCCTAATATACCTATTGATTAGAAATGGATCAATCGATCTTATTAACTAGTCAAGAATCTACTTATCGAAATAAAAAGAATGTTGTTTTCATAGGCCTAAAGATGTGTTGTGCAATTCATTATAGGGGTTTGTGTATCGTATTTACTTTTGTTTTAATTATAAAGTGTGTCTACTCCTTTTTATTGTCTTAGCTATCTTGTTATTCCAAATTCATTATCAATTCATTAACTTGAGAGAGGAGATCTTCGACTATTTGAGGATCTAACTGGAAAAATCAAGATGATCAACTTGTTTTCACACATATATCAGTGCTATTCTTGGTGCATTATGGTTTAGTGCAGAATGTTTAACTTGTAGCATTAATTTGCTTATTTTTTTCAATAAGGTTTGTAATTTATTAAAAATTGCTTTTCAGAAAGAAACCCCATTCACGAAACATGGTGATCATGGACGTTTAAACAATGTGTTTGGTTAATTAGATCTTCTAAATCCACCATTCAAGCATTTATCTAGTTATCACATTAGAGGTCAATGATTATCAAGGTTGTTTGGGGAAGGTTTTTTTGTTATCTACTCGATTTTGACATATGTTATGTAGATATCATTACTTACTAATTATTAAGGATCTAATCAGTGAAATAAAGGTCAAAACTATTTTCTTGGACTTCAAGGTATAATTCTTGGTGTGATGCATTCTTGGTTTTGTGCTCATAGAGCTAGCAATGCATGAAAAGTTAATTGCATGCTTGTTCTTGAAATGTTCTGTATTTACTTTTGAAGTTTTCAATGGCTCTACTTTTGTAGGTAGATCGTCAAGTTCTTTTTTCTTCATCAAATGCTTCTATCATTGAATTGAGATTGAAATATGATGTAAATATATAAACCCTAGAACAAAATTGAATGAAGTTTCCAACGACTCTAGTGGCCGATGATCACCAATGTAGTTTGTGGAATGAATTTTTTCTTTAGAACTTGATTTCAACACATAATGTCAAGATATTAAGTTTGTTCAAAATCTAATTAACAAAATGGAATTTATCTTGTCTAATATCATATTTGTAAAGCAGAAACATACATTCGCTCCCATGAATATGGAAAATATACTAAATAGTCTTATTCGACTTAAAATTGTTAAGTCATTCATGATTGTTTAGTTAAAGTATGAATTGTTTTTTGATCAAACCATCTAGTATCACTCATGAAATAAGAAAAAAAATTAAAAGTAATTAAAATCTCAGAAGTGTGTTCTTGAGGATAGGCTTCGACTATTAAGTTAATTGTCAAAAAAATTGGGAGATATGAGAGTAAAAATTATCTGAATGCTAGAGAGCAGTTGTTGCATGTGCGCAAAGCTTTAATTTGCTTTTGGTGTGTGCACTGTTGTCATACTATATGCAGAAGGCTTTTTGGAAATGTGAATCAACATCCGCAAACAAGCTAGCGACGGATAAAGTGACATGTACTTATATATGGGAACAGTGTCGTCCCCTTTCGATCCAATATGAACTTCAATGTTTGTATGCCACGTGGTCTCTTGATTCGATTGACCTTTGCTTATCCTAACCACCCATTCTCTCCCCAATCAATTAAGTCCAAGTTAGTTTGTCCTTTCACATGGTCTTTTGAATTGTTTAGTTTTACTTGTCATAATGATACATTCTTTACAAAATTGTCCGCTGTTTAATTCTATATTTTGTATAAAACAAAGAATTACATATTTGTTAGGTAAGACTTATGATCCTAAACAATCTCACTGGTAGCACTGAAAGAGTAGAGAAAGGAGGTACTCTTTCAAATCCGAGGTATTTTTTAGATGTTGACATCGATTTTTGCTAAGAAACCATCACATAGAATTTCTGTTAAAACGGGTGAGTAACAATGAATGACAAGGGTGACCTTTTTGTAGCCAACATTGCATTAAATGCTACTGTCCAATTTTAATACGTGTCTTCATCTGATTTGTTGATCCATACATGGTTGTACTCTTCATTTCAGCCTTTGTAGTTGATGTAGAGACTTATTAACCTCCCTCATCCTATGTATCCCAACGTAACAGTAAAGGAAGTATGACACTAATAAAGTAGTACTTTAGAACTTACTTTGGTTGATATGTTGCGCATGTTCTCATACAGAATGAGTGCAGGAAGAGTTGATGACCCAAACTTCCTAGATAAGTTTGCACTCCAAAATTCGGCTTGTTAGTAGTAGTGTTTGTCACACTACTATTTGACTTTATCTTGTAATGATCTTCTTTTTTGGCTAGATGACAAACCAATACGCTTTGATGACGATCTTGACCTCACTTCAACTAGTCTTTTCGATTTTCTTGAAGGCATTTAGCTCTTGAATCTATACAGATAGTTATAAGACTTTTACAACAAAAAACCTATCTTTTTCTATTCCAAAATATAAGTTATATATCAGATGTCCAACTATAGACATATTATGTTTCATCAGATACCAAAAGGACTTGATATGAACACTTAATTAAATCTTAAGCTTTAAGTGACTAATAAGAAAGTCAATCGAATTTCCATGATTGGATGGAAAATTCTTAAAGACATAAGATTTCATTTCACAATCTACACAACAGGATCTGATGAAAGTGTTACATCCAAAACTTTTTGCTTAAGGTTCAGATGTTACTTATTTGGAGTCGTATCCGATGGATGATGCTCATCAGAAATTCCTTGTAAGGCAGTAAGATTTTTTCTTCAAGTGTGTAATTGGATGTTGTGAGTATTATCTACAAATCTTATGGTTGAGACCAACATCAACAACAAAATTTTGTATTTTGTTTTCACTAATATTATAAAAATAATGATAATACCAAAACGAAGTTGTTTACTTCATTTTATCCATCCACAAATATCTAAACAGTCAAAAATAGTAGCCACAATTAACCATCAACAATTACAATTTTATAAAAGGTTATTGTTATAAAGAAAGTTATCATTTACAATATTTTGATATCGTAAAACCAGATAAGTTTAAAAAAAAATCATTGTACAAAATATAATATTTTAAGTAATGTTATATATGTTTTACTAAGTTTTGAGTTATCTAGATCGGTATAACTATATGGTTATAATGATTCTGATCACTTCAAATATGATCATTTAGTTGTCGTTAACATGTTGATTGCTCATTTTAAGTATATCTAATCACAGATCTAGTTTATTTGACACATTTAGGTGCAAGACCTTTCTTGTAGTGTATATTTATCTTTATCGATAAGTATTTATTTTTCAATTTTACAAGCCTATTATTTATTGCTTGGGAGAGTGCAACTTTACAACAATCTCTTTTGCTAATTATAAAGTTATTGAAAACGTTGATGTTGTGATCGTTTTTGAATCATTACTGCAACGATCATGGGTTCGAAATCGTGTTCAAAAAATGAATATATTGTGATCTTTGCTTTTTGATTCACGTTTCCTTATTTTGCATTAACTTTTTTCGTTTGTTGTTCTTGACAAGTATTTTTTGTGATCTTTATTTATAGTATTTTGTACTTTTTTCTTTTGTGTGTTTTACATCTAAATTTTGGTTATGAAAATTTGTGTGTCTTGATTTGGCTAATTTTCTTTTGGCATACATCTGGTATTTTTAGCTCGTTAAGTATAACACTCAAGCAGACAAACTTTAAACGTCAACTTTAAAGGCTATGTCATGGATTCATGCTTATTTATCGGTAAAGACTTTAAATTTTATAATTTAATAAACGTCATTTGTAATTATGTTAAGTGATGATAAGAAAATAAGTCAACCCCTTTGTTTTAAATGTGAATGTTACAAGAAAGAATAGTTTTACTTGATAATTAATAGAACTAAGAGGTTAAAATTAAACTATAAAAATAAAATAAGTATCGATGTCATAAGTGTTTCTTATCATTATTTGATTGTTATTTTTTTTGAACGGCATCTATAACACACACACACGCTCCAGCGGTATCGGGTCTACATTACGGGCCAACCCACTAATCCACTGCGACCCGGCCCAACCTATGGCTGAACCCGACCGGCAGGGAAGTGGATCCCATAGACTGGATCCTCCCGTACCGGCCCCGAACCTGGCCCCTAAGACCCAGGCCCAAAGTCTGGATATCTCAGAAATGTCAACCGCAGGAATCGAACTCTGGTAGTGTGGCTTTCACCCCACACCCCCCAGGGATGTTACCTATCCAACTGAGATATTATTTGATTGTTATTTGAATCTCTAAATTAAATAATTAGTACTTTTTCTTGTGATCACATTTGAATATGGGAAATAAATAGTGTTCCAAAAGGCAATAGCCGTTGTAGCGGATTGTGGATTATAGTCTGTGTCTAACGTCAAGTTAAGCATGTGACACGACACGGCCAGGTCAATGTACGGTTTTAATAATGCGGCATTTGATTTTTCTTACCTTTTTAGGGCCATGCCTTTTCGTTTATAGTAGATTATCTAATTTAAATTTTTTAATATAATTAACGTATCAAGTAATAATAGAAAACATATGTATATATATAACTATATATATATATATGTGGATATAAATACAAAAATTGTCATCATAAATCGCACATAGCATTGATTTGATTTTAAAGTTCAGGTTTATTTTTTTTTGCTGTACGAATGTTATGTTGGGTGGCGACGGGAGATGGGATAGTGGTCTGAGAAGATGAAGAGGCACATTGGTGATCTTATTGCCAAGGAAGAAGGTGAGGGTGGCGGTGATATATAAATCTGATTTTATAAAATGAAAAAAAATAGGAGAATGATTGGCAAATGACCAAAATGCCTCTAATTTAAACAGACATTTTTAACTGTTATTAGTTTCAATGACTAAAATATTACGAAAATAAAAACTGTAGGGACTATTTTGGGATAAAAAAAACTCTATAAGAAAACTTAATAAAAACTTGGTATCATTTGGAGATTATTGAAAGCTTTTTTAAACATAGAATTGGATTTTGTCGACCTAAATTTTGATATTAATCCCTTTCACAATTACACTTTCATTTTTCATTAATTAATCTAATTTCTTAAAAATTAAAATCAAACTAAATATTTTTAATAATAAAATAATAGCTAAAATCCCCAAAGTATTCGTCTCTGACCCTTTGTGGTAGTCTACATCTTTGTTTTGATTTTGTTTAGGTTCGAGGTTTTTTTATTTTTCGTCTTTTTTTTAATGTCCTTTTTCTTTTTTTATTGATCCAAGAAATCTTTTATATGTTTTGTGTTTTTTCCTTTTTGTTTTAATTTTTTTTTTCCGAATTACATAGAATTATTATCTTAACTCTTTTTATTTTTCTTAATTGTTAATATATTTGGGTTGGTGTTTAAAAAAAAGAGAATTTTGCTTAAATAACTATTTCAGATCAATATTTTCGACTTCGAATCATTTTCTCTTCAAAATTTACAAAATAGCTATAAAGGTCGTCATCCATAAGGTTGTCATGACGAGCTCATTAATTTTTTATTTTTTTTGCAATTTGGTTCATGGGTCGTCAAACACAAGGGTCGTCATGACGACCTTAACCCTTAAAGGGGACTAAAGTGTAATTTTTGAAAGATGGTTGGGGGCCAAACGGGTCATTTTTTGAAACTTCAGGGGTTAAAGTCGTCATGACGACTCTTGTGTTTGACGATTCAATGACCAAATTACAAAAAGAATTATTTTTCAATGAGATCGTTATGACAACCCTATGGATAACCCTTTAATAGCCATTTTGACAATTTTAAAAAGAAACTAGAAAACCAAAAAAACTTGTCTAACATCCTTATTTGAATTAAATATATTACTATTTAAAATTATTAAAAAAAAAAAACATTTGATTGTTAGATGAAATGACGTATGAGGGGTTGTTTAGAATTGGCACGTGTAAGGAAGCAAGATGGTCCCATGTGGCATGCACGTGATGCCAGCGTGCATCCAAGGCGATATAACCCAAGTAGATATTATCATAATAGAGACGGGTTTAAATGAGAATTTAAAATTGGTTATAAATATGAGAACAAAGAAGAGCACGACACGTATCATATTCAGACTGAATAATGAAGAAAAATATTCTGACTGAATGTAGTGTTATTCAGTCTGAATTATTAGGATATATGGAACCCCTAAATGAATCTCCAAAAAAACTCTTGAGGAAAAAGGGGAGGTTCCAACATATATATACAAGAACAATGGTCCAAGTCTAGTCGATGTGGAATTCCAACACGCCCCCTCCAACGAGGCTAGATGGACATGAATTGTCCTAGGGTGTCGAGAGGGGGTTAGCCAAAAGTGTCAAGTCCCTAGAGTGGTAGACTTTGGCTCTGATACCATATTAGGATATGTGGAACCTCTAGATGAATCTCCAAAATAGTCCTTGAGGAGAAAGGAAGGTTCCAACATATATACAAGAACAATGGTCCAAGTCTAGCCAATGTGGGACTCCAACATGAATAATGTTTGAACTTCACCTTCATTATTAACTCTGAATGCCTTTATTATTCAGATTGAATGAGACACATGTCGCGCTCTCCTTTGTCTTCATGCTCACAACCAAATTTGAGTTTGCATTTGAACTTTACTCTAGCAGAATATATGACAAAAGAGGATGTTTTTTGAAAGGCAGGCTAACACACGCACATATACACACACACTTTCCTAAGGTATCCGGGCTCCCACTTAAGGGTACCATCCAACTAATCCCCGTCAATCTCGGCCCAACCCAATTAAGGATGTGGTTAAATGAAAACCAACTCTATTTGTACGTATAAACTATATTTATCTGTCGATTTTATTGTTTAATTTAATAAAATTGTTTAATCTGGTGAATTTGTTTTATATATAAAAAAAATTCTTGATGAAATTGCTTCGTATATGGTTGTTTCAATATCTTAATAAAACTTTTTATTTCATAAAAATTAATATAATGAAGTGATAATGTCCATAATTAATGTCATTCACAATAAAAATGATTACTCAACCTCTCATAATTATAAAATGTTAAAAACATTATGATTGGTTGAATAAGTTTATACGATTTATACAAATGACTTGATTTGCAAAGTAAATCATAATATAACAGTATAGCGTGTTGATCGATATAACAGAAAATAAAATTTCATCGTAACTGAAAATGAAAAATTACTACAAAATTTTTAATAAAAAAATCGCTTGATTAAATGCCCATTTTTCTTTTCGTGATCAGAGATGACAAAAAATCGATTCCGGTCCCAAACACTATTCATCGTAACCAGTCCCGATCTTAGTCTCGCTCGTGAAGTTAAGACCCAGTTAAGCTTGGGATCAGTCCAGGTAACCGGGCCGGGCCCGAAACCGGTCCTATGTCATTTTTTTTTTAATTTTAATATTTTTTTGATAAATATTTAATAACACTTTAATATATGTAATTGAGTCACTCAAATACACTTTAAAAATACGTTTTATTATTGTTTTATAATTGGTTTTCAACCAAATACACTTAAAAAATACGTTTATTATAGTTTTATAATTGGTTTCAATTTGATACACTTAAAAATTTAGAAATACATTTATTTTAAAAAAAACTGGTCCTATATCGGAACGATCCCAAACCGTGGTCCCATAACCGGTCCCCAGGCGGACCATATTTTTTTTCTCTCTCTCTTTTATGAAATTGAACACATTTTATGTTGGTGTTTTATGTAAAGAGAACAATCACCATACTTGCTCCCAAGTGAAGATAACAATGACCATCCATTTATTTTATTTGTGATGGCATCAAGCTTGCCTACCAAGTAAAGTTTAGATGATTTAGCATAAAGAGAAAACAATATTAAAGAGCTTTTGATGTATTTTTAAAATAATTTCTATACATCATTTGCACTTTTGTTGTTGGCATAGTTTGAAAATAACCTATAAATGTGTTTGAGGATTTGTTGTTGACGTATTTTGAAAATAACGTATCTTGTTGTATGATATATTTGATTGGACCACGACTTGCTTTTGTAGATTAAAATGACTCGACCCCTGGTTAACAAAAGACACCGCAAACTAAGGCAACTTTTGTAGTTTCAACAAACAAGAAAGAACATGTTGCTCACTGTACTTGCCTCCTGTTATGCTTTTTATGTTCTCCTAAATTCGATATATGATTCGTGAAATCAAAACAAAAGATGAGAAAGTAATGGATCTGATGAAATGGATGTTTAGATTGATCAAGGAAAGTGATGATGTTTGCATTAGTGAATTGCATATGGATAGAGCAATCTTCAGGGTACTATGTGATATGGTAAGTGACGTTGGATGTTTAAAGTCTACTAGAAACACATCTATTTGAAAAGGTTGTCACGATGCTTTTATACACCTTGGTTCACCACAAAAAGAATATAACAATCAGCCATTTTTATTTACGTAATAAAAAATCAACAATTCCATCTAGTCCTTGTAGCAATTTTGAGGTTGCACCCTATCTTACTCAAGAAACCAGAGCCTATTACACAAGATTGTCAAGATGAGAGATGGAAATATTTTCAGATACGACTAATTTTGTAGTTACATTTATAAGGTAGGAAATTCTATCGAAATGTATTGTATTTTTGAAGTTGTGATTAAATAATAAATTAATTGGTTGATATTATAAAAATGGTAGTACAATACTACCAAATAAATTTTCAATTATTGTAGATGCTAAAAATCCAAACAACATGTATGATTATGATAATCATTTCATGTATTAACCAAACAACATCAATGCAATGCTCATTCCCATTTTCATTTTCATTCTCTATCATTTTTATTTTCATTTTTCTGCCTGAACCAACCAGACGATAAATATTGTAATTTATTATTTGATTAAAAAATTAATATGTAGGTTAAATATGAAATTAACTGCTAAAAGTTAAATTCGACACTAATAAGCTTTTTGCAGGCCCCATAAACCGTCTATTTTAAAAAATAATGAAATAGGCCCACGAGGAGTTGTTATCCTACGAATCTGAATCCATACCCTTAATATTTGTCATGTATATTCACCAAGAGTATCATCAGAGTTTTTCAGCAAGCCACCAAAGGTTAGTGTTTGCTGAAACCATCTACCACCTCTGGTCTGAACGGGATGATCGCATCTTCAAGGATAAGAGAAGATCGTATGATATGGTGGTCAAGACCATCTTTGATGATGTCCGATCTAGCCTCCTTAGCCTGAAGCTTAAGCTCTGTCTGAATGTTGTTCGGGCCAAGCTTGTCTGGAACCTCCCCTAGGGGTTGTTCATTCTCTTTCACGCTCCTTTCTCCCTTCTTTTCTATCCTCTTCTTTCTTTATGGATTCGGTTCTTGGTTCTGTCTTTAAAAAAAACCCAAAAATCGTAAAATCCTTAAAAAATCGTATATTTAATGAATAATTTTTTTCTTGATTGGAGGTGTCGCCCCCTCTATTGATGAGATTGTTAGCAAACCATGTATAACAATCTCGAAATTATTGCAATATAATCATTTCAATCTCCTCTATGTTGATCTTCATATCCATAGCATAATCATATAATTCAAAGTAGTCAAATGAATATATAAATAAGGTCTTACAACAATAGTATCTTTCCAAGCCTTGGACCAAGTGATGTAATGGGCCTTATAACATTCATAGGCCTAGTAGTAGTGAACCACCAAGATAACGTCCCAATACATTCTTCTATTTTGATCATTTGACATTTGTTAACAAAATACTATCGATTGGATCTGATAATGAAATGAAAATGATTCTCTTTAGTTTAATTAGGAATGAAAATTTGGCTTCTAAGAGAATAAACTCATTTTATTATATAAAATTCATCAGTTTTTTTTTATTATTCTCATTAATTACTGCTTAATATCTTCAACCAAACACCCCTAAGTTTGTCGAGTCAAACAACAACGTCCTATTAAAGGCGTTACAATAAGTTACAACGAAGTTATGCGACCTAACATTGTTATTGACAAAGTTAATCAACTAAAAGGATACCAAAAGTAAATCGTTTTATTAAACTTTTCAATTAAATATATAAATATACCAAAAATGATCAAGATATAACATTCGACACTTTTAAGTCCATATTACGCTTTGTGTGAAGAAATATGTTACAAATTGTGTTTTAGAGCATCTCCAACAGTTATGCTAAAATTCTTCTAAAACAACATATCAAAAGTCAAAATCTCTACAATTTTTTGCACTCAACTCCAACAGTTATTTTATTTTAGCAATTTTATCATAATTATATTATTAAAACATTCAATATATTTAATATCCCAATTTTTTTTATAAACAAACTTTCAAACAATTGGTAGGAAACTATTAAAATAATTTCTTTCTCCATTTAGAGATTTTTCTCCTCTTTTCTCCCATTTCTCTATTTTAGCATAAAGGATGTCATAGTTGTTGGAGCACTAAAATAACAAAAAACTTCTTTTTTTCTATTTTTACAATAGCTATTAGAGATACTCTTAATTGCCACAATTCTAGATACGGTATTAAGTCTAATTCTTCATACTAGTAAGTGATAGAATTGTTTAATTCATTAATCATAAGCAATAATACTTAGAGTTACTATCCTTTAATTATTTTCACATTTGTCATGACAACATAAATGATTATATGATCCAAATGACAAATATTATATTTGGATTCAAATAAATATTATCAATTCAAAATGCAGATATAACTTGTTTAGTTTTTCATCTTTGTTTTAGGTTGTCCGACTTTATTTTAAAAACTTATAGTAACGTATATGAATATGCAGTATATATCAATAGATAGTAACTCAAGAATGCTATTGTTAAACGTTTTCCGGTTGATAATTTTTGTAAGAGTAAAATCTAATTTTGGTCCCTGAGGTTTAGTGAAATCTTTAAAAGTGGAACTTAAATTCTAATAGTTTTAGAAATCGTTCTTGTGGTTTTTATTTTGCTCTGGTAGTCCTTGATCACTAACTTCGTTAATTAATGAGACCAAAATTAGAGTTTACTCTTTTTGTAACGATTGATGGTTTTCTTATATATTATTTGTTTATTTTGGTAAGTGTTTTTATTTTGTCAAGTATTTTAATTTTGTGGGGTTAAAATGTAATTTAGCGATTTCTTGGATGTTTTAATTGCAAAGGGTCTATTATTTCACTTGATAAATTGAACTCAAAGTTTTAAAAAGTAAAAAGGAAAATTAAGGTGATCGCAATTTAACATTAGGCATTGTTTGACAAAAATAAGGTGTCTTATAAATCAACTTATAAGGTACCTTATTTTTAATGTAGTTGTTTGGATGATCATAAGTTAACTTATAAGATACTTATTAATAAGTTAAAAGTAATGTTTTGATAAACTACCTTATAAGTTATAAGGTACTTTTGCCAAACATAGTCTTAATAGATGATACTATTGATGAGTGATAACTAATACAATACAATACAATTTTTATTTTATTTTTTCCTAATTTAGAATAACAGATAAATTATTTCTTTTTTTGTAAAAGCTTTGGACAAAAATTATATGATCTTGCGATCATTGTTTTATACGTAAATTATTAGTTTCTATTTTTCTTATAAAGGATATATTACATTGTATATGTATTTTGGAGTTAATTACGGATTTGGTCCTTAAGGTTTATAATTTTCTACTGATTTGATTATTCATTTTTATTTATTACATAATAACCCTTACCTATGCAATTTATCTTGGACTTGGTTCCTTGTGCAAACGACGGTCCACTGTGTCCGTCAAATACTAGGATAAATTTATTATTTTGCCTCCATTTTATCCTTTTCAATCGATTTTATAAAAAGAATTGTTGAACGTTCATCTTTCTCCAACTATACAATCTAGAACACTAAGAACCTGGATTTAAAAAATACTAAAATAAGTATGCAGATTCAAACAAAAACAAATGTAAAATCAAGAAAATCACCCACCATATAAATCACAATTTTGTACAGTTTCATCACAAAATTTATGATACAGACCCTAAAATTAAACTAAAAAGAACTGTAGGTCTGAAAATGCAATTTTTTGTCGTTGTGAAACCATTTAATTTGTTTGGCCATAGTAGCGCAAGTGATTGATCCTCACGAACACTTCCCCTATAATGGAACACCCCTCCCCTAATCACCCAACCCATTTACATCTTGCTGCTACCAGAAATTCATCACAGTTTCACATCAATGACGGTTTTAAAACCTAAAACCTAAAAAACATGATCTAATTCAAACTATAAATGAAAATCATAATTAAACCTTAAAAATGTAATATGATGAACATAAGTGTGTGTGTGTGAGAGAGAGAGATAAGGGTGAGCATAACCGGGTACCCGGTCATTTTTCATGGAACCGGAACCGGAACTGACGATTCCTGGAAATCCGGAACCGGAACCGCTAACACCGGTTCCTTATATTTTGGAACCGAAACCGATGGGAACCGGTTCCGGTACTGGGTACCCGACTTCAAGTTTTTTTTTAAAAAAAATTTACATTGCATACGATAAAAATGTAATTATAAACTACAAAATACCGACTTAAAGTAATAAATACAACAAGTAATCCGATAAAAACTAATTATTACATAAACAAAGTAGAAAATTTGAGTTTTTATTTATTATTTATAAATATATAAAATATTTTTAAAAAGTCGCAGGTAGCGGGTAACGGTTCCAAAAAAATAAGAACCGGAACCAGTTCTGTATTTTAGGAACCGGAACCGAAACCAATGAAAAGAGAGAGAGAAAGAGAGTGCATTTGTTGGAGATGGAGGTAGAACATATAGGTGGATCCATGAAGAGAGAAAGAGAGAGACAACATATGTTGGATATGGTGGTAGAACATATATGTGGATCAATGGAGGGAGGGAGAGAGAGAGAGAGAGAGAGCGCATCAAAGATGAAGATCTGGGTCGATGGAAAAAATATGATGTGATGGGTTTCCCTTTCCCAAAATCATTTCAGATCCTAGACGAAGTATGGTGAATTGGTGATAGTGGAAGTCAACGACAACGATGATGGAGACAAAGGCTAGTGTAGCCGTGTAGGGCGGGTGGATAGAGGAACTGAAAATGGAGGTGGTTGTTCTCACACCAGATTCAAAGATGGCCGAAAGGTGTGGACTGGAGCGTCAACAATAGAGAAGGAGAAGGAGGAAGGGTCGTTAATGTATTATTCTGTGAAAATAAGCCTATATATGTTCGTATTATATAATAAGCAATACTACAAAATATATAATAAAAAATTAATCAAATAAACATAAAATAAAATGGAAAAAAATAGCTAACTATTTTGTCATCATACTTAACAGAAGTAATAGACGACCATTAAGAGAGGGACCAAAACAAAGATAAAGTGCATAGGTGGAGATAAAAGTGCCAAATCCACAATAAACTAGAAACCTTAGAGACCAAATCAGCAATTTACTCTATATATATATATATTTATATATATATTAAAATGAAAGTGTTTTCCGTCATGTAGGCTCTCCCAAACGACGTCGTTTTGGTTAGGATTTCTAGCCGTTGTGAAAACGGGTCTTAACTCTTACAAACGACGATATTCTCTCTCTTCACTTTTTCAAACAATTCGACCGTTGTAGCAATCCGAACGTTATTTCTTCTTCATCTTCCCCCAAATTCCCTCTCCATCTTCCCCACGAATCTCTCTCGCTCTCAAACCCTAAGAAAAACGTTAAACTTGTTTTTTTTACAACTTAGGAAGCTTTGAATCCAGCGGTGATGATGGAGGACTCAGGTGATGTTGTGATCGATGCAGAATACGAATTCTCAGCGCCCAAATTCTTTGATTTCATTCTAGGAGAAACTGAAGATCAGATGCGTGAAGCACAGCTTTGGTTTGATACAGCGCTTACTTATGCCCCTTCACGTAAGTTGTTTCTCATAATTTTCAAGTTTCTATGTTGAATTTTGTTTGTTATCTGGTTGATTTTAGGGATTAGGGTTTCTAGGGTTTGAAAACAGCATCCGATTTTCGTGAATCAAATTTAACTGCAATATGATTTTCGTTGTTCTTGATTCTTCACATTGATTCCTTGATTCGTTGGAGTTAAAATAATGATTTCCTATCCTTCAATCGTTGTTATGTCTCTTAGTAAGAAGCATGGAGTTCAACGCAACAATTACTTGTCCTCACTTCACTATTAAGTAGATCTTAAAGTCGTCAATAACTCCAATTTTTGCGTCAGATATGCTTAGTTAATTCTCACAATAATCTTGAAACCTTTGGATGATGGGATTGAAGTTGAACACTTTGTTGTGATAGCTGTTGTTATGACTGATTTGAGTACTCAAAAGCAACATCCAGAAACTTTGAAGGAACCAAAATGAGCAAAACCTTTGAATTAAAAACTCTTTATCTGTGATAAACGAAACGATGGATTTGTTTTAGGTTTCTGTTTCTTTATGGTGATGCTTTCAGTTATGGTTCATGCTTGATTTTATTATTTTTATATACAGCTTTTATGCATAAGGTCAAGACTACAAGAGCAGTTCAATTGGAGAGCCTTTGTGATTTTACTGAACCTGAAATTTCTCAGAAGGTACCATAATAATATATCTGATTTTTATACATCTTCATTGTCATACATAAATTGATTGTTGGTTTTTGCTTACATCTTTGAACTTTAATTGCAGGAACCAGTACCATCTGGGTCAATAGATACATCAAGTACCATGAAGAACACCTTGGAACCAGAGAAACAAAGGTCAGCAGATCTTTTAGCAACTCCTTCTCCTTTAAATTCTTTAGTTTTCTTATATTTGGAAGTCCAATTATACTTGTATTCATTAAATTTATCTTCTTTCTTAACAATATCAGTGCAAAAGCTGAGCATGATCCTGCTGACAGTAAGAAAGATGTAACTTCAAAAGATGCAAAAGATGAGCACCATGAAAGCCATCCCACTCAAGAATTAAAGAAAGATGTTTCTGCTGAGGACACCGGAAGGTTTGTTCTTTTCTTAACCTTCAACGCTTTGCTCGATATTTATAAACATTCTTTAACTTTCTCTAACTTCTTTCAGTGGTGGAGTTTCTTCGACAAATGTGACCGTTGAACAAAATCAAACTGCAAAAAAGATATACCCTTCTCAAGGTTGGTATTACTATGATTAATATTTAACCTCAATAGCTCATTAGATGAAGTTATATAACTTGAATTGGCCATCTATATAGGAGTTGAATCATGTACACCAAAACCAGCAATGGGTTCTCAAAAGAACAAGAATATGTCACAAACTGAGTCCATTAAACAGCAGACAGCCAGAAGGATTGCTAGTGCCGTGAAAAATCCATCAGCACTCAAGTCTAGTAGAAATCAATCGCAACTATCACAAGTCAAATCTAAAACACCAGCTACTGTTAGAAGGTTAGCTTCAAGATCCTAAAATGATACTTATATATAGTTGTCTTCTTTTGCTTAATTGCTTACATTCTTTTTTTGATTTTTACAGGGATATAAGTCAAGCAAATAAGGCTGGAACTCCTAATCTAGCTCTAGAAAACCAAGCCGTAAAGCGGCAGAAACTTGAAGGTGGAAAAACAAGACAGGTTGGTATTGATTTCTATTGATTCTTTACAAATCCCATATATGAATTTGAATTTAATTAACATTTGTTTTATATAAAAAATTCAGATTTTGAATATCAAAACACAAATCTTGCTTCATAAAGCAAGACCAGGTGCTGTCAATAGCACAAACTCTAACTTAGCCACCCCATCAACTGCTAAATCTCGAAAGGAGGAAAGAAAGGTTTGTTTCATTGAGAATCTATCTATCTGTTTTGTTAATGCTTTAAAGAAGTGATTCTTGATTCTAACTTTTTTTTACTGTTTTTTCAATGAAAAGATGTATGTTCGTGAGCCAGCATCAGCTCCATTTGTTTCAATGGCGGAAATGATGAGAAAGTTTCAATCTGGTACAAGGGATAATAATATGAATCTGCCTCCTCGCAATCCTTCAATCTCACATGTAAACTTCATATTTCATTTCAAATTTTCAATCATCTTTAAATAAATTTATTTAAATTTCATGTACTAAGTTTCTGTTAATTGTGATATATATATACATATCTATAGGGTGATGCTAGCCAAGTGATGCAAAGAAAGCCTAAACTGACACTAACCAGGCCAAAAGAACCCGAATTCGTAACATCTCAGCGTGTTCGCTCTGTTAAAATCAAGAGTTCCGCAGAGATCGAAGAAGAAATGATGGCTAAAATTCCCAAGTTTAAAGCTCGTCCAATCAACCGAAAGGTAAAGTTATCCATTTTATCATATATATATATATATGTCAAGAAATCAAAAGTGGACATTTTCTTGAAAATCAATTGTTTCTCAACAGATTCTTGAGGCTCCAACATTACCAGCAATGAGAAGAAGCACACCCCAGATTCCAGAATTCCAAGAATTTCACTTGGAAACAATGGAAAGAGCCCTTCAGAATGCAGAAACCTCAACGATCGCATCAACTGAAGCACCCCCTCCGGTAAATGACTTTCCGGAACTGCGATTTCACACAATTTTTATATTTTTTTAGTATTTTATAGTATTTTGGCTAATTTTTGTTGTTTTTTCTAGCAGATTCATCAATGGAAGCCTCGTTTGACGACGCCTAAAACTCCTCCTCTACAGACGTTATTGAGAGCACGACCTCCGACTATCAAAAGCACTGAAGAACTAGAAAAAGAAGAGCTAGAGAAAGCTCCCAAGTTTAAGGCCAGACCTTTAAACAAGAAGGTATATAATAAATATATATATATATATATATATATAATATAAACACAAACAAAACCCTCATTTTTGCTATTGAATTCTACCAGCTTTCATAGTCTTTATCTACTTTTTGATACTTTTTGTAGATATTTGAAAGTAAAGGAGAATTGGGTCTGTTTTGTAACAAAAAAAAACAAGTTACCATACCCCAAGAATTTCATTTCGCAATTGATGAAAGAATTCCGCCACCAACCGCAAATGTTGCTGACTTGTTCGATAAGGTTCGTGTGAATCCTTCATTTGTGTATCTATATATATATATGTATATATATCTGTGGATCTATTATATCTGCTAACTGATGGATTATGTTACTTTCTATTACAGCTTTCATTGTGCTCAGATTCTTACAACCAAAAACCGATGCCTAGAAACACTGCCCCCAATCCTTTCCATTTGCACACTGAGGAAAGAGGGGCGGAGAAAGAAAAGAGATTTGTGATGGAAATTATACATAAACAAATAGAAGACGAACGAGCTAGAATTCCTAAAGCAACCCCTTATCCTTATACGACTGATTACCCTGTGGTAAGCAAACTTTTATAACTTTTTCTTTCATTTCAACAATTACTAGTAACAAACTTTTATAACTTCTTCTTTATTGTTATTTCAACAATTACTAGTAACAAACTTTTATTAACTTTTTCTTTATTGTTATTTCAACAATTACTAGTAACAAACTTTTATAACTTTTTCATTATTATTATTTCGACAATTACTAGTAACAAACTGATAAAAAAATCATTTTTATGATTGAAGGTTCCTCCAAAACCGGAGCCAAAACAGTGCACGAAACCAGAACCTTTTCAGTTAGAGAGTTTGGCTAGACATGAAGAAGAATTACAAAAAGAGATGGAAGAAAGGAGGAGGTTGGAAATGGAAGAAGCTAAAATGAGATTGTTTAAGGCTCAACCAATATTGAAAGAGTAAGAAAAAACTATCTTTATCTATATATATACATATATATATAACATTTGCACACTCTTTTTTTGCACACTTCCCAAAATCAGGTTAGAGGTCAGGTTTGCATACATCCCACCTCCCCGGACCCACCTTCTAGGGGGTCATCTGGGGAGGGGGTTGTATGTTTTTGTTTATATTTATATTTTTGTTTATATTTGCTATATGATGTTTATATATCTGACTCTGATTCAAATTCAGGGACCCCATTCCCGTTCCTGAAAAAGTTCGCAAACCTCTAACTGAAGTTCAAGAATTCGATCTACATGTAGTACATCGAGCTGTGGATAGAGCAGAGTTTGACAAAAAAGTCAAAGAGAAAGAGATGATGTACAAAAGATATAGAGATGAGGCCGAATCTGCTAAGATGGTATGCACGAAAAGCACTATATTTGCTATGATTTTAACGCGGTATATATATATATGTATATATATATACATATATCTAACTTGTGGCCGGATTTTAATGTGCAGATGGAGGAAGAGAAAGCTTTAAAGCAACTTAGAAGGACTCTGGTACCTCATGCAAGGCCCGTGCCGAATTTCAACAAGCCATTCTTGCCTAGAAAGTACGAATTTTTATATATTAGATATAAAAAAAAGTTGTCAAATTTTATATGTTTTTTCCTTTGTTTGAACTTGAACTTATTGAATCTTAACATTTTTTTTGTGAAATAGGTCATCAAAAGGTGTCACGAAACCAAGATCACCGAAACTGAAGATCATCGAACGAACAGAAAGAAGAAAAATGGTGGTGGCTGCAGCAACTTCAAGTGCAGCATCAAATATGAGGTGATGAGAATGATGTTAGCAAGTTCTTGATATATATCTCTGTTCAAGAACTCTTGAATATGGTAGATATATATAAAAAAACATATATATATATATATATACCTGCAAAACAAACCCTTTAGAAGAAGTTGTCCATTTGTTGTTTGTTTCATTCTATTCGATTCAAGTTCGAACGAATTATGATTGTGTTGGTTAATATAAAAAAGTTTGTTTAAACATCATCCAGAATTCTTGAATATGGTAGACATATATAAAAACATATATATATATATATATATTATATATCCTGCAAAACAAACCCTTCAGAAGTTGTTGTCCATTTTGTTGTTTGTTTCATTCTATTCTATTTGATTCAAATTCGAACGAATTATGATTGTTGGTTAATATGAAAAAGTTGGTTATCATCCAGAATTCTTGATTTCTTGAATATGGTAGACATATATAAAAACATATATATAGAGGGAGGTTCAGGGGAAAACGCTAAAAAAAAACTGAAGAACACTCTGAGAGCCCGTCATCCCGCCATCTGGATGGTATTTTTTTTCGATGCATATATAAGCATTAGTGCATATATATATATATATATATAAGCATTAGTGCACAAATACATACAAGCGATTGAAGGTCTTTTTTTCTATGCTTCAATGTATATATGCATTAGTGCATATGCACAAATGCATGTTAGGGCATACCGTCTGGATGGAGGTCTCCCAGAGTGTTCTTCAGTTTTCTCTTTTTTTGGTTTGGTTATATATGTGTATATATATATATATATATATATACCTGCAAACAAAAACCCTTTAGAAGTTGTTGTCCATTTTGTTGTTTGTTTCATTCTATTCGACTCAAATTCGAACGAAATTATGATTGTTGGTTAATATGAAAAAGTGTTTAAATATCATCCAGAATTCGACCATAATCTTATTATTTATTACATAATAATCGATCCTACGGGTTAAATATTATTCATCCAACACGATAGTTTTTTTTTTTTAAATTAAGTAGTACGATCGAAGTGACAGAAGAGAGCGAGCAATAGTTTTTAAATTATTCATCTGTTTTGTTGCAAATGGTTGTAAGTTGTTGTTGCATTCTCTTGGATAGCCATTTGAAAACGTCCCTTATCGGTGGTGGTTCCTTTAAACTCAATTGAGTTCTTCCTTCGCCTTTCGTTGTGTCCAGCTAGACGCCTTCTACAACTTCTCTTGGTGTCGTCGAATTCCAGTAGCTCGTGAAACCTGATAACGGAGATATTTGTTTAGTTTTATTTTTGATTCTGAGTCTAGACTAAGGGGGGTAAAATGGTCATTTTTGTTATTCAAACTGTTTATTTGCCGTTAAAACAAAGAAAAATTCATTAAGTCTGAACAGGATTTTGATAAAGAATCACAATTTCCGACCATCTTAGCAATCAATATTTGTTTTTAATTCGAAGTCTAGACTGAGGGGTAAAATGGTCATTTATGTTATTCAAATTGTTTATGTGTCGTTAAAACAAACAAAAATACATTAAGTCTTACCAGGATTTTGATAAAGAACCACAATTTTCCGACCATGTTAGCAATATTTCTTTGGTTTTGTTTTTAATTCTAAGTCTAGACCGAGGGGTAAAATGGTCATTTTTGTTATTCAAACTGTTTATTTGTTGTTAAAAGAAACAAAATTTCATTATATTTGACCAGGAATTTTTTAAACAGAACCACAATTTTCCAACCATGTTAGCAATTTTTAGGTCGTTTTTAGGGTCATGTGACAATTTTTCAGATAAACTGTGTGAAATAATTGGGTAAAGAAAAGTTATTTACCACGATCTTGAAAAGCTCATAGGTGTCATAAAGTACGACTCATATAGGCTTTCATCATAATTAAATCATGCGTTTAAAAATGTACAATTGAAGTGTTCAGTAAGTGGGGTTTTACCTTGCAATTATTTGGCTCCGTCAATTCATGTAGCAACTTTTTACAACAGTATATTTTTCGTCGATATAGTTTATATGTTAATCAATAGAAAATGTTGACATATATGTTAATCTAATTAATAGGGTAGGTCACAGGTACGCATTAATATTGGTTTTAAACGTCGTCAAATCAAAAGAACAAGAATGAGTTGATAACAGATTACAAATCTTAAACAGATTTTTTATTGTTAAATATTTATTTTTTTAAATTATGATCCTATATATGTTAATATGGGTAATTTTTTTTTCTAGCCATGGTATTTTTTATTACAACAAATAATAGTTATTATGAAAAATATTATTCTTCTTTAACCATTTTTTTTCTTTCAAAAACCACTATAAAGAATCTCATATATATGTTATGTCAATATCTGAAAATGATTGATATAAAAATAAATAGAACCCCTAGAAAAGGCAAATTCTGCCCTTCTCCAATTTTACCACTTCATTTTCTTGTTATTTAAATGATTTTTAAGTTAAAGTTTAAATTTAAAAATAGGTGTTCAATTAATCCTTTAGGTTTAAGTGATGTAGTAGTACATATCACTTGAATTTTCATATGCTAATACATACTTTGATGGATAATGTTGTTCTACTATTGCTTAATTGTTAGGTAAGTATTTTTTATATGTGTTTGAAAACTTATGTGTGTTTTGCTACATAGTATTAGTGGGTTGGGTTCACGTGAGACCAGTCTGTTTTCGTGAGACCACATTTTTACACTTGAAACTTCACAACAAATCACTGTGAAGGTAAAAAAAATTCGAACCTTCACAGCAAAAACACTATGAACGTTACCTTCACAGTGTTTTGCTGTGAAGTTTCAAGTGTAAAAAAGTGGTCTCGTGAAAACATCGATTTTTTTTACCTTTACAGTGATTTGCTGTGAAGTTTCAAGTGTAAAAACGTGGTCTCATGGGTCTCACGAAAACAGGCTGGTCTCACGTGATCCCAAGTCTAGAATTAATTGTATAGAAAATGAGGACTAACCTGCTACATTGCTGACAGAATCTTTGGTGAATGCCAGCAACAACGACTGCATGAGCCTTTGCATGAAACTCACATACCCTGTGTCTTCGATGATACTGCTTAGCCTCAGCTAAATCATTTGTACATTTCTCGGCTTGGCAACACCTAGTAGCACTCGTGCCACCATTGTGTCCCCCTTTCTTCTTCTTCACATCGCCTATCAGAGAACCACCACCAACACTGCCACCATCTTCACCACCGTTGTCGCCCATCAAATCGTTACCATGGTTATCATTCACTAATTCTTTCTTCATCATGCTCCACTTTTCTTTAGAGGAAACTTTGTAACTTTTTGTCTCCATTTTTTTTTGGGATTGCCATAACAAGTGAAGTGATGAATTTATATGAATGATTAAGTGAGTGGTGGGGTGAATGGGGAATTTTACTTTTTTTAAGAAGAAAAAGTTAGAGAGGGATGTGCAAGGACCACAAATGTACTCCATTTTAATGGTAAATTTATGAATTAATAACTTGTACATTATGTAATAAAGATTGTACATTTCACTAATTATACAAAGCTTGTATGCTTTCCTTATGTGTGGAGACAAAATTGAGTGTCATGATTTGGCACCAATTTTTCATTTCATTTGGTTGTATCATTGTTAAGATATAATGATTTATAATATCTCCTCTTTTTGAAGCCGATTGTCGGTTAAAACAAAGATTTATAATTGAATTATATCTTAGATTTCTTTATGTATAAAGATAAACCCAATCTTGTTAATAATTCATAACTAATTAATGGGTACATTAGTAAGTTTATATATATATATATATATATATTGGAAAATAATATAGAAACTTTGCATTGTATGATGACATAAAGGAAAATAATCCTGTTGAATTTGTTTTGTGATAAGAACTGTATATGATATGAACTAATATAAAGATTCGTTTTTCATGGTCCGTGCTATCACAAAATAATACGACAAATAGAAGTAACAAAGCAACATGTCCCATCATGTATGGCGATGTTTGTTCTTGCCATATTCCACTTCAAGATACGTGTCATTTGTACTATTTGAAGACTTTGATCATCGTAACGATGTCAATTGTTATGAAATATCTTCATTTGAGTGCATATATTTGTTTCGAACCTCAAGATCAAGCAGGGCTGGCCTGATTGGGATGTTTTAGCGCGATCAAAGAGGGCAGACCTTAAAAAGAAAGTAACATGATAAGAAAAGTATAGTCTCTGATTTTGATACTCACTATTCAGTTGAGAATCAAACTTTCGTTATGCTCGTACATATTCTATAATACAAGCGTAAGCCAATATATGCAGGATTCCATTTTGTTTACATATTAAAAACTCCAGTATTCGCTCTTAATACTTATCCTCTTGATGGCAACAAACAGTCGACAACGAAACCCTACATATTCGTTATGTTACAAGTAATAAACAAAGATCTAAAAAACACAAAACAACTTCCACATGAGCTAAACAAGCCAACCATCCTCCATTGGTGCATGGATTTCATTTTTTTTTTAATAATCCTACTATTTGGATATCTTTTAGGTCAAATCATATCACTGAAAACAGGTGTTAAGGTTGATGCTTATGGATATGAAATTATTTCATGTTTGACAAACTATCTGACTATCTGTTAGCTGTTAGACTATTAGCTGATAAACTAATAATGTTTGGTATTATATATGAGACAGAGTTAAAAAAACAAAATAGAAAAAAGAAACTCATATAAACTTATAAAAAGTCACTCAAATTAGTTTTTTTTTAATTAATATTTTAGCCTATCAATTAACTTATTGTTAACAAAAAGAAGTTTTTTTAATAGTTTTTTTTTAAATAAACTAATTTATAATCATCAAAGGTTTTAATTGAATCTTTATGAGTCTCTTTTGTTAAATGAATATATCATTATAAGTTAAGAGTAAATTGTAATTTTGGTCCCTATGGTTTGTTGTTTTACTTGAAAGGGGTCCTTACAAAACTTTTGTTTAGAAACACAAACTAATCACCATGTACCCCTCACCCCCTCCTCCTCGGACATAGCTAAGACTGCAAAATGGCGATCTCCAACACTTACATCTTTGAAGTAACTTCTATGATCATCTTGTGTGTTCCCTCCCTCACTTCTAATCATCAAAGGTGACTGTCTCGTTGAAGGGACGCCTTGCCTTCGAATCCGTCTCTGCCATTAAAGCATCTTATCACCATCAAAGTAACCACTACACATCTTCAAGCTCCCACCTCAACACTGTCTCAAATTCCCCTTTCTCGTGTGCAAATCAAACCACCAAGAAGCCATTGATAAATTTAGCTTATCAACTTCTTTAGGTGTTTATTTTGGGCGATCACATCCAACTTTCAAGATATTCAGCTTGGAGACTTTCATTAGAAGTTGTGATGTGGTTAGACTTAAAAGACCAAGCTTTATTGTGCTTTCAAACTCAACCTCAACATGTTAGAAGATCTTTTAAAACCCATGACATCTGATGATGGGAGGGGGGGGGGGGTGGTGGCCATGCAGTTAGTGAGAGAGATGGGGTGAAAAAACACGACGATCAAAGATGATGGAAAGAAAGAGAGGGTCAGTGGTCTTAGGAGGATCGATATGTTTAGGGAAGGGAGGCCGTGAGAGAAGAAAGAGAGAGAAGGGAGTGTCTAGGTAAAAAGAGAGGGAGTGACCTAAATAGCCATTTTACCTTGATGTGCACGTTACATGGGAGTATTTAATTCGAGGGAAGCTAACTACGTCAGCCTCAAGGACCAAAACCAATCATTTTTACATACCACAATGACTTTTTCTCAATAAGAAATTGTAGGGACCTAATCTAAGAAGATTGATAAATTATGGGGACCAAAAATGCAATTCTCATTATATATTATCATACGGAGAAATTCATTTACACACTTTAAATATTTTAAAAACCGTATATTCATGATGAATTCATCACAAATATTCATAGCATAGGATACGTGATTATTGAGTTTCTTGAATATTTAAAATTTCTAAATGAAACAGTCATGTAATCGTATTTGGTTTCCTCAGTAAAAATTTAAAATAATCTTGTAAAAGAAATAATACTATTTATACCTCTGTTTTATATCAAAATCAAGTTAACTTATTTCTTAAAAATATAGAAAGTAAATTTTGTTTTCGATATGTATGAAATTTTTTTATAAATATATATATATATATATAAGAAAGAGATTATATGAGAATCATCCTTTTTAAAAGAACAAAGGAATAATTTATGAACCACATATAATATGGATCTCACATAATATTAAATCAGAAATCAGAAATGATTTAATATTATATAGGACACACATTATATATGATCCATAAGTGTCTCTTTATTTTTTTAAAAATTAAAAGTTCTCATTTGAACTTTTCTTTCTCTCTCTATATATATATATAATTTTTTTTGAAAGGGAAATATAAATATATTTAACAATATATAAAGTTCGTATATAACAATAGAAATAGAAAAAAAGGTGTACGGTAACAATAATTTTGAAGGGTAAATGCTCGTGAGCATGGGTGGGGGCCAACGAACCGAGGTTAATTGGGGTGGGTTGTGATCAGATACGGTCGTGATGGAATACGAATAAGTGACGTGTCAGATGATTACTAGTTGATGGTATTTAGTCAAACAAAAAGAGTCGCAAGAGGTTTGACTGTGGTGATAAGATGTTGATCGGAGATCGACACGTGGCGGTGCTGATATGAGTGAAAAGATTAGGTGAGTGCGTCCTCACCAAAGCCAAAATGGTACGATTCCCTCCCCTTCTTCCTTTCCGTATTAGTGTGTTTGTTGATTCACCAATTTTGAAGGTGAACCCCACATTTGCATTTTCTTTAATATAGTTTTATTTATTATATTTTTAATTATTAAATACATTTATTTACAAAATTTACAATACCCAAACAATAATTATGTCTTAATCACCGGGTTAGATGCGAGAAAAAAAGTTAAGGTAAGGAGTGTAAAAAGGAATCTAGATTTTTTTGGACAAAAGGTTAATACCGGTAACTCCAACCAGTTCACAATCGACTGTCAATTCTATAATATGGGGGACATACCTGACTCACTCAACGGTGTGGCTATGAGGGCGTCCGGGCTCGAACCTGGGACATTTCGATTGTGGACAAACTTAACTTCCACCCATTACCAACTGAGCTACACGCCATTGACAGAGATCTAGACCTTTGATCACCTTTAATCTCAAACATGCCCATTAATTGCATTTGATGTGGGGATTGATCTAGTGCATCTCATCTCAATATATCTCATCCTAATATGCATCCAAATGTGAAGTTCTCTTCTTACGTTTCTCACGTTAACTTTCTTTCTGATCGGAACCCAACCTAATCACTAAATTACAAATGTTTGCTAGGGGTTTTTTGGTTGAGTTTTTATTGATTGCCGTATGGATAAAGCTGTCTGTGTAGATTAATTTGTGTATATAAATTGAGAAGATTTTTGTATGGAAGATTTTTTTTTCATAGATGTAAAGAGAATATTTTTTAATTAGGAGTGACAATTTTAAGAAAAAAACTCAATTTCTACATGAAACTTTTCCTTAGAAGTTCATTGAACATGTCACTACCAAACAGTCATGTATAACATAGTAAAGTCATTAAACCGCTAACAAGATGACATGAGACAAACTACATTAAAATAAAGCTTATCATGTTTTAGTTTTATTTTTATTTTTAAAGAACTATTTTAAGAGTTTGATTTTATAAAACAAAACATGTTTTTTATTCGGTTAAAAGAACATACTATATATTAACTTTGTAAGCAAAAAAAGAAAAGCGTATTATAACATTTTAAACAAAAAATGTTTCTTCGAAAAAGAAAACTCTTCAAACATTCTTATTTGAAATATCTTAAATATGTTGAAATTGAGCTTTTAAAAGCCAGTTCTTCAAAATATGAATAAAAAACAAAATACTTGCATATGGATGCAACTTGGTTCATTTTATGTAAGGGTATTTTGGGTATTTAAATAGTCAGACAACATGTTAAACGACATCTCTAGTTAATTTTATTGTTTCTCTAGAAAATAAGAAAGTACTCTTTTTTTTAAAGTCTGACATCTTTCAATTTTCAAACCAATAGTATTATAAATCATGTATCATTTTCGTTGTGTGACGTATGAATTACATGTAAAGTTAGGCAGTTTTCTATTAGACTTTTTATGTTGTGTTATTGTCGCTATTATTAGATTGTTGTGGTATTGTGAAACAGATAAGACGTTATAGTATTATGATCTATAGTGATTTTAATAAGTAACTTGAAGTTGTGATTAAAGTTGATGAGTCAATTTTAATTCGATAAATGGAGTCCCACGCAACAAAAAGTGGCTTAGAAAGCCTTTTCTTATCACATCGATGTTCTTGGACCATTTATTAGCTAAAATATTAGTGGGCAATTATAAGAAATCTACGAGTAAAATTGGAATTTTACAAAACATTGAATGTGGTTAGTCCATTTTTTGAATGATAAAATATGGGGTTGCTATTCATACCCTCTTTCATATACAACTTATTTATTTTCTACTTTCTACCTCATTCACGTAATGTAGACTTTATTCCCCCTCTACTTTACTCACATACATAGAGGGGGTGTGAATAAAATTATCCTAAAATCTTTGCATTTTTATGTGTGAGAGAGAGATAGAGAGACAGAGATAAGTGTTTTTACACACACACACACAAAGAAGAGTTAATGCTCTTGGATGGTTATTGGTTGGTGAGGGGGATTAAATGCCTAGAAAATCGGAGTTTGAGGGAAATATTGGGAGAAAAACGAGTGTAAATGAGAATGGTGAAGAAATTTGGTTGAAATATGGATTTATGCCCTTACCCGCACCCAGATGCCCCCTACGCGACTTGCACAGCGAATTCAGGTAGTGCGCCAGGATGCACGCCTACTCCAGCAGAAACCAACAAGACTGACGTGACTTCCTGTGTGACGCAGGGTCACGGGGAAGGTCGCGACACACGAAAATTTGGCCCGATAAGTTCCTTTTAATTTTATAGCACCAAATTTCTAATTACCCCAACACATAAATGGTTACAACTTCATAAATTCCAACTTAGGGTTATTTTTCCTCCCAAAACCAACTTGATTACTAAAAGAAAATTTCTCAAAATTCCAAGTGCTACAATATCATTTCCCTTCTAAAACGTAATTTATTGGCGGACATGAGATTAAAAGTGATCAAGGTTCAAATCTCTTCTTACGCTTATTATGTTAACTCCTTTTCTCACACGATGCATGATCCTTCACCTTTAATTATATTAGTGATTTGTATAGTATAGTGTTGGGTCACCGATGATTTGGTGATGAACCTTCTCTATTATTTGTTTGATCTTTTACAGGGTCTTTTGAAGGTCTGAAATAGACTTCAAGTATTGAAAAGTCAAAGACTATTCAATCTAAGGGTTGTACATCAAAATGTGGAATTTTTGATGTGACAACTAACTTTAATATTCAGACCATTGCCAAAGTCAAGATTGTTGGGTCACCATGGGTCACTTAAAAGTTATCAAAGTACTATGACATTAATACAAGATGAGGACATCAAGTTTGAAGTCATGGTCACCAACATTACAATCTTGGTCACCGAAATTGCAGGTATATTTTCTAAGGCTGTGATATCAAGTCACAAGGATGTACACTTTCAACACTTTGTGAAAGATGAAGTTTATCAAGCAAAAGCAAAGTGTACACTTATCATTTCCAGCCTTACAAAGTATCCACCGATATGATACATGGCTTCATGTATCACTTAGCAATTTCAAGAGATAAAGTTCTTACTCACAACAATTGCAAGATACGTGAGCTGCAAGAACTTGGGCACCAAACCTTAAATTTAGACATTCTCTTTTATTCTTATAAAAGGGATGTTTGTCTTCTAGCTAAAAGGTTTGATGGGACTTCTCAGAACATGAAGAAAAGTAGATAAAGTTATCTAACATTACGTGCTATAAAGAATGGTTCATCCATTAATCTAGTACAAAGGGAGTGGCCTCTTCCTTTGTCCATAAGATAAACTTCCAGCTAATCAATCCTTGACAGCTGTCCACTTGCATCCCTTGCATGGGCACTATAAAAGGAGATGAAGTCCTTCCCAGAAATCTCACGTCTTCAACAAATCTTCTCTGAAAGTATTTGTTTGATTTCGCCAAAGCTGTGTGCGCTAACAGTCTTATTTTAACTTCCTGTGTATATAAGTTAATTACTGTTATTTAAGTTTGTTAGAATAGGTTGTCTATTCTTTTCCGCAACAAACTTCTGTGTGTAAATTTTTAATATTTATATTAAAAAATTTAAAAAGAGTAAAAATTGTGTGTTTGTATTCATCCCCCCCTTCTACAAACTCTTACTAGCTTAGCCATCTCCCTTCCGGGACTAACATATAGTATTATACTAAGGGGCCATTTACCAAACACTTACTCGGTAAGTGCTTAACGGTAAAATTTAACAATATTATTCACTAACCGAGTAAAAGTTTAGTCCACAAAAGGGCATTGTATGCTATAATATACCTGGTAAATGCTTAATAAGAGTCATTGCACTCACTTACCGGGCAAGACTCTTGGTCCTTGCCTTGCTCTTACCGGCTAATATTATTGGTCCTTACCATATTCATCCGGTAAGATAATGTGACTTGATAAACACTTACCCGGTTAAGTTTTGGTAAATCTCCCTTAAGATATAAAATAGGATAAATATAAGGGTGTGTAAAGGTGGCCAAAAATTGGTTCCAGGCCGGGTCGAGCCCAAATCATTCACGGTCCCCAATAGTGATCTCGTAACCGATCCCTACCCAAAATACGCAGGCCCGTGTAAAGTATACGAGACCCGATTATGAGAACCGGCCTCAGTCCCCGCTCGGGTCCAAATTGGTCCCAACTATTTTTCTTATGATTTCTAACATGTAATGTATTTTTAAAGAATTTGGTCGATCAAATACACCAACAAATACGTTTTTATTATAATTGGGTCAATCAAATACATTAGAAAAATATGTTTTTGTTATAAAGAGTTTGGTCGATCAAATGTATTTTAGAATATTTAATTGGGTCACCCGGTATACTAAAAAATACGTTTTTAACATAATACACTTAATAAAATACACTTAAAAATCACATTTTGGTCTTTAATCAAATACAATTAAAAATACATTTAAAATTAAATTTAAAGATATTTATACTATATTATAAAACATTTGACCAAAAACTCTTAAAAACAACTTTTTAAGTTTTAGTTACTGCTATTTAATGCTAATTACTTAATTTTCAAGATTACAAGTAAATTGTGCTTAAGTATAATCTATTAAAGCTTCATCTCTAAATTCGTGTAACTAACTACAGATAACTATGATCAACTACATGATAAACATCTAATTTTAAATATAAAAAATCTAAAATATCATTAAGATAATCATTGACTTATAACAAATAATATAATTATATTATTAAACCAAAAATAATATATTTGGTTATTAAACCTAAATTAAATTATGATAAAATATTGAATTAAAGAAATTAAATAAAAAAAGAGAACTTTTAATTGAAATACTAAAATCTTTTTCTAAAAACCACATAAAACCATTAGAACATCGATAGAAACAAAAATTAAAAAGAAACTTAAAATCGAGATATACTTCGCTGCATTGCGCGATGTAGGGGATGAGACTAGATCACCCATCTACCCCAGGTTCGAATTCAAGCACAAACAACTTGTGGCCATTGAGGAATTATCTAATCTCAGAGCTGCATGCTTTAGCAGTCTTAAATTTGACAGGGATTAGTTTAGGCAAATGACTAGGATACCCTTTCTAAAAAAGAAAAAGAAAAAAAATACATTTATAAATAAATTTTAAATAAATAAACCGGCAGGTCGGCCCATGGGCTACAAGTCCAAGCCCATTTCTGATATGAAGCAATCTTCAACGTTAAAATTGATTAAAAAAATTAAAAAATAAAAACACTTTTCCAAGGTTGAAATCCTTATAATTCCAAGTATTTTATAAACTTAATGCATAGCGTACAAGTTGTTTAAGCACAAGTGGTTTGGAATTAGAAATTACTGATCTAAAATAAAAAAGTTAGACCTAAAAAGGCATAAATTCAAATTTCAAATTTCCGCTGCTCCAACGGTAACATCAGCGGAAGGGTTAGGTGTATAAATACGTCTCGAAGGTTCCAGCCTACCCCCATTCGCAATTTGAGCATCTCACTCATATAGGTCGATTCTCAAATTCATCATACCCTAATTTTGATCTCATGGATTTCCACAGCCTTACCAGAAAAGAGCTTCAATCTCTCTGCAAGCTTAACAAGATCCCAGCTAACATCACCAATGTCGCCATGGCAGATGCTCTCCAATCTCTTCAGACTGTAAGTTTTTCGATTTTAACCTGTTTGGATGATTCAAAATAAAAAAACAAATCTCGTATTGAGGAGTTTTTGAATCGACAAAATTATTAGTGATTTGGTCGTTTTCTTCCATCTGATTGTGGTTTTGCTTGTGAGTTGTTTGTGATATAGTGGTCGCTTGTTGAAATAGCTTGAAATCTAATCGATTTGCATATAAACAGTATTTTGTTTCCTAATGTATCGATTTTCTAAGTATCGATTTACATATAAACAAATCTGGAAACGCGGAGTCTTTGATCAACGAAATTATAAGTGATTTCATCATGTTTTTTTCTCTATCTGATTGTGGTTTTGATTTTGAGCTGTTAGTGATAGCGTGTAGCTTGTTGAAGTAGTTTGAAACCTAATCGATTTGCATATAAACTGTAATTGCTTTCCTAATCTATCGATTTTATTGTATAAATGTCCAGAAAAACAAATCTGGCAATTAGGCGTCTTTGAATCAACGAAATTATAAATGATTTCATCATGTTTTCCTCCATCTGATTGTGGTTTTGCTTGTGAGCTCTTAGGGTGCATTTGGTATGCATGATTGTTTTGAGGGATTTGGATTGGAATGGATTTGAAATCCTTTTATGTGTTTGGTTTGTAGGATTTGGAATGAAATTTATTTTTCTAGAAACTATTGTGAAATCCTTGAGGAGTGGATTTGAAATACCAACCCATGCCTAAGGATTTTCAAATCCATCAACCATGGGATTTTATATCAATCCGAAAACCCCGCAAAGGCGCAAACCAAACACCGGATTGGAATGGATTCAAAATCCAAATCCCCTCAAATTCATTCCATTCTGGCAAACCAAACTCACCCTTAGTAATATAGTGGTAGCTTGTTGAAATAGTTTAAAACCTAATCGATTTGAAATAAACATAACTTTGTTTCCTAATGTATCGATTTTCTAGTATAAATGTTTAAAAAAACGAATCTGGAAATGAGGAATCTTTGAATCAACAAATTTATTACCGATTTCATCATGTTTTTCTCCATCTTATTGTAGTTTTGCTTGTAAGCTGCTAGTAAAATCATGATAGCTTGTCAAAATAGTTCAAAATCTAATCGATATGCATATAAACAGTGATTGATTCCCTAACTGTATAGATCTAAACTTTTTTGTTCATCTTAATTAATAGGTTGAAGGTATTGAGGACTTTTTGAACATCTCACAGTCTGAAACCGACGATTTGGTTGAAGTTTCTTCTCCAAAAGCACCTCAAACCAGATGCAGAACTTCTACTCGGCCAAAGGCGAAAACTGGTGAAGGTGAAAATTTGCCGCCCACTGCCACCAGGACAACTCGCCGTGCAAGCAAGCAATTAGCCGGAGATATTGAAGAATCAAAGAACAATATGGTCAAAACTCCTGCCATGGTCACCACCAGGAGGAAGGCTCTGGCAACTTCGTCTTGCCGGAATGTCAACAACCGGCTGAATGAGTGTGAAGAAGAGGTGAAAAAGGAGAGTGCTGTTCAGAAAGCATACAGCACTAGGCGATCGACTCGGCTGACTGAAAAGAAATCTGCTGAGTCTAGAGTGAAGAAGGAAAGTGAAAAAGCAATTAAGATGAATTCATTTGTGGATGAAATGAATGTATCATCAAAAGTTGAATCCTTGGATGAAGGTATGAATATATTTTTACAATATATGTATACCCTTTAAGATAATTCACATATTATATAACTTTTATAGGTATATGTTGCTAAATGTTTAGAAGGTTTCATCTGATTCATGTTTGATTTGTTTCTCAACTGCATTAAAGACTAATTTACTGTTAAACCAACAATTATGCAGGTAAGCCAAATGCAGAAGTGGAAGAAATTTGTGAAGCCTTTAAGAATCTTGATGTGCTGATTGAGGGAAGTGCTGAACGTTCAGTGGTTGGGAAGGATATGGATGCTGAAGTTCCACATGAAAGTGTAGATCTTGATAATCTAAAGATGGAATCAGATGAAACCCCAAATCAAATTGAAGATGGTGATTCAGAAGAAAAAGTGAAGATTGAAGAGGAGGTTGTTATGGTAGAAAAGGTTGTTAGCCCATGTGAAGATGATGATTCGGAGGAGAAACTTGATTCAGAGGAGAAACTTGATTCAGAGGACAAGTTTGATGCCAGTGAAGTGAGCTATAAAGAAATTTCAGGAGATAATGATTTTGTTATGGCTCCAGAAGAAGACTCTGATAGCTTGATCGATAACAATGACAGTCTTGAATCAGGTGGGAACTTGAACTATTACGTATAAAGCAATATGATTAAGTTGCTTAATATCAATCTGTCAAACTAATGAACTATTATGTATGTTGTTGCAGGAGATGAAGAAATAGATATAGATGCAATCCCATTTAACACTGAAAACTTGAGTGGTCCTCAAGAATTGGAACAGGAAGACATGATTTGTGCTGTTTCAGAAGAGAAGGATCAAGTCCTGGAGAACAATGGTAAATTCATAATATCTTATCTCTGCCTTCCCACTTCGGTTGAAAACAAATCATACGAGAGAACACTACCAATTTAAAGGAACAAAGGAACTCATTTGTGACCACATATGATATGGGTCCCACATTTTAAATCATATTAAATCATTTATGTGAGACCCATATCATATGTGATCCACAATTGTTCCTTTGTTCCTTTAAAAATGCAAAGTTCTTATTTGAACCTTCCTCTATATATATATATATATATATTCTCGTGAGACCTGTCTGTTTTCATGAGAACTGTGAGACCACATTTTTACACTTGAAACTTCACAACAAAACACTGTAAAGGTAAAAAAAATCAAACCTTCACGGCGTTTTGTTGTGAAGTAAAAAAATGGTCTCACGTGTTTCACGGAAACAACACGGTCTCTCACGTTGTCCCAAATCTATATATATATATATATATATAAAGAAGGGTCATTTAAAAACAGATTCAAAGGGGTTTCCACATATGCTAACAAGAATATCTTATATCATTTCTTTCAGAGTATTCAAGCATGGCGAGCGATATGGTTCTTTCTCACACTGAAAATCCAATTGAATCTTTGGAATCGGATAACTTTACCACTGATAATGAAATTACCAAAATGGATACCAAACTAATATCCGAAAACATGGGTATGTAACCAAATCTTTTTCAAATCCAATCCTAAATAAATATATGTCCCATTGTTGATTTTCTAGTTACATGATATATAATCTTTTCTTATCATTATTGCAGTTGATGAAACCTTAGATGTAATCCCAACCATCGATGATATCATCTCCACCATAACCACTGAAAAAGTTCAAGATCTTAAACCAGAGAATCTCTTTACCGAATTCCGCGAGTTTCCAAACAAGAAAACTCCCAGCAAGAAAACACCAACACCATTCAAGAACATTAGTATCATTTCAGATGATAAAGAGAACATTGAAAGTGGAAGAAAATTGCAGAATGTTTTTATGGATGAAGGAAAGAAGATCATCAAGAAAGAGAATAATGAGAATAATAATAAAGTTAATAAGAGTTTACTTGAAATAAGTATGAGGCAATTAAGGAAACAAGTGAAAGAATTGACATTGAAGAACATCAATGCTAATGAAAATGCTACTACTACTACTAGTACTACTAAGGTGAGTTTTTATTCATTTGGTCTGTATTTTTTTACTTAGATCTTGTCCCCATTTTGAAAATTACCTATATGGGTTTTTTAATGAGTTGGGTCCCTAAAATTTAGGGACCCAACTCGTTAAAAAATGTAACCAGAAAGACAAAATCATTACATGTGCTAATGTTTTGTTGGTACTAAGGTGAGTTTATTATTTATTTGGTCTGTATTTTTAATAGATCTTGTCTACATTTTGAAAATTAGCCATATGGGTCCCTATGGTTTACATTTTTTAACCAGTTGGGTCCCTAAAACAGTGACCCAACTCGTTAAAAATTGAACAGGGACCCAAATTCATTCATTACAGGTGCTAATGTTTTTTTTTTCGTAATAAATGAACAGGAGGTGACAACAAGACCGGCGTTGCAAGTACTTTGTGAGAACAAATTGGTGGAATGAGATGAGAAGAGGGTGTTTTTTAGGGAAAAAAATAATAATTAGTTGGAATTTGATCATTTCTGATGATGATGATGATATTGAGATAATAGAAAGGTGTTTTTAAAGACGTTTTGATTTGAGAAACTTTCATTCTGGGATGAACAATGACTAATTGTTTTTTGTCCCAAATTTGATTTGGTCTTTGTTGTAAAACGAGTTTTATATGTTTTTCTTTTAAGTTCAAAAGTGATATGGAATTACAGTGTCTCTTGTTCTTTTTCTTGTGTTTTCTTTCACTTTGAATTGGATATGGCCAAAAACCGGTCCCGGGCTGGGTCGGGTCGGGTCCGGTCCCATATCGGTCGCGGGCCTAAATAGTGTCAAGTCGGACCGGTCCCGATGTAACCGGTCCTGGTCTTGGTCCTGAGTAAAATACCTCGGCCCGGTTAAGCTTAATGAGGCCCGGTCTCGAGCCGGGCCCAAATCTGTACTATACTTTTTATAAAAAAAACTTTTATGTTTGATAAAATTTTAACATTACTTTAACATATATGTAAATAGGTCACATAAAAAATACATCTTAAAATTACGTTTTATTATAGTTTTATAATTAATTTTCAATTAAATACATTTAAAAAATACGTTTATTTTATAATTGATTTTCAATTAAATACACTTAAAAATACATTTTATAATAAATTTATTATTGGTTTTAATCAAATACATTTGGAAAGTTAGAAAATTATTTAAAAATACATATAAAAATAACTTTTTTGTAAAAATCGGGCCAGATCTGAACCGGTACCGGACCGGGCCGGGCCGCCGAATCCCTCTAAATGTGTAACTGGTCCTAGATTTAGGGCCTGTAACCGGTCCCTACTTGTTCCGGGTCGGGCCAGGCCTCAATCGGATTCGATCCTGTACCGGTCCCAAATGGCCATCTCTACTTTGAATATAACGATTAAATGATGAGAATTATTAAGGGCTTGTTTGTTTTTGCAATTTCAGATCTGAAAACCTCTGATGTCTGATTCGGTCAGAGGTTTTTCGAATTCAGACTGTTTGTTTTTTATTCCAATTAAGAGCTGAAAGTAACCATATTTCCTCTTATACTTTAAGAGGTAAACACACCTCTTAAAACCTCTTATAACTCAGCCGCCTCCAACACTCTTCTCTTCTATGGCTTCCTTGCTCTCGATTTCTCATACTGGTTTGGATCTACAGGTATCTTCTTCTTCAACTCGATTCTCTCTTCTCTCGATAATCTCGATTCTCTCTTCTCTCTTCTCTCGCTAATCTGTATCGATTTCATTCTCTTCAGCATGTCGAACCAGCAGGTAGTAATCGATCCAGCAGCAGCACCTCTCAACATCTCAAACAAACCAGCAGGTAGTAATTTTTTTTATATGCAAAAGTCATCTGAAGCTGTTTGTTTGAATGTTTTTTAAGCTTTATACCAAAGAACAAACTGGTTATTGAATTTTGTGTGATTATTTATATGAAACATTGAATTAATTGCATAATGAAATGATGAAGAATCTGCTTTGTGATTGCATTCTTCCCCAGCACCACTTGTTGCTTATCTTTTATAAATAGAACAATATAACATTTTGAGGAATAAAAAAGACAATTATACATATTCAGATGTTTGTCGGCATGCAAAAACAAACAGTCTAACTGATTCAGATTTCAGACTTTAGCACCAACACTTAAAGTTCAGAGGTGGTATCAGACTTCAGACTTCAGCACCTCTTAAAAAACAAACGCCACCTAAGTGTAGTAAGAAAGGAGACTAACTACTTGCTAAATTGAACATATGGAAATAACAACAAAAGTAGCTTAAAATAACTATTTGATTGAAAAAAGAAACCCACAAATATTGATTAAAAAATTTGATAGAACTTTCAACAATAATCTCATAAGTGGCATTTGATTGAAATAAAAACCCATTCAAGCATTCCATCAAACATCTAATGTGTATATATATACTTGCCGGGAAGCGCCGGCGGCCAGGGCGACGCCCATGGCCGGGCCCAATTATATATATATATATATATATAGAAGTTGGTTTATTTAAAAACTAAACGAATGATAGAAACTATAGAAACTTTGACAAATCAATATAAAAAATGATTTTTTTCATGATTTTTTTTCCAACGATTTAGAATATTATTGCATATATGTTTGTTTCATCTTGTAAAAAATTACATGTTAAACTTTTACACTATAAAACAAAAAAATATGAAACTTTTCATAAATAATATATGAGAAACTTTCAACTTATGAAAAACAAATACACATAAAACTTTTACATTATGAAACAAACATATGTGCAATAATATCTTAAATCATAGCATTTGATGAAAAAAAATCATGAAAAAAATTATTTTTAATATTGATTTGTCAAAGTTTCTATAGTTTCTACCGTTCATCTAGTTTCTAAATAAACGAACATCTATATATATATATATATACTCCCTCCGTCCTAAATTAAGTATCCACAATATAAATGGCACGCAGTTTTAGACACGAATAATAATTACATTTTTTTGGTTTTCATGCATAATAATTACACTTTTTTGGTAAACCAAATGACATTTTTACCCTTATTTAATTTCTTTTCTACATCCAACTCTTAAATATTTGTGTATTAATTAAGGGTAAATTTGAGAATTTGTTTATATACTTTTGAAAGTGGACAGTTATTTTGGGACAAATATAAATAGAAATGTGGACATTTAAATTAGGACGGAGGGAGTAATATATATATATATAGTAATAGTTCAAAAAAATTAATAAATAAAATAGACACAATATTTTTTAGTATCTAATATGATATAAATAATAGCATTATATTAAAGGCCCAAACATTTATAAATTAATTACCTTGGAGAAGAAAAATATGTAAAAAAATATATAAAAGCTCCTAGAGAAGTCATTAGAGGGATCTTTCCTATCAAAATTGTTTGTTCTTCGATATACCTACGTACAAAGTATGTAAAAAAAATGAGATTCTATTTTATCTTCTTTTTTATTTCTCCTCTGGTTCAAAAAGAATGTTAATACTTCATACTTCATACACATATACATATTTTAATTGGTTGTTAATTTTATAGTATTATTTATTGTTTCTCTTAATTTTTTTCTCTGAGTTTTTTATCTACAAAAATATAAAAACTACCTTGCCTGAACAATATTAATATATTATCCCCCAACTTTTTTAGTTATCCTAAATTCCTTTTTTATGTATTATATAAATATATATTTATATATATAATGTAATGTATTATATTATATATGTATATATGAATATCGTGGGTATATAGAGTGACCACCGGCCACCCTTTTGTTTTCTCCGGCGAAACATTCCGGCCATCATTTTGTTTTCTCCGGCGAAACAACCACAAGACTCTCCCTTTGTCTTCTCCTGTGAAACCGAATATACAACAACACAAATATATATATATACATACACCTCCATCACCGTTGATCTTCTCCGACGACCCACCTCCATCACGGCCGGTCATCTTCTCCGACGACCCACTTCCATCAAATACCCCGCTGCCACCAACCACCATGAACCACCACCGCCAGCTTGCCGCCGGAGAAGAAGATGAGAAGAAAAAAAACCCAGATCTCGATGGATACAAAAAAAACCCAGATCTTAATATTCTTACCGGAGTTTGTAGATAGAACAAGAAAAACCTCAGATCTCGATTTGGTCAATGAGTAGATCTGAGTTTTGGTTTCCGGTTTGTTTGGTCTGTGTCTTCGAAGGGATATGATGGTGTGGTAGTTGTTTAGCCGGAGAAGACAAATGGAGGAGGCTCTGTGGTTGATGTTTCGCCGGAGAAGACAAATGGAGGGGGCTCTGTGGTTGATGTTTCACCGGAGAAGACAAAGGGAAGGTGTTGTGGTGGTTGTTTTCGCCGGAGAAAACAAAATGGTGGCCGGTGGTCACTGTATATACCCACGATATTCATATATACTTATATAATATAATAGATTACATTATATATATATATAGAGGAAAGTTCAAATGTGAACTCATTTTTGGTTGTGAACGTGAGGACGAATCTCAGTCACTTATCCGGTCAATAAAGGCGGCTTTGACCTGGTTCCCCTTCTTTAATAATCTCCACCCTCCCATGAATCGCGTCAATCCTCCGTGATCGCGTCCACCATAACCGAAGATGTGTGGCTGAGATTCGTCCTTACGTTCACAACCAAAAATGAGTTCACATTTGAACCTAACCCTATATAAATATATATTATATATAATACATAAAAAAGAATTTAGGAAGGATATATTAGTAATTTGTAAAATATATTTAATTTAATTTTAGTTATTTGTATTTTTAAAATAATTAATAATAATAAAATTAGGAAGAATGATATATGCATGAGTTTTTCATGTTTTGAAGGATATACACGTAATTTGAAAGTTTACAAGGATATATGCGTAATATTGCAAGTTTTTAAGGACGTGTATGAAATTCTTCCTAAAATATAATAGATTTCTTGTTATTAACTAAGAAAACACTTACTTTTGAAAAAAAAAAACATATCAACCATGCATATGAGACGATTCAACTTATTACCTAATATTAAGTGCATGAATTATAAGTATTTTTATATCTCTAAAGCAACAATAAAATCTCAAACTATAACTAAGATCGAGTTTTGATTCTAAAACGGATGATTCCTAAAAATTTGTTTCAATCCTAAAAGTTTAAAATAGTGATGAAAACATTAGCATGATATGACATAAAAACTCAACTGATTTATACCGGTTGATATAAAGTATTACTACAAATAGTCAATAACTTAACATTGTGATCCCGAATGATGTCAGTCTATATACTAAATATATATCATAGAATATGGTTGGTGGTGGAATGTATTTACGATATTATGTAATAATGAGATGATATATAATATTAATTTAGAAGTATTTGTTTAATGATTTTGTATATGGAAAACTTAGAAAACAATTTTGTATAAATTATTAGTATTTTTTAAATTCAACACTATTTCTGGTGATAAAAATAGTATATTAAAAAAATCGTACTTAACAAGGGCCCTTTTTTACATCTCGCCATGACCCAAAAAATGTCAGAAACGGGTCTGACCCCTTAAAGTGTGTTTGGCGTTTGACCTTTTATGGTGCGACATTTAGGTCCGGGTACGACAAGACAGAGGGGCCATTTACGATGCTCTGAATAATAACAAATTACCATTTTAACCATGTTTATGATTTAATAATGAATGAGTACATTTTTTGGTAAATATAGCAAGAACTTAGAATCTTACCAGTAAGAGTGAAAACAAGGATTGAACACCAAGTTCGTTTTCAATTAAGAAAAGAACCCGAGCTTTTTTAAGCAAACAAAATTTTGGTTCAAAAAGGTTTTTCTAGGTTTATCAAGCCAAGCACTTGAAAGTAAATATAACAATTTGAACATGCTTAAGGTACCGTTTACTAAATATTTACCCGATAAATTAATGTTTATCGGGTCACTTTACTTTATCAGATGAACACCACCAGTGGTGTATGTAGCTCATGGGGGTGTATGTAGCTCATGGGGAGGGGGGGGGGGGGGGGGGGGGGGGGGGGGGGGGGGGGGTGGGAAGGGACCCCATTGAAAGAAAAAGATTTTTTTTACGAGGGTTAAAATCATTTTTTATAAACTTTTCACTTGGTTCTTACCTGTTTCCCCCCGGTAAATATTTGCAAGGGACCCCATAACTTTAGCTGACCATTGCCAACTCTAAAAAAGCCTCTTCAAATCAATCAAAAAACCAAAAAAATATCTAGAAATCAACAAAATATCTAAAAAAAAATACGTCGGACGACTTTAGGGGTCTTTAGTTCATCTTAAAGATGACCTCACTAGGGGCAAAAATCCTAGATCGACCACTGAACACGACAAAGATTGAGATTTTTACCCGGTAAAAACAATAACAAGGACCAAGAATCTTATCCATTAAGAGAAAGAATGTATTTTCCCGGTAAAAGCGGTGACAAGGACCAAAAGTTTTTCCTATTATCTAAGAGTAATGTATAAACATATTTTGAATAAATTATTGTGTATAATAACGTTTTAATGAATAAAATTTTATACTATAAATTAAGTAAAAATGTTGCCAATTAATGGTAAGTAGTTGGTTTTGCCTTGTTTCTAGTCTAGATAGTTGCAAGTTTCCTTTCTTTGATTGCATAAGAATTGTATTTATACTTTGCTTTGCTTTGTTTTTCGAAGGAGAAGAGATACGACCAACCTTGATCCATTGAATTTAAGATGGTATCAGAGCGGTTTGACCTAGAAACACCAAACCTAAACTGCCGCCACCCTCATCCATGGTCGGCGATCGACAAGGAAAACCCCAATCCGGGATCAAAACATGAAACCGGTCCTGATATAAACTCACCCCTCTACATACATGTTTCGGATTACCCGAAACAAATGCATGTCAACAACGTTCTCACCGACAACAACTATGCCGTTTGGTCACAAGAGATGACAAGCTTATTGTTTGCCAAAAACAAAGTCGGTTTCGTCGATGGTTCCATAAAGAAACCAGAAGAGAGACTGCTTCAAAATGGGTGTTATAGATTAGGTGAAAGCATCAATGGAGAAGATGACAATGGTAAGAAGCTAGAAATCAAAACCCTAGTTCACTAGAGGAAATCAATACTCCAAACTCCAAAGTGTAGATAAAGTTTCAAAATGGGTGTTCTAGATTATAGAGATCAAAGGAAATGGAAGGGGAGAGGAGTAGATGAAGTAACAAGTGAACTTAAGGGGAAAAATAATCCTTTTTATAAGAGAGTCGCACAGGTCGACTTTCTGCCCAAATTCACGCCAGTGAAGGATTTCTTTGCGCCAGTGAAATGCCTAATTTTTGCTATTGGGCTCCTTTTTCTACCAAATTCATACCCAATCACGTATAAATCATCAAAATACCTTGCTTTAATTATTCTATGAGTAAAATAAAGGTAAATTTAACAGTTCGATATTTTATTTACTTGGAAAAAAAAATCCGAGCATTACACTATCTTTAGACACCTCAAGGATAAATTATGGAAACGATTGCATAATTGGCGCCAAAGACCTATATCGAAAGCGTGTTGTGTTACTCTAATTAGAGTCACTGCTCAAGAAATTCCTGTCTATTTTATGAGTGTTTTCATGTTACCTAGTACCACTGTCGAGGAATTGCAACGTGTGTTAAACTCATTTTAGTGGGGATCGAAGAGAGATGACACTCGGTCAATTAACTGGCTATCATGGAACCATCTTTGTGTTCCAAAGAAATATGGTGGTTTTGGATTATGTGATTTCATAACCTTCAATTTGATAATGCTGGGAAAGCAAGGCTGGCGTCTTATGTCCAACCCAGATACTCTAGTAAGTAAGGTCTTCAAAGCTAAATATTACCCATGAGGGGACTTCTTAAAGCATGTTTGGGGCACTCCCAAGTTTCATTTGGCTGAGTATCTAGAATTCTCAACTCATCCTTAAAGATGGCTACAAGTGGAAGATGGGTTCGGGAACATCTATTTGGGTGTGGAAAGATCATTGGTTAAGAGATGGTCATAACCTAAGGGTGGAAATGCCTATTAATGGAAAAAAAATATGAGACCTTCGGGTCTGCGATTTGTTTTTACCAAACACCTTTGAATGAGACACATGAATAATTCTACAGCTATTCTCTCCTTGGGATTCCCAGGAGATTTTTAATCTACCGCCTAGAATGAGAATCAATATCGACAACATAATATAGCATTGGAGCTTAAATAGAATCTATTTCGTTGAAAGTGGATACTGCTTGTCCACCAAAAGGATAGAACCGAATTATCATCTATTTATAGTAGGTGACTAGTCGAAGGCATGGAAAGCAAACGGTCCCCATAAGGTTCGTATTTTGACTTACTTCGCTTAGAGAACGGTTAGAGATGTTTGACCAACTCGAGTAAACCTCCAACGTCGTGGAGTGACAGTCCCATGTTGCCAAAAACTTGTTGTTTTAAAATTTATACGACAAGCGTATGGGATGTGTAGTATATAGGTCGATCATGAGGAGACGATGGACTAAACATGGACTCGCTCTAGACTTTGGTCTAGCTACGGGAAATCATCGATTCTTTTTATCTTTCTTAAAATAGAATAAAAAATTACTAGACATTTAAAAAAATAACATATATATATATATATATCAGGTGATGTCAACTTTGGATTTTCAACGATGATGAGGATTTGCTATGCAAAATTATTTCAACCCTCTTTCGAAAAAAAAAAAGCTTTTCTAAACCTAGACGCATACTTACTTTCGTAGTATGCGTACGTTGGAATGAAACACTAGGATTAAAACAAACATTTTTCCCAATCCATGTCCCTAACCATTTGCGTGTTAGAACCGTAATCATTGATCAATTTAGCTTTAAGCTATGATCAAATTATCGTCCGTATCAAAAATTACCAAATCAACTAAGACGTTTTATAAAAAAAAATCGGTTAATCAAACATTAACTTTCGTTATATGAAAAATCAACCAGTTAAAACTCGATGTTTATTATGAAAACAACTAATCAATACCAAAGCCTTAGTCCAAAGTGTCGATTACCCAAGTAAACGTAAGTTAAACTACGAATGAGACATAACTCTAAATAAAACTAAAGTTAATCTAAGAAAGCCGTAAAGATCGATCCAAGGTGGATCACTCTCCAAGAATCGTTTCTAACTTATGAAAGGATAAAAATGAATTTAAGAACGATGCATAAATTAAAGAGCGCAAGGAATAGATAAAAGAAGAAACACATTAACAATAGACAAATGCAAAATTTAACTAAATAATTGATCGGAATCTAAAATAAAGTATGAAGAAAATTATTAGACAATATTGTATATAATTAGATTAGGCAAGTAAATATTATGAGCCATAATTAGCTCCGAGATCTCAGCCATAATTGGCTCCCCATTGCTTGTATATATATGTACACATATTTGCTTTGTGAATGGACAACAAGAATTCACACTCTTACATGGTACCACCCTGCTCTTGTTGTTAATAACATACGAAGTTTTATCCCATCGAACTTAAAATGGAAACTGGACAATACTCTTCCTGGGACGGATTATTCAAGATACATTGTCGTGCTTACCAAGTCTTCGAGCACATACAATCACCTCCGACTCCTTTCAAAACAAAGACATCTGATCCTGACGTGTGGTCTCGTCTCGACGCAATCGTTCTTCAATGGATCATGGAACAATTTCCAAAGATCTCCTCATCACCGTTCTTAAACCAAATTCTTTGGCGGCGCAAGCATGGGATCGACTTGCAAAACTTTTTCAAGACAACAAAATTACTCATGCGGTTTCTTTAGAAAACCAATTTACGCGAGTGATGCTTGATGATTTTTTGTCTGTTTCTGAATACTATCAGGAACTCAAATCTTTGGCCGATCAACTCGCTAATGTGGACCATCCTGTCACGGACAACCGACTCGTCCTTCAGATCCTCGCTGGTTTGAACGAAAATTTCAATATCGTAGCCTCTATGATTCAACAAGCAGACCCTCTTCCCACCTTATACGAGACACGTTCTCGCCTAATCATGGAAGAAACTCGAAAAGCGAAACAAGCGGGCCCCATGAGTAACAACGCCGCCATTGCCATGGTAAACTCTATTGATTCTTCTCCGGTTCCACACCACCAAATCTTGACTGCCAATCGTCAAAACAACAATTCTGGCCGTGGTTATGGAAACACTTGTGATGGACGGAGTGGTAATTCATGAGGTCGGGCACGCGACACACACCAAGGTCGCGGCTATAGGTTTCTTCCTCCCTACTGATTTCAATCACCATGGGCTAATCCGTGTCCTATTTGGGCTCCTCTCAGATGGAATCCTCCCCCATGTCCTTATCCTACCATTTCAACTAGGCCGAAGAATGTTCCTCAACAGCAGCAACAAGGCATTTTAGGGCCACGTCCACAAGCCTATATGGCCTCTCCCATTCAACAGACCCAACATCATCAAGCACCTACTTCAAATTTGTATGACCCCATGGATATCAACGAGGCTATGCACACTATGAAATTGTTCGAACCAGACACGAATTGGTGTATGGACATAGGTGCTACCTCTCATATGACGGCTTCGAACGCTACACTCTAACCTTATTTTAATTTGAGCACTATTAAAAATATCATCGTCGGTAGTGGACAGGAAATTTCAATTTGCGGTTACGGACACAAATCCCTAGCCACCCCTCACCCATCCCTCCAACTAAAAAATGTGTTCCATGCTCCTCAATTAATTAAAAAGCTTATTTCGGTTCATCGGTTTACTATCGATAATATCGTGACAGTTGAATTTTATCCTCTTGGTTTTTCTGTGAACGATATCATGAAGGGGAAACGCATTATGAGACGTAATAGCTTAGGGGATCTCTACCCACTCACGACCATCAACCATCAAGTGTCATCTCCGTCTACTTTTGCAGCCATTTCACCTAGTTTATGGCATAGTCGATTAGGTCATCCCGGAAGGGACATTTTACGTACTTTGGATAAACACGAGTCCATTTCTTGTAAAGATTTTTCCAGTTTATCTAATTGTCAATCTTGCATATTTGGCAGACATTAAATTACCGTTCTCGTCTTCTACGTCTACTACTCTTTCAATTTTCGATATTATGCATAATGATACTTGGAGTTCTCCTATCTTAAGCACTAACGAACACAAAATATTACGTATTATTTTTTGATAACTTCACAAACTTTCTGTTGACTTTTCCCCTTGGTCATTAATCACAAGTCTTCTCTGTTTTCTCATCATAACCTCATCAAAACCCAATTTGCCACTCAATTTAAAAGCTTTCAATGTGATAACGGAAAATAATAGGTTAACACCAAATTCAAACAACTTTGTCAAACCAATGGTCTCACTTTCCATTTCTCCTGCCCTACACTTCATCACAAAATGGCAAAGCCGAACGCAAAATCCGAGCCATAAATAATATTATTCAGACCCTTCTTATTCGATCTTCCATGCCACCCTCATTTTGGCACCATGCATTAAACATGGCCACTTACCTTCTCAACATCCTTCCTAGCAAACTCCTACAAAATGCCACACCTACTTTTCTCCTTTACCAACGCAACCCCTCTTATAATAATCTCAAAGTCTTTGGTTCTAAGTTATTCTCTCTTTCCTTCGCCTAGTATACACAAACTTCAACCACGTTCCACTCCTTGTGTCTTTCTTGGTTATCCCCAAATCCATCGAGGATACAAATGCTATGATATTTCCACCCGCAAAATCATTATCTCTCATCACGTAATTTTCCATGAAATAGTGTTCCCATTCTTAAAGACATCCACCACCATTGATTACTTTTTCCTTGAAACTGCAGTACCAACCAATTCAACAATGTACACAACTTTCCCACCATCACCAAACCCACCCATTCCCGCATTCCAACCCGACATCACTACCACTCCAACCCAATTGCCAATATCCACCCTTAATACGTTACCAAACTCCCTAGCCCAAACACCTCACCCCCTTCCACAAACCAACTCTCCACCCGAACCATCTGAAACGATTCCCACCAGCCCATTCACTACGGCCTGCCAAAATAGCCCACTCATTAACTGTACAAACACTCTAGCCCACCTCCACAAACCTCATCTCCTCAGATCGACTCCCAATCACCCTCAAGTAACCAATTCCTCGAACCATTATGACCCGTAGCATGAATGGCATTTCACGACCAAAACACCTTTTTAACCTTAACACAACTACCACCCCTTTCCCTATTCCAAAATCTCCATGTCTGACCCGAATTGGAAAAGCTCCATGGTCGATGAGTTTAACGCTGTAATTCAAAATAATACATGGGAGTTAGTCCCTCGTCCTCATGATGTTAATATTATTCGATCGATGTGGACTTTTCGCCACAAAACTAATTCTGACGGTTCATTTGAGCGATACAAAGCTTGTCTTGTTGGTGATGGCATGTCTCAACAAGTTGGAGTGTATTGCGATGCAACCTTTAGCCCGGTTGTCAAACCGGCCACCATACGTACTGTTCTTTGCATAACTTTATCTATTCTTGGCCCATCCATCAACTAGATGTCAAGAATGCTTTTCTTCACGACCAACTTCATGAAACCATCTATATGTATCAGCCACTTGGATTTCGAGATGCACAACACCCAAATTATGTTTGCCTACTCAAAAAATCACTACGGTCTCAAACAGGCTCCTCGTGTCTGGTATCAAAGATTTGCGGATTTCGTTACCACCATTCGATTCTCTCATAGAAAATCAGACCATTCACTTTTGTGTATACTCACAAACAAGATACGACTTATCATCTAATTTATGTGGATGACATCATTCTTACTACGTCGTGTGATACACTTCGTACTATCATCATGTCTGCACTTGCCTCAAAATTCGCCATGAAGGATATCAGTCCACTTAGTTATTTTTTGGGCATCGCAGTCACTCGTCACAAAGATGCTTTGTTCTTAAATCAACGAAAATATGCAGAAGATATTATTGAGAGAGCCGGGATGTCTTCTTGCAAGTCGTGTGCCACCCATGTTGACACACAATCAAAACTCAGTAGTTCAACTGACGCTACTTTTGATGACCCCACACATTATCGCAGTCTCGTCGGTGCTTTACAATACCTTACATTAACCCGCCCAGATATCTCTTATGTGACACAACAAATCTGTCTCCACATGCACGATCTGAAGAGTGCATACATGGTCGCGCTAAAATGAGTTATCCAATACATACAAGGTACTTTATTTCATGGACTTCATTTATATAAGTCACCGATCTCTCGACAAGTTTTTTATACAGATGGCAATGGGGGAGGGGGGGGGGAGTTGTCCTAACACTCGATGGTCCACTTCTGGTTATTGCGTATTTTTAGGCGACAATATTATCTCATGGTCATCAAAACGACAACCCACACTTTCCCGGTCTAGTGCTGAAGCCGAGTATAGAGGGGTCGCTAATGTTGTTGCTGAACTTGTTGGTTGCGAAACTTACTGTTGGAACTTCACGCTCCTCTTGACAAACCAACACTCATTTACGTGACAATGTAAGTGCTATTTATCTCACGGAAAACCCAATTCAACATCAACGCACGAAACATATCGAGATGGATATACACTTTGTTCGAGAGAAAGCCGAATATGGTCAAGTTTGCGGTCTTCACGTCCCATCACACTACCAAATTGCCGACATCTTCACCAAATGACATCCACGTCTACTCTTTAATGATTTTCGAGACAGTCTCATTGTTCGATAACATCCCACTTAGACTGCGGGGGTGCATTAGACGATGTTGTATATAATTAGATTAGGCAAGTAAGTATTTTGAGCAATAATTAGCTCCCAGATCTCAGCCATAATTGGCTCCCCATTACTTGAATATGTACACATATTTGCTTTGTGAATGAATAGCAAGAATTCACACTCTTACAAAAATAAAACGTTACAACAAATGTCAAATGTTAGGTAGGAATATGTCATATTCCATCTTCATCTTTGATCCATCAAAATGATTGCATCTTCATCCAATCCTCATCGACTTAAGTATAGAAGAAGAAAATTTACAAACCTAAATCTAAACTAAGTGAGATTAAATAACAAATGAAAAATCAATCAAAATTAAACTAAGCGAGATTTGATCACTCGTTTTAAAAAATCCATCTTCATCCATGCTTGCCGATTTCCATTTGAAATACCTGTCAAAAACCACAAAAATACGAAAGTACCATAGCGAAATTCCCTACGGTGATTAAACGAAAAATAACTAAAAATAAAATAAAATCTAATTGCAAACGATTAAACTAAATGCAAAATGCAATTATAAACTGTTATGAATGCATGTAGAAAATGCAATTATAAACTATTATGAATGCGTGCAGAAAATGCACTTCTATAACACGTTTTATGTAAAACGAATCCTGAAACACTTGGCATATCTTTATGGACTGTCCATTCACAAAAGAGGTTGGACTATGGGACCTTATTGATTGGAAGGTTGGGCAAGTTAATGACTTCTCGAAGCTTTTCTTAGCTATTCTTGGATGCTTGCCCAAATCATGTAAATGACAAGTTCCTGATGATTTTATGGAGTATATGGAATCGCCGAAATGAAGCTTTGTGGAATAAACCGCCACTCAAATTAATTGCATGGCTATAAAGGTGCTCAATGACTAGCTAGAGACGGTTGCTTTACGAGTTCATAAAAGGACTGGTCCGAGTAAAGTTTGTTCTCTGCTTTGGCACAAACCTCCGGAGGAGTTTCTTAAATGTAACACTACTAAACGAAAGTTTTTTTTGTCTATGGACATTTTCCTAAGAAATCTGTCGCTAAAATGTGATTCCTCACAAAACCGTCACAAAAGTTGGTGGATAATTGTGGGTAATTCAGATCAGTGACAAATTACCGCGGAATTCTCTGGATGATTCGTTGGTATTTTCTCGAAAAACATTGAATTTTACCAAATCATTGGTATTTTCTGGGTGATTCGTGGATAATCACCCACGAAAATTTTCCTGGGTAATTTTTATGGGTAAAACTGATTTGTTTTGTAGTGTAAGCCATCTTCCGGAACCAGCATCATGTGGGTTTTGCGACAGTACTCCGTGATGCTCAATTGCAAAGTGCCTTATACGCAGCATGAACCTCGATCATACTAGATCTATCGCTGGTGAAGGAGTGTGAGGCTCTTGCGCTCTCTGAAGCTATGTCTTGGGCAGTCAACTTAGGTTTGGAGTGGGTAATCTTTGAATCAAATGCCAAACAGATGGTCAATGATATAAACTTCTCTGAAGACGATGACTCACAATTTGGTGATTTTGTCTCTCTTTACCGTAGGATTCTTCTTCAAAATGACTCTTAATCTGTCATGTTTATTAGGAGACGAGCAAACGGGGTTGCTCATGCTTTAGCGAAGGAATCACGTTTCTCTTCTTGTCCCATGCATTACGTACTTTAAGATGCCGAGTTTTTTTTTTAGTTATTTACTTAAACTATGTATGCGTTGTTGAGGTTCATTAATCTATTGCCTTCATTTAAAAAAAAGAGTTTAATTAAAATATAAAAGAAAACAGTAATAAACATTGTCCAAGAACCGAGCTAGTAAATGAAGTTTTTTTTTTGTCGAGTAATAAATGCTTCCATGAAAGGGTAAATACATTGCTTTAATTAGACGGCCACCTACTACGCATGTGCCAAACTTAACTCAGATTCATCCCCTTTACCATAACAAAAATCTTTCAATCCAGAAACAAGACACCACACAATCTTTAAGCATGATTCACAAACACACTGCTTCAAAATCTAAACAATTTTCAGTCTGAAAAGAAGATCTTTCTTGAATAAGGTAAGATCTAAGACCACCTCATATTTATAAAAGTAACCACACAACAAGTCATTCATGTACTTATTAAGCTGGTTATATACAAGCTGAATACATTATTACATCATTGTAGCTGCCAAAAATAACACACACACATACAGACACAGTGAGATGGACATGGCGTTGAAGGTGAAGGTAGGAAGCATGGAAGATGTTGAACTGTCTGAACCGGTAAGCCCGACCGGACAGTACTTCAATAGTTCGGTGCTATGCGTTTCTGTCATCGGCATCTTGGAGTTCGATAACCCCATTGATGACTCATCAAGCATTGCACTCATTAACGATGTCTTTCTTCCCATCAATCCTCGTTTCTCTTCCATTATGGTAAACTCTACCATTCCTACTTCTATATATATATATATATATATTAATGCTCTCTCTAGACCTCTTTGATGATGATTATAAAGACGAACTATTTATTAGGGTTACAATTCTTGCATATGTAGACATATACATATGGATGGAAATGGTGAAAGAGTTTTGAAATTTAGCCAAAATGTTGTAAGCGTACTCATCGTGTATTGAAAGATTGTCATAAATTAATCTAGTACATGTGGGGTCAAAGTTAGATCCTAGTGAGTAGTGACTGATCAGAATTTATTTTGAAAATAAGTTAGTTCAAATTCAACTCGTTTTTATCGTGCTATGATATTGTTTATATATATATATGATATTATTTATATATGCTATATATATATATATCTAGATTCCCGGGAGAGTTTAGGTTATTATATATCAACTCGATTTTCCTTTTTCATGTTTACTTCAGGTGCATGGGTTTAATCTAGTTTCGTAGCAACGAGAGAAGTACTATATAGCGAGTCACAAAGTCCAAAAAGTACAAGTAGATCTAAACAGAGGGAATTTTATTCAAAAAACAGTTTTATAAATAAAATGACTTTCATGTTTTAAATTTTTTTTTCTTAAAATAGCCAAGGTTTACAAAAAAAACCTTAATGCAGAAAAAAGATTTCTGCATAAATTTTATTTTCAAAGAAAAAAAACAAAGAAAAGTTAAAAAAAGAGTTTATGCAATTATGGAAAAAAAAATGGGTTTTACGTAAACAAAAAAAAAAACTTTATGTAAATAATGGTTTTCTACGTGAAACCTTTTTTTTGCGTAAACTTTCCTATTTTGCGTAAAGTTTCATTTTGAAGCTATATTACTTTTTTCCCTGAAAAAATAAATTACGCCAAAAGTTTTTTTTTCTGCATAAAGTTTTTATATATATATAAATTTTTGACTATTTCAGAAAACCGGCTTTTTAAAATGGTTAAAAATGCATGTATAAATTTCCCCTAGATACATCAAGACACTATTTACTACTATTACTATGAACTCATCTGGTAACGAAATGATGCAATTAGATTAAGTTGAATATATCCGAAAAGATAAAAAAAAACTCTTCTCTACCTTTTGGATAATCATTAAAACCAAATTAACTTACATAGGGTTATAATGTGAAATTGACATATTTTCTACCATTGTTTATTGTATCATGCATGAACAGGTAGAAGACAAATATGGTGAGAAGCATTGGAAGAGAGTCGAAGTGAAGGGGGAAGACCATATCGTAGTCCCTCGGTTTCCCGAAGGATTATCACCCGAATCTTACGATCATTATTTCAATGATTACCTATCGAAAATAGCAATGGATCCACTCCCACAAACAAGACCATTATGGGAAATTCACATCATCAAGTACCCAACAAGCAATGCATCTGGAAGCCTTGCTTTCAAGCTACATCATGCACTTGGTGATGGTTTTTCTCTTATGGGTGCTCTTCTTTCTTGTCTACAAAGAGCAGATAACCCTTCTCTTCCCTTAACATTTCCAAGCTTTCAAAAAGCCCCCAATTCAGATAATGAGATCAAGAGCTTAATTAGTGTCGTACCGCATGCATTGAGTAGCGCACTAAACACGGTTTTGGATTTCGGTTGGAGCATTTTGAAGAGTAGTTTCTTGGAAGATAGTAGGACGCCGATACGCTCTGGCAAAGAAGGGGTGGAGTTCCGGCCAATCAATATAATGACAATGACATTCTCTTTGGATAAAATTAAGCAAATTAAGTCTAGCCTTCAAGTGGTATGCATCTATTTCCTTTTCACTTAATTAAAAGTTATAGTAGGGAGGTTTAAGGGAGAACTCTAAAAAATATGAGAAACCGAGAGGAATATTTTGATAGTCATTCATCTGGACGGTATGCACACGTGTATACAAGTAATTGAAGCTCTTTTTTGGCTTTTATGCACGTGTGCATGGCTGCATGCTATGCATACGTGCATACAAGACAAATTGCTTACAAGTTACTTGTATGCACATATATATATATATATATACCGTTTAGATGAACGATTATTAGAGCGTTTCCCATTTTTTCATTTTTCTTACGGTTTTCCCTTTAACCTGACTCAAAGTTATATTATAGTTTATATACAAAGGTTCACATATTTCTTTTACAAAAATCTGATTTTAACTTGAGTTGGGTATCCTATGTTTTAACATCAGAATTTAGGCAATGGAATGCATGACCTAATACGTAATAGTTAATATTGGTTGACCTATTTGGTTCACTATCATCCGTCCTAAATTTTCATGTCTCATAAACCATTCTTTAAAAAAAAAACTAATTCTAACTAGTTTATTGAGGGTTTTTTTTTGTTGTTTTTTTTGTTATTTTTTCTTATTATGCATCTTGTATTTTATACGATCACCCTTATATTTTACATCCTTATATATTTTTAAGTCATTTTATATTTTTAATTAACTTAGCAACAGTTTTTTTTGTTAAATGTCAATATATAACTTATCATTTTTTTTCATTAGCTAGTTTGCCAAATATATCCTAAATCTAGGAAAACATGTTTTCGTATAGGGTCGTCTGCTCATCTCTCTATGTTTTTTTTTTTTGAAAAACCATGAAAGTCTTGCTTTGAAAGAACTTAATAATTACACTAAAAAACCATAACCATGAATGTAACCAAAATTTAACTCCATCTCATTAAAGAGAATTTATGGCCACCTTCTTTAATTTAGGAGACTCTTTATAGTACGAGTAATACTATATCCTACCAAGCATTATTGACATAGACTTTTCAAGAAAGACCTCATGTTGTGTTAGAATTATTTAATGGCCACATGGGTTTAAATTCATATAAATTTTCTTTGAAAAGGATATTTTGCAGGTTATAACGTTAACTATCATAAGAGTTATAGTACTTATTATACGTGTTAAAACTGTTTAATGGCCCTATGATTTCAGGTTTATAGTATTTAAAAGTTTTGTGTTTGATTTGCCGTCTATATGACTATATATAAATAAAATTTAATGTTAATTAACATATAATTTAGCCATCAACACAAGTAGAGTACAATTGATTTATATAATTTTGAACTTTAGAAATTTTATAAAATTGATTTTATAGAGCTAATTGTTATCTCAACTTATGCATGATCTTGGTCCAATTAAAGTTGTTGAATCTGAAATAAATTGCAGTGCATCAATTTAATGATATAGAAAAAAAATGAGAACTAATTAATAAAAGAGTTAATGATTATAAAACTTAAATAGGTAGGCAACTAGGTTGTCTGATCCCTTCCATTTATTTATGACAACATTTATTTTGATAGGTGGCGTACTTTCAATATTGGCTAATATTATACTACTCCAAATACTTGCAATATTGGTTAGTATTTTTTAGGTTTGATCTCACAAATAATCTATATAATCAAAGAAAACCCTAGCTACTTTAATTTGAGTAAATTCAAATAAAGTTGATACGAGAACCTTAAGAATAATTAATTTTAGAGTAAACTACATTTTTAGTCCTTGTGGTTTTCATCTATGGTTGTCATTTTGTTTCACTTTCGGCCCCTCTGACTAAATCTAATTAAAAATATTGGAATATTTAATGGTAGTTTAGTCTTTTTAGATTTTCTTTGTATTTTTCATTTTTTGTTTTATTAAATTATATAGTAAATTATAGTTTTGGTCTAGGTTTGTTTTTTTTCTTTTTCTTTTTCTTTCCTACCTTTCTCATTTCTCATTTCACACTTTTATTATGTTAATTAGTTAGTGATAATTTTAACTAGCAATACATTAAAAATATTTATTTCATTTTGTAAATTACATATTTATAAAAAAATTATCGATACCTTAATAAGTTAAGTATTGAAGATTTTTAAAGTTTTAAGCAATTTATCCAGTATATATCTGCAAATCTTCCTACATTAATAAAAAAAACTTTTTCTATTCTAAGTAGGGGTGCTCAAAAACGCGATCAACCTGATCAACACAACGCGAAATAACTCAACCTGAATCAACCCGTTGTCTTATCGACTTGTAAAATCTTCAAACCGCAGGCATTTCATTTTAGATCAAACAAAGCAATAATGGCTCGTTTTTTTGAGAGATTTGGATTTTGTTTAAAGATCTAGACTTGGAAATGTTCAGAATAATCAAGGTATTTGGTTTGTAGTTTCGAATAAAATTAAATACCATTATCTGTTATGGATTTTCCTTTAAACCAAACACGGAATTGAAATTGGATCTCGTTCCAAACCTATTTTTGGTTTAAATGATTTCTTAAATTTGTTTTTATTCTGAATTTTTATTATAATTATACTATAAAGTTTAATATTTTATACATATTAAAAAAACATTTAATGAAATGAAATATATAAAAACGATACATTTTTTTATTAATAGACATAAATAAATTTCAGTTTTTATATTGCATATATAAAAAAATGATAATTTTTTAAACCAAACTTAAAAATAGAAAAGATTTATTTGGACTAGTGTAGATGGATTTGTATATATATAAGATAAATTGCATAAAAAATAAAAATATTCAATACTTAACTTATTTTAAAGGTATCGATAATTTTTTTTCTGATTATATAATTTACAAAATGAAATAAGTATTTTTAATGTATTGATAGTTAGAATTATCATTTACTAATTAACATAATAAAAGTGTGAAATGAGAAAGGTAGGAAAGAAAAAAGAAGATAAAAGACAAACTACATGAACCAAAACTGTAATTTACTATGTAATTTATTAAAACAAAAAATGAAAAATACAAAGAAAAGAAAAGATAAAAAAACTAAAATACTCTTAAATATCCTAACCTTTTTAATTAGAATTAGTCAGAGGGATCGAAAATGAAACAAAATGGCAACCACAATGACCAAAAATGTAATTAATTTGAAAGAGGGACTAAACTTGAAAATGAATGGAAACCACAGGGACCAAAAATGTAATTTACTCTTAATTTTATGAACTGGAATGGGTTTCTGCAAGGGTTATATAATGCTTCAATAGATACAGGGGCTCAAAAGTTATTTTCCTTTGTATGAGAAATTTGTTGTTAAAAAGTGATTGGTCATAAAACCATGACAAAAGCTGGTAGGTAAATTGTTGGTGGTTAATTCCAATCAGTGACAAGTTACGTAGTGATTATCTGAGTGATCCATTGGTATGTTTTGAAAAACATCGGATTCTACTGAACCATTATTGGGTGAGTTTTGTCATTTGTGGGTAAAAGTCATTTGTCTTATATTTCTTATTACCAAATTGTGTTAAACAGACAATAAACGACGTTCTTACGGGAATGATCTTTTTGGGAACTAGATTATACATGGAAGCAACAAGTGATGAAGCAAGAAATGCAAAATCTACTGCATTGGTGTTGCTTAACACTAGATCTATTGGTGGTTACAAATCAGTTGATGAGATGGTTCAAAACCATGAAGCTCAAGTTCAATGGGGAAACCAGTTTGGTTTCTTGCATGTTTCATTACCCGAGTTACACCAACATGAACGGTCCTTGGATCCGCTTAAATTCGTCTATGAAGCCCGCGATATCATTAAGAGAAAAAGAAACTCATCTGCTGTTTATCTTACCGGAAAGCTACTAGAATTTGTGAGAATATATAGGGGTCCAGAGGTATATATATATATATACATTCGTCTATCGTCACTACTAGAACAAAATTGGATTTATTTCAAAATGTCCTAATAAACTGATTTATATGCCTCATTTATAGGTCCAGAAACTAAAGACTCTTTGTAAAGATGTTGTAATAAGTTTAAAGGACGTTTTTAATGTCTTAACAATTTTTTTAGTAAACTTTTAATACATAATGTCGCATTACACTTTCTAAGACAGTTTTTCAAATAGTGTCCTATAAAATAGTTAATCCGATGTATTGTAACAGAAGTATTTTAAAAAACTTGTTAAGGCTCCTGAAAACGTCTTATAAAATTATAACGCCTTTATAAAAGACCTTTTATTTTTTGGCAAGCGGAGCATTTATGAGGAAGAGGATGAGCTTCATATAAATTGAGTCCTATAAAGCAGTATTAGGACACTTTGAAACTGGTCGCTCATATAAATCCAATTTTATTGTAGTGAGTCATGTACTCTATTGGACTTGAATTGTACTGAAATGGTGTGGGTATTTGCTTGTAAAGGCAACAGCTGAATACATTCACAACACATTGAAGAATTCAAGCATGACGGTTTCAAATATGATCGGGCCACTTGAAAAGATGACACTCGCTAATCAACCTGTTAAAGGCTTGTATTTCATGGTGGTCAATATTCCACAGGTATCTTCATTTCTTACTGTTAGAGATTCAATATATGTTGGAACCCCTTATTTCCATAAGAGTTATTTTGCAGAGTGATCGGATGGGATTCCACATATTTTCACAATTACCAGTAATTAATTCTTGCACCGAAGTGTTGTATATTGCATTACTGAAACTAATTAATTGCTAATTTTTTGGCAGAGTCTAACCGTGACGATGATGAGTTACATGGACCAGCTGCGGGTTGCTGTAGGAACCGAGAAAGACCTCATAGATCCCGTGAAGTTCAAGAGATGCACTGAGCAGGCTTTCAGTATGATGTTCGATGTCGCTATTAAGTCTAAATGACTTGAAACTTAATACAGTAATAATCCTAATCCATGCTTCTCATACTTCAAACCAAACAAAACAACATAAACCATAGTGATTTCAAAAAATAAATCCATGGATTTTTAGGCCATTTTCTGAAAAATAATTGACTTTTATTAGGATTAATTAAGCTACTGGGAAGATCCTATACCATATGTAAGGTACAATCATGTTTTGATTATTTATTGCACTGTGATTATTATGCTTTTTTTAACAGCAGAATTTTTGTTGTTGAAGTTATGTTTGTAGTTTGTATTAAAATGAAGTTGGTTATTGTCTGTGTGTATGTACAATTGTTTGTGAACTTGTTTGTAAACCATGAATGTATTTGTAATCAAAAGCACGTAGGATACATAACACCAATCCAAATAACTGTGTTACATAGTCGTTGTTGAAAATTTCGGTATCAACTTCTTCTTCTCATAATCAATCATCCAGGAACTTCTCATGACTACTGCTCCACTGCCTCAAGAATTCATCAACCTAACATTCGTAAGATTCAAAAAAATAAAATTGGCAAGAAATGGTTGAAGAAAAAAGATGTTAATTGCCCTTATTATTTTCGGTGATCGTAAATTCAATTATGTTGCAACATTCACAAACCTTCTTATCGCAAACTTGCCTTAGTGCAACGACATCCCCACCAAGTACAAGTTTTTTGACATATATCATGTGAGATTGATAATCACTACCATTTGATTCCTGAATTAAAGAAATAGAAGTTAGCAACAATGTTTATTCATTCCACAAAATGAGTAACACGTAAAGAGAGACTGTCGATAATACAACCTCCTTCGTTTGCTCCCCGAGCTCTTTCATTTTATTTGAATTGACATTTTTATATGCCCACTCATAATGATCCGGGAACACTTTACCACTGCTCCACTGCCTCATGAAACTTTCAAACTAACATTCACAAGTTTCAAATTTAAAGTAATTAAAATGAAAAGATATGATCGAAAAATAAAGGTGCAGTGTGTTCATGATTTTCATGTTAATATCGTCGATAAAAGTTTTTGCTAGCAATTAGTAACATACATGAAACGATGAATATATAGAAGCATAATATGCTTCATGAATAAAAAGCAATCTTAATGGTTAGAACCTTCACAAACCTTGTTATCACAAACTTGCCTCAGTGCAACAACATTCCCTTCTCGTACAAGTCGTTTCACGTATGTCATGGCCGATTCATACATGATAAAACTATATCTCTGAATTAGAGCAAATATTAGGTATCACCCGGATAAATAATACTTGTTCATTTCATAAAATAAACCGAAAGAGAAAACGAATGCAATTGACTTACCACCTCCATTTGCTCTTGAAGCTCATAAGCACATTTATAGGCTTTCATTCTCTTTGAAGAGATCTTTTCAACTTCCCTCTCCATATATCTGATATTCTTTCTCACTTGCTCCAACTCTGCTTTAAGAAGGATTGCTCTAGCTTTATGTCCAATTCTATCCATCTTAGCTTCCTTAATGCCATTTATCATAATCTAATAGCAGAATAACTTGGATGAAACAACTAGTAATATGATAGATAATAGGACAAAAAGTTGGAACTTGATGCAACGTATCAGAATGAAAATATAGATCACCATGTTGATTCTACAAATACCCATGGATAGCCTTTTCTAGGAGTCGTTGATTCGACGAATTCCGAATCCTAGGCTTCAAAAATCGAATTCACAAAAACACAAAATTTTGGAAGTTTCTGAATTCAAGTTGTGACCATCCAGTTTTCAAAAGAAACATATAAATAAAAGGCACAAAAACAAACGAGCCTGAAAACGATCATGGGCCAAACACAAAAGACCAACTAAAATGCTGAAAATAAGTTTAAAAAACACAAAAAATGTCTAAAAACCATGCTTAGACACCGTTTTCAGGCTTTGCATCGACTGGTCGTGCGCCTGAAACGGATACCCGGAGCGAGAGTTACAGCCTTTTAAGGGTGACCGTGTTTGGTATCCCGATCATGGTCTCGAAAAACATTAGGGCCCGCATTAGAACTCAAAGAGGTATTCAAAACTCACCTTAATTTTATGTTCTGTGTCTTTGTTTCTACTAGCCCGTCGCTGGCGTGCTCCAACAACTCTGCCATTCCAGTAATCATGAAGGCTAGGTTCTTTCGGTGCATTGTATACGTATTTTTCTCTTGTTTCTTCGAGCTTTCGTATTTCATGAAATAATTTTGTTTCATCTGCACGATTGTTGTTCCCATGTTGGGTCCTGTGTACTAGACTCTCCATCTTCAAACAGGAATTAAGATGAAATGAGCCAGTATGCTAGAATTTATTTTAGAAAGTGAGTGAAGAACTATAATTTATGTTAATGATTTTAACGATACTTACCACATCGTTAAGCTCTTGCGTACCACCAATAGTTGTTCCAGCCGATTTCTTTAAAGATAGAAGTTCTTCCTGAACTTGTTCCAGATATTCAAAGTCCATGCTCTCTTTCTTGAGCCTATTTTGGCAACGCTTTCTGTCAGTACCTACAACAACCTGCAAAACAATAGGTTCACCGTGCATGTTCCACTAAATACAACAAAACTTAAAAAAACATACAGAAAGAAAAATGGGTCAATTGATTTATGAATTTTTTTTATATTTCTTTGCTCATGATTTTTGTTTTTTTTTAAGTAAATTTTCAATTTCTTGCCACAATACACCTAAACTACCACAGGGTCGATATACTTCATGAAAATTCTTAAAGACGGATTGAAAGATAGCAAACAAATTCACTATAAACACTACAAAAACAAATGATTTTTATCCATAAAATTCACCCAAGAAAATTTATGTGGATCACCCAGGAAGTAATAATGGTTCGGTAAAATCCGATGTTTTCAAGAAAATATCAATAGATTACCCAAGAAATTCTTGGGTAATGTGTCACTGATTTGATTTATCCACCAGCTTTTTTTTTACGGTTTTGTGACGTTTCAACGACAGATTTCCCAGCAAAATTTTCGTAAGAAAAAACTTTCCATTTTAGTAGCAAAGTCCATGAACAACTTTCTTTTAGGAAATTTGTGAAGCTCTAAAATAATAATTCATTTGCTTGACCTATTATAGATTTGAAGATTTAAATAGATAGTCAGAAAGAACTGATAAATGTCTATGAAATCAAGTTCTTACAGGTGTTTCTGCATCTTTCTGAGTCAGAGGTAAGTAACCAGCTGTTCTTGGAATTGATCTCATTGGTAACTCAGGCTTCATCACTTTGCCTAGAGAATGTTCAAGATGCCTGATTGCCTGTTTCTTTGACTCTATATGCTTTTCACCACGTGAACACCACATTAATTTGTTGTTTATTTCATCTTCATCTTCCTGTATATATTAAGCCAACATATGAATCAATGAAAAGATTAATCACAAATCGTTATTACTTATAGATTATATATACTTTTGCTGAAGATATTTCAATAGGGTTAAAACATTAACTAAAATCACTATATTTACCTTCTGCTTACATATTTCTTGATAAATACAAATCATAGAAACACTCATCAATTGAATTAGCTTGAGGACCTCTCCTTTTTTTATTTCAGCAGGAGAATTAGTTGTTCTATTTGAGATTTCCATCATCAGGTCACATTCCTTATGTTCTTCCATTTGACCCTATATATGCCATCCAAATTTTGTTGAAATCAAATGTGATGTTAAGTAAACTTTTTGCACAATATATACACAGACAAAAATAATTAGCATCAAGATATATATAAGATCAAAGATCAAATCAAGATAAAGCTTGATAAAAATATGTATCATAATTAATCGAGAAGCATTTTTTAACCATTAATTTCATCTTTGAAAAATTGGGTTTTACGAAGAACAAAACAACCAACCTGATCAGCTCAATGGGAAGCAATTATCGGTAACAAGAGAGAGAGAGAGAGAGAGAGAGAGAGAGAGAGAGAGAGAGAGAGAGAGAGAGAGAGAGAGAGAGAGAGAGAGAGAGAGAGAGAGAGAGAGATAGGTGGTATTTATAAATTAGTTTGGTTTGGTTATTAGCACTACTTGCAACCCACGGCAAAAAAGTCTACCTTGTTAATGATCATTCAAATCATTTTTGTTGTTCATTAAAATATGATAATTAATGAAAAAGTCAAAATGATTTGGTGGGGTTCACACTCACATTCTTAATCTGATCAAATTAGCAATTACATCATAGATATTATTAGGTATTATATTATTTCTAGATAACAGGTTTCACTGATAAAATTAACAATATGATAAATTGTAATAAGAATATTTGTTATAATTCTATAGAAATATTTGGTGTTTTTGATAATTTTGAATAGGTTTTGTATAAATATACAAGAAATATTGTATTTTTTATTCATTTAATATTGATAATAATCACACTCGTGGGTGATAATGGATAGAGCCTTCGGTAATTCGTCGATCTTGGTGGCCAGTAATCTGTCGATAATGGTGGCCCTCACTATTCCGTCTGTCATACCTTTACCCATGAATGTTTATCCGACGGTTTTCACCTTATATCGTCCATAAGTGAAACTCTTTAGGATATTGTAATATGATGATGGATGCACGGGTTATGTCATTTATTTTTCGTTTTGCCAAAATTCTACTACTCAGATAATTGCCCAACGAGATTGAAAAACGTTGAAGTCAATTCTACATTCATTCCATTTCCCTTTTTGCATATCCTTGGATTTCCTTTTAGAGTCTATTGATTGTGAAGACGTTTCATCATATGCATTGACATTGTAGGCCACTACGAATATATCATCAATAACCATATATTTTCCCTTTGGTATATAAATTCTATTACATTGACGGTAAATTAATTAAATTTGTGAAGGCATTACAATAAAATTGAGTTTATAGGATATCATCAATATCAAAGCGTCCTCTTTTATAGTACTTAATTTATAGGACCAAAAATGAAGGAACTCGTATCTAAAGGCTTTGTAATAAGTTTATATTATGCTTTTCAGCGTCTTAACAACTTTTTTAGGACACTTCTAATAAAAAAACGTTGCATTAGCTTTTTTATAGGCACTTTTTGAAAAATTGTTTTTTAAAAACAAGTATCCTATAAAAAATGGGTTTATAGGACACCCCCAAGTTAAAGGAACAAGGGGACTTATTTGGAACAACATATGATGTGGGTCCCACCAATAAAAAGTCATATCTGATTCAATGGGGACCACTATTGAAAATCAGATATGATTTTTTATTGGTGGGACCCATTTTATATGTGATCCCAAATGAGTCCCTTTGTTCCTTTAAATTTACAAAGTTCTCATTTGAACATCTTTATGTATATATATACACACACACATATATATAGGGGAGAGATCATACGAGAATCACCCTCTTTAAAGGAACAAAGGGATACATTGTGGACCACATATAATGTGGGTCCCACATAATATTAAATCATTTCTGATTTAATATTAAATTATAATAAATCAGAAATGATTTAATATTATGTGGGACCCACATCATATGTGATCTACAATGTGTCCCTTTATACCTTAAAAATCAAAAGTTCTCATTTGAACCTTCCTCTATATGTACATGTATACAAATATGTGTTGCACAATCTTGATGGATGGTGGATTCTTGTAGGAGATGGCAGAATGTTTGGCTAGAATATAGATTTGGGGAGGCTTAAAAACCGTCAACATACATAAAGCGAATGAATTAAATTAAAAGGTTACAGTTTTAGATTATACCTCATAAGATTTAGTCCTTCACATTCAATACCAAAATGATAGCGGAAACGTACTTGAATTCATGCGACAATAATTCAACTCTTAAGCAACCTAAATTCTAGGTTATGTTTCTTAAGATTATTGTGTAATGTTCTCTTAATTATTTTTCTTTTGATGATGAAACTCATGCCTCTTTTTTATAACTACACATAATTAGGAACCGCAACCCTCTTTGATGTTCACCTTATAACTAATTAGTTAATGTACATTAAGATTAAGTCATTGTGATCTCTACACATTATATTGTGGGAAATTAACTAACCAATTTATACCGTGTATATTAAAAAAATAACTATTTTCCAGAGCTTTTTTCACAAAATGGACATCAAAATCTGTTTTACTTTATGGAGGGTGATTTTACATATGGGTCCCACATGCATAACATTTTGGGGACAAAATCTAATTTTCTTGAGTTTGGTACCGTAGCAAATCGCCCTTGGGGCGATTTTGACTCTTAACTTGTTTTGTATTGTAGACATTTTATGACGCAAATGAGTGGGTCAAGCCAATCAATAAATCCCCAATTCACGATAATTTATGTGATGTTGTGACAAATCTCCCTATATTTTCCTATGAATAATCTTGTTTTTTTTCACAAACATGTTCATTGTCCACCATCTAATCTTCACTCACTCTCCACATAATAGCTCACAACTGGGCGGATCAAGTCAATCAACAAATCCATAATTTCGTCGCTATAAAAAATAAGTAATATATATGAACCATCAATTTTATGGAAATTAAGGTTTCATAAAAGAAAAACTCACAGGTAATAAACAACAAAAGAATCGATAGTTTGGATTGTAATCGGTCTATGAAGTTCGGATGATTGCATATGTGTCACAGTTGCAACGTCTCACCATTTGTGAAATACTTAGTGGAGAGTGAGTGAAGATTAATTAGATGGTGGACAATGACATGCTTGTGAAGAAAAACAAGATTATTTATAGGAAAATATAGGGAAACTTGTCACATCATCACACAAATTATCCTAAAATTGTGGATATATTGATTGGCTTGATACACCTAGTTTGCATCATAAATGTCTACGCTTCAAAGCAAACTAAGACCTTGTTTGTTTTTTCATTTTAAACTCTTAATCACCACTTATGTCTGATTTGTTTAGAAGTTTCATAATTCAGACCGTTTGTTTTATTATTATTTTTAGAGTCTTTTGTCACTTAATATGGTCTGAATATATAAGTGGTAACCTAACCTCTTAAATCCCTCTTATTATCTTCCCACGCCTCTGATTCTTTCACTTTGCTTTTATTTTCTAAGTTTTTTTACTTTTCACACAATCTTCTCACAAATGTTGAGTAGTTGATAGACTCCTAGCCAACGACATTAACAATACAATTTTGATCCCAAGATGAAAAGAAACTGTTATATTGATTCAAATTTCAGATTTCAGATTTCAGACGTAAAAAAACAGTCTTACTGATTTAGATTTCAGACTTTAGCACTACCTCTTATAAATAAGAAGTGAAATCAGACTTCAGACTTCAGCATCTATTAAAAAAAATGCCACCCAAGAGTCGATATCTCCCCCAAGGTAGGGGAGATTTGCTACGGTACCAAACTCAAGAAAATCATATTTTATCCCCAAAATGGTATGCATGTGGGACGCCATATGTAAAATCACCATCCATAAAGTAAAAAACCCTTGGGGGCGATTTTGATGTCCATTTTGTGAAAAAGGTATGAAAAATGGTTATTTTGTTAATATACGCGATATAAATTGGTCAGTTAGGATAATTTCTCTTATATTGTAACGAACTGTTTTTTTTTGTCAATAAATTTAATAGTATGAGGAATTTATTAGTCAAACCATACATGTTTGTTTGTTTAGGACTTGATGGCAATTATTTCGGGGGCTTCATTTTTAGCAATAGTTGAATAACAATGTATTCAACTAACAAATTCCACTTATTCCCAGGCCCGTTCCTAGGATTTTATAGGCCCTGGGCAATAAGTGAAAAGGGCCTTCATAAGTACGGAAAAAAAAATCCAATTTATTGTTTTTATTATCTGAATAACATGAGTTTAAAAAATACGAATAATCCATGTAAAACGCTTTTTCCCAAGTATTCTTAGCGCAAAATCAATCCATGACTACTTTTAAATTAATATTATCTACCATATCATTTTAACATAGCATCCTAAAGCTGTTACACAACATATTCTATGATATACCTTTGGTATATAGATTAGCATCATTTGAGGTCACAATGTTGATTAATCAAAGTAGCATTTTATATAAATCAATATAAATCAGTTGTGTTTCCGTCTCACATCATTTCAATGTTTTCGTAACCATTTTATATCTTTTTAGGATTAAAACATCCTTTTTAGAAAATCATCAATCTTATAATCAAAAGTCCATTTTGATTATAGTTTGAGATCTTATTCTTATCTTAGAGATATGAGAGTAGTTAAAATTCAGATGTTCAACATTAGTTAACAGAGTCAATAATATATGAAAAAACAAGGATAGTTTTGAAATCCTAATTATAAATATAAGTTGGATCATGTCATATGATTGAAAAAAAAAATTTCTCCAAAATGTGCAGATTTTCTAACGTCAATAACAAGAAATCTACTACATTGCAATACAAAATTAGATTTTATGTGGAGGGATTAATCAAAAGAGTTTGTGAGAGATAAGTGATGGAGATTATATCAAAGTTTTCCAGATAAAGTAGTTATTAGATTTTAATAGTAGATACATTTTTTTAAGAAAACAATCAGAAATACTATAAAATGAACACCCAATTATTTTTCACATATTTTCTTTACTAATATAATTAATTAAATATGTTTGGGCCCTTAATCTAATTTTAAATTCTTGTTGGGTCATATTAAAATTAAAAATATTTGTGTTCCTTTTATTTGTTAATATTTTTGGGCTACTAATGTATACTACATAATTATATGGAAAAAATGGGCCGCTATTCTTGTGGGCCTTGGGCGTATGCCCGGCCCGTCCTCTCCTACGCACGGCCCTGCTTATTCTCACGGAATAATGTATTCAACTAACAAATTTCACTTATTCCCACTTATTCCGTGTGCTCTTCTCCTCACCTTCTTCTCTCTTCCACCCTCATCGCCTAAGAATTCTTCTAGGTCGACTCTACAAGCATGTGATTTCTTATACCTTAATTTGTTGTTCTAGAATCTCACATCTTCTTGCTTCTTAAACAATGAAGCGAATAGATGGGGTTGTAACCTCTTCTAAGTGGGATTCTAAATTAATACCCTTAATTGTCCCCACTTTCTTTACGCTGACCCCTACCCCCCCTCCCTCACACACATCCTCAAGGATGTGCCATCTAAAGTTTCATTAGTTTGGGTCGATATCGCATTGAAATGTTGAGTCGATAACCCAATTGAACATTTTTTTATAAAATCTAGGTGTGTTACAATCATGTTGAGTGGAATTTGCTTGATTTTTCCATCAATGTAGCGTCTGAGAGATTCATCCGTTGTCGAGTGTATCTTGTTAAATGAAACTTATGTTCATGACATTTTTTTAGAGTGATGACCAATGAAACTGGTTTCATGAACACCATGACGATATGAAACTGATTTCATTGACACCATGAAATAGATACATCATGCAATGAAACTGATTCCATGAACACCATGAAGCAATGAAACTGCTTTCATGAATACCACTAAAAGATACATGATGCAATGAACCGGTTTTGATTGCTTTCCATGAACAAATGAAAATTACCGTATTAAATGAAAATTACCATGATTAAATGAACATCACAAACACCCCGCCTTCGTCAAACATCAAATATGGTAATTAACAAATATGCTTTTAGTTAATGATTAAATATGGTAGTTTCCCTTGCTTTCCATGTGGATCAATTTCATCTTCCCATTTTACCCTTTCTTGCTCTGTTAATTTAATGAAGCCTATTAATTTTTTTTCTTTATATACATAAATAAGCTCAATTAATCTTTGTCCTTACTCTATAAAATCAATGTTGTAGATGGTTTGTACAATTTGTAAAAATGGTTTTGTTTGGAAATCAAACCACCATTTATATATATCTTCTGTTAGATCTAATTAGCCCCAATTAGATAGAAAGTTTTATAAAGTTAGCATAATTAATTATAGTCAATTTAATTGTAATTGTAATTGGACTTGGGCTTGAGTTTTGAATGTAATGGGTCATATATAAGGAGTCTTAGGGTTGAGAGGAAAGGTTATGAGAGTCGACTCCTAATTTCGTGTGTGTGTTTTCCACGGTGTTCTTGGTGTAATTGCAATTCTCCA